>OZ025297.1:96149919-96608084 GCA_964019185.1 Maratus speculifer | reverse complement strand
TGGGAATATGTTTCCCCATTTTATTTTGACTAGATTCGTCTCAAATTTTCAAATATCCCCGTATGATAACATTTTGATATCGAAGAATTCTGCCAGAAGAAAATCTGAAAGCATTCTGATATCTGATATTTAACTCGGTAACTGAATCTGAACGTCAAGACAGTATTGATACACATAGCAATTTAATTTAATTAATTTGTGCATTCGGCAAAAAAAGCACCCTGACAAACAGGCATTTGTGCTCTGACATATAAAGGTACTTTAAAAGTGGATTTTCAGCTTTTGACACGTATTTTCGATGTCGGTAAGCATCACTGTAGGCCTTCCATTTTGGTGCATACGAGAAGTCACTGTAAAAAATATGACTATTTTGCTGCATCGTCACTCCCCTACTTTTATAGAATATCACTCTTTTGGGCAATGAGAATGCTCCGTGATAGCCTGAAGTAGTCGTTTTCTATAAAAGCGGTGGATTAACGATGCACCAAAGTAGTCATATTTTTTACAGTGTACGTGGTGTAGAAATCTGATATCAAAATAGTGCTAAAAATTCGTATCCTTTTTATGCACTGTTAAAAATCTGCTGCATTTTGCTGCAACGCACTCCACCGCTTGTATATAATATCTCTATTCCAACCAATGAGAAAGTTCCATTTCACGGCCAAGTAACCGTTTTCTATACAAGCAGGGGAGTGCGTTGCAGCAAAATGCCGCAGATTTTTAACAGTGTGTGTAACGATGCTACTGAATTCCAAAGTGTCGATCACAGCGACATCTGCGGGATGTTTGTATTAGAATGTATAAACTAGCAATAATTCTTGAAATTTTAGAAAATGTTCTACAGATTTCGCAGCTATCTTTAGATTTCTTCAACGTTGTTGACATTTAAGGGATAAAGCATTTGAGCGCTTTTTTAAGTATTCCTAAAGGCACGATCACATTCAGTTTTTAAGCTCAACTTTAGACACAACTTGCAACATTTTCTGATGCAAAAGAGGTGGAGTCAGCCACGAAGGGTTGCTGGATGATGCGTAGAAAGTTTCTCCCAGCTTGGGAAGCAAGGTTACCACAGTAAATAGTCGAGTCGACTAGAGGTCTGCACGGGCCGAAATTTCAAGGCCCGGGCCCGGCCCGAACGAAAGAAATATTGGCCCGAAAGTTAAAATTTCGGCCCGAGCCTAATAAATAGTCGAGTCGACCGCTTTTCAATTGGCGCATTCCGATAGCTCTCGTTGTTAGCTATCTAATCTGATACCATTTTCGTTAATTTTTCGATTCGTTTCATATCTATTTTAATCTTTGAACTTTTAAAAAGGTATGGCAAAAACGAAATACCTGAGAAAAAGTAATGTGATAGTATGGAAAATGTGACATACTTTTCTGAAGATTTACTTAATTTATGAATAAGTGTAAAATAAAAAGTTGAGTTTCCTTAATAGCAGCAATATTTATTTATTTATTTTTTAGCTAAAAGAAAACCTGTGGTGTTACCCCACTTTGCAAGAATTAAAAACTGATGTATTGTTTTATTTATACTTCGTCATTAAGAATCTAGTTCAATCAAGAGAAAAGTCCCATTCGCTAGTGCTGATTCCATGGAAAAAAAATTATGAAGATATCTCATTGGATATCTAAGATCGATCTGTACATAGGCCATTTATTTATTTATTTATTTTAAGATACTTTTTAATAGGCGCATTGTTATTTTCGGAACCGGTTTCAAAAGTAAAAATGTTCTTAAAACAATCAAAATTAAAAAAAAAAAAAAAAAAAATAATAATAATAATGGCCTATGTACAGATCTCAGCTATTGATTAAAATAAATAATCATTAAAAATATTGAAATGCAACCGATATATCTTAATTTTTTTCCATAGGAATAGCATTAGAAAGCGAGATTATTCGCGTGATAAGTAACCCCTAAATAATATATTTACTAACCTTCACAGTAACTTCTCATCCAGTTTTTAGCACGATTCCCCCCCCCCCCTTATATAGTTGGGCATTCTATTTTTTATTTAAAATTCAAAAGATAGTAAAAGAAAAAAATTCAGAAAAAGAAGAAAACACGACAAAAAAGGATTAAAACTTGCGTATTTAAAGATAAAATGAGTGCTTCAATTAGTTTTAAAAATGCTAAAGCATATGCTGATTTTAAGTCAATAGATAATTTTTGAGTAATTTACTTTAAATGTAATAAATATTGGATAGATTGTACAACAGTTAATATATATGTTTATATATATATACTTCTTATATTTATATATATTGTTAATATATATATATATATATGTTTAAATATATATAGGGGAGAGTGGGGTTAAGTGGGACAATGGAGGGAATGGGGCAGTTGGTTTTTCTTTTTATGCATCATTCTAAATATTTCATCAATTACACACAAGATGAAGCTATGGTACCCCAATCTTCAGTTCAAAAATGTTTTTGATCTGTATAAGATGACATTTGTATGAAGAAAAAGATTATTTCAAGAATCAAAAGTAAATTTGATTCATATACTTTTTATGTTTAATATCAATTGTGTAAATATTTTTTTTATAAAATTAAAAAGTTTTATAATAATTAATCTTACATTTTTACTTAACAATAATATTAATTGCAATGTCAAGTGATTTTTGATCATTTTTACTTTTTTATAAGCTTTGATAGTATTTTGTCGATTTTCATATCTCTGAAAATATGTTAAAAATAGCAAATTTGTTATTTGTATCTAACCATTGGCAGAAAGTTGAAAAACATAATTATTATTCTTATAAAATATTACTATACAACTAGGCAGAAATACACTAGTCATATTTCCATTTATTCTGAAAAAGGACTTTAAACAGAAAAAAAAGGAAAGATAAGGGATATCCCACGGCTTCTTAATTTTACTAAAACACATTACATAAAGACCTCTGAATTAGATGAAAATTATATCATTCCTCTTGTACCCATCAGAAATAAATTCTTTTTCAAATTTTCAAAGCCCCCCCCCTTTTTTTTTTCAAAAAAGAAAAATGATTTTGAAAATATATAGCATGAAAGTGCAATAAAGAGCATTATATATTTCACGTCTGCCTCACACAGAAAAAAAGTATCTTTGATAAATAATCTAGAACAACTGAATTATTTCTCAGAAATTTTGGATATACTGCATGAATAAAAATGATTGGAAAATATAATTGCTGCTTAAATGATTAAAAACTATTATATTATTTACACTATTTAATTTTTAATACAATATGTAAATGTTATATTATTTACAATATTTATTTTTTAATATTTACAATATTTAATATTAATATTATACAATAATCCATACGAAAAGTACCGAATAATAAAGAAATTAAGTCAATGTTTACATTAATAATTCGTCAAATAAAATTCCAAAACACTTTTAGAAAGAGATTTAAACAGTATAACTGATAAATGTTTTCCAGTTACTAATTCGTTTGTTTAAAATACGATTAGTTAACTAATATAATTTGACAGGATATGTGCATAAAAGATAAAAAGAATAAATGTGCAATGTTCTTAAAAATCGGGAACTATTGGGAAATATTGTAATCGGATGTATTGTAAGATTCATATAACAAGAAATAACATTCATCTAATATTTTTGTGTAATATTACATTCAAGATGAAAAAAAAAAAAATACTTTGTTTACTAACATTGGCGAATTTGGCGACAAATATAAACAAAACACTATCAAATTTCCACAAACAGTAAAATATATATTCAAAACTCCTTAACACTGCAATTAATCACATTGTTAAACAAAATGTAAGATTAATAATTAAAAAAACTTTTAAATTTTATGAATGGTTACTTACTACTTAGAACATTTGTACCTTACTCTCGCCTAAAATGAACGGCGTTTGCTATTTGTAATATCCGAACGATCCTTCTTTGTGTGTGTGCTGTGCGGGTGTGTGACATCCATTTAAAATATTTCTTAATTTGAACTCCTTATCGCTTATAAAGAGCCATTTCTTGCGTCTAATTTCTTAAATGCTTTATTTCTTTTCAATACAAATAAGCGTGCTCGTGCATACTAACAGCCTGGCGTTTTAATTTCGACCGCCATTTTGAGGAGTGACGTCGACAATCTGCTTCTACGCTATTGGTCAGATTACGTGCAGCGAAGAGCTAAGCACAACATTTTCCCCAAGGAGTGGAAAGAGTTGCACGAAATGTTTCAAGTATGAAATCTCAATCGCACACCGCTTTCCGAGAAATTGTTGCAGCTAAAACTGCGTGATGAGTTTAATGTTTCACTTAGACAGTGTATGTGATCGCACTTTTAGGTAGCCGATTTCCACACTACACTGAAAAAATTTTTACCCTTTTGCTGCATCGTCACTCCCCCGCTTTTATAGAATATCTTTCTTTTGACCCATGAGAATGCTCCATAATAGGGTGAAGTAATCGTTTTCTATAAAACCGGAGGAGTGACGATGCAGCAAAAGGGTAAAATTTTTTACACTGTATATAGTCTAGATGCTATACTTCTGGTTTGGTGGATAAAATAACTTGGCCGGAATCCAGGTAGAATTTGCGCTGTTAGCGAAACCACATTAACCAAACAGAAGCCTCAATTTTTGCAAAATTTTCACTGTTTTAAGTAGTCTGCTAAGAATTTTAAACTTTTGCTGCATCGTCACTCCATCCCTTTTATAGCATACTCTATTTTGACCAATGAGAATCCTCTATAATACGTTGAAGTAATCGTTTTCTATAAAAGCGGTGGAGTGACAATGCAGCAAAAGTCTCGAACTTTTAACAGTGTAAATTTTCTTATTAATCAATCTCGTTTCGCAAACAGCGAAAAAAATTATGTGAATCCCGGCCCTTCTCCAGTTAGATTTTCACACTTTAAAAAGATCATGTGTTTGTGTAAGCATAACATGCAAGTATAAATAATGAACGCTTCTAATTGGTTGATTGCTTTAAAAAGAATCTAAATATTAAAATTTTTATTTTTTTTAAAGTTCTAATTATCAGATTTCTATAAAATTCAAATGGGACCACATGGGCCCCATAGGCTTTCAAACAAGAATAGTCCTTCCGGCAGTGCCGGGAGGAAGAGGTAGCTTTCATACACTTATATAATTGTTTATTTATTTTAAATTAAGTTATATTATTCAAAAATATTAAGCTCAAATTAGTGGAACTTGATTATGAGCTTGGTCGAAATCTTAATTCAGGTGCACATGCACACTCACATTGAAATCGATTAATTACATACGAGTGCTGTCGCGGGCAAATTGATTTTTTAAAAAACGTCAACCACGTTAGAAATTCAAACTGCCAAGGCGTTTTTTTAAGTTAAAGACAAAGCAAAAAATACTCCTGAATTCATTATTAAGATAAATACTTTAAAAAGAACCTTTTTTCGATTTCTAATTTTTTGTTTGTACATCGTTATACATTTAAAAGATTTTTGACAAACTTAAATGGCTTCCATTTTGAAACAAGAGGACGGAAGAAGTTGGACAGTGAACGTGGTCTAGGCATTGCTATGTACTATGTGCACACGGAGTTATATCCAAATCAGTTTATAAATACGCGTGTTATCACGTGACGAAAATCAGATCATTTCAAGATATGAGCAAAACTAGAAATTAAAAATGCGATACTCAGCCATTTTTTAAGATACAGACAAAACAAAAAATGCTCTGGAATCTTTGTATCAAGTTCAAATGCAAAAAAGAAAAATCTTTTTCAATCGGATCATATTGACAAAAGTTATGCGTGAACAACAAATACATACAGGTCGAAATCATAACCTCCTCTTTGAAGTCGGTTAAAAATAGCCTCATTTAATGACAGAAATTTTGTGATTTCATAAAGTAAAGATTCTTCTTTCAAAGTTTCAGGTATGAATTAGAAAATTCGAAATAAAACTGGAGGCCAAACTGATACAGGACTGCAGCTAGAATGAATAATGTGTGGTGGTGGTGGTGTGGGGGGGGGGCGTAGCTCTAGAAAATGTAGGGGGGGGGGGGCTCATGTTTTCTCTCTCTTTTTTTGACTCATGCACACACAAACACACACACGCAGATATATGAGGAGCCCAGAAGCCAAGGGGTACAAGTGACAAAATGTCGATTTGGAGTAAATTGAGTTTAAAGATAATTGATATTAAATTGGAACATCAATAACAATTGGCTAAGTTGAAATAGGAAACATCTGCTTGTTGCATTCTAATCTTTGAACTCTCATTTCAATAACTGTTAAAAAAATAGAGTACAATTTTCTTTAAATGTATAATTAATCAATATTGTTTGTTTTTCGAAAAAAGTGGTTTATCTCTATAACTCCCCAAATAATCAGAAAATGACCTATATTTCTTTACCTGAAATGAAAAAAGCATATTTCCAGATACCCTGTGCACTTAACTCAATTTTTTCAATTTTGTCACTTATACCCCTTGGCTTCTGGGGTCCTCATATATGATCAAAATATTATACAGAAAAATAAATTAGCGCATATTTCACATTGTAGGTACAATGTTTCTTATTAAACTATTTGTAATAACTGCATTTTATGGTAAGAAAAGAAAGGATGCAGAATGAAAAATTGGAGAGTAAAACTAGTGCAAAATTATACATCTTGTTAGATTCATATGTGCAATCAGGATGTGCTTGTGTTGAAACATTTATTTGCACTTTTTATACAAATACTACAATTTCGTACTTTTGCAAAACTGTGAAAGGATCACAGAACTAAATTAAATTTTTTGAGCAGAATTTCATTTGAATTTTCGGTACAGGAATTCATGCAGTGATCTTGGAATCTGTTCCAGGGGTGGCTCAAACTTGTTTCAGCCCTTTCCCCCCTGGCAACCCCTAGCTATAGCCCTAAACTGTTAAGCTTGCACTTTCAGTCAATTTATTATGGATCAGCAAGAAGCAACACATGTCCATTCTTTATGACTTCTACTGTATATATGCGTCTGGACATTTTGATTGGTATACCTTTAACATGTCTATACACTGAGAAAAAAAATATGCCGCGTTCAACTAGAACGAATAGTTAGTCACTTTCTAAATACATAAACTAGAAATATAGATTCCAAACTATGCGAGTAGGGTAAACAACTAAGCTGAATAGGCAAAATGACTTGACATTTCTAGTCTTCTTTTCTAGGAGACGAAACGACATTGAACCGTTTCAGTAGCGAGAAATTATCGCTTGATTTTAGGAATGATTTCTTAAGCTATAATTATAGTTACTAAATCAAATCTCTTGAGTCCGCATCTATTTGAAGAAATTTTTAGATCAATTTGACAACAAAAATATCGGAAAACGTACTTGAATTCTAGTAAGAGACTGGAACTCTCTAAGAAATGGAACTAAAATTTATAAGGATGACATGGAACTATTTTTTCTAGAGCCATTACTTAGATTCTATATGCCAGAACCATATTTTTTTCTAAGTGTAATACGATTGGCCCATGTCGCCATGACGATGATTGCAATGAATCTATGACGAATATGTAGTGGTTGATTGGTTGACATAAGTTCTTGTTAGTAAACATTCATTATACAAGTAACAACAATGGACTTGATTACGTTTCAAACCAGGCTAGCTAAAATAGATTTAATGTCTATTTTAATAGATAGATAATGATGGATCAACTGCAATAGATTAGCTGAAACTGCGATGGAGAAATATTACATTTAAAAGTCGAAAAAATATATAAATTTAAACCAGTCGGATGCGGCAATCTCAACACTTTCATCTATTTCAAACATGTTAACATTTCAGAATTCGCTATTGCACTGACAAAATTAAATAACAGTATCTGATAAGATAAGGATTTTGAAAAAATGAAATTCCGTGAATCAGCTCTTGAGATATGGCTATAGCTATAAATCTAGCAAAAATGCAGCTTAGCAAAATCACCTGTCGGACGATTTACACCACAACCTAATTAGAATTAATTCATATCTGGAACTACTTGAATACAGATTTTTATTAAATTCTATGTTTTAGGTTTTGAGATAGAGCGCCCACAATATTTGTGCCACATACTGACAGACAGATATTTTGTAAACACATGTTTTTCGGATTCCCTGATCCCTAAAATGCGTAAACCCGTCGAAAACCGGAAGAGGAAAATTTTCACGATTCCAGTACTTTCATATAGTAAGGATAAAAGAAAGTTAAAAAAAAATGTATTTTAATATTTTTGCAATACGTTTTCATTTTTATTTTCGGAAATTGAATTTCAGGATTACACATTCTTTACATAAAAAAAATGCAGAAAATAAACAGCACGAAAAAACTATTCTTTGGGAAAGTCTCTTTTAATAACCCTTGAATATATCCGAGGTCTCAAAAGTCGAGCTTTTAAACCAATACAAGAAGAAAAATGTTTTAAAGTAAGAGGTTTTCCATATATACCAAAGAACGACTTCTAGTAAAAGAGTAAAATTTGTTTTGCTTTTTTTAATGTATTTATTAGATTTAGGCCAAGGCTTTATAAACAAAGATATTTTAGCTTTTGAAGTTATTCTTCGAAGAAGAATAGAACAAAGATATGTCTATTATAAATTATATGTACAACCGAAAAAAAAAAAAGAAAAAAAAACACCAAATTTCAAGTTATTTGAATGATAAGTTTTAGAATCATAAATATTAAAATTTTAGTGTTTCTAGTGTTAAATTACATTTTTATATTTTTATTAATATCTCCTGAAATTAAACTTCTAATTTGCTTATTTTTTATGTAACAATAATACTAAAATACCCAAATATAATTACGTTGAATTTGAAATTTTTATAGTTTTATGATATGAATTATGAATTATAAAATTAATATTCGAAAAATTTGAATTGCAACCTACATCTTTTTTTTTTTTTTTTTTTTTTTTTTTTGATGGATTTAGATTTATTAACTCTTGCTTTATGGAAATAAAAAAAAAAAAAAAAAAAAAAAAAATTTCATCCAAATAGTTTTTAAATTATGCTTCAAGAATGGCGAAGTGTTTTAAGGGGCTGTCTGTGATAAAAGTTACTAGATATTTTGAAACTTCTTGTGCTGCCCTGTAATATAGCAGAATTCCTTGATTGCTTGAATGGCGCCTTTATCAAGTTGGTTTGATCAAGAGGTGGCTCTCTTGGTCAACAATCGAGTGCCGAACTTCAGTTTGGAGAAAACTTCCAAAATATGATCGTTTTAAAATAATTATTATTTGGGAAATTTGTAATTTGAACTGCATGAAAGTTTATTTTATGGCTAATAGAATGATTTTGAATTCATTTATGATATCATAATTGGGTGCTGCTATTGAAAAAAAAAGAAAGTTTGGGTTCGTTTCATTATGTAGATGGTCCCCTTAAGTAAATTTTATGTACATCATTTAAAAGTAGACTTTATTTTCAATCATTTGTTACGAATAACTTTCTTCTACATTTTTTTTTTTTTTTTTTTTTTTTTTTTTTTTTTTTGCAGATTTGGTAGAGGATGTTCATATTTGTTGCTCCCTAGATTGTACGTATATATAGTAACCTTTTTTTATTATATTATCTGTATTTCTAGTTATTACTTTGTATATATGTTTAATTAAAATTTCCTATTTAGGCTAATATAGTAATATAGTCACACTCGGTTAACATGAGCCATACTAAAACGAAACCACTGCTAACGTGAGCACTTTGCAGATTATATTACAAATTCCATTTGTATTCATTTTATTTATTTATTTAATTTTTTCCCCATGCACTGTGGTAATTTTCTATTAATTTCAAATGGTTCATATATTGTAATACAATTAATGGTTACACACATATATATATATATATATATATATATATATATATATATATATATAATAGTGCTTAATGCATAATGTTTCCTGATCTTGATATTCATTCATTTTAACGAAAGATCCGGAATCGAGATTCGGAAGTATTATGCACTAAGCCCTAACGTATATATATATTTGATTTTTTTTTCAATGAAGCTGCATTACATTAAATTTTTCAGAAAGATTGTGAAAAAAAACCCCACAAGTTGAGTGATGAACTGCATCGAAATATGTATGTTTTTTTCATATATTTTACATTGAAAAGCGTATCACCCAAAAAGTCCGAAAAAGTGCGAGGGGGTCTCCCCTTTGACAAAAATTGCGGGTTTTTCACGATCTTTTGACAATCTTTTTTGTGCTTTTTTGAGAAAATTTGACATTGTTTCCGATCTTTTTACGAAAACTGCTGTTTTTTCCGCAATCTTTTGAATAAATTTGCCGTTTTTCCGAGATATTTTGAAGAAAACTGCCGTTTTTTTTCGCGATCACTTGAAGAAATTTGGAGTTTTCTCGCGATTTCTTGAAGAAATTTGCCGTTTTCTCGCGATCTCTTGAGGAAATTTTTCAGGATATTTTGAAAAAATTTGCCGTTTTTTCGCGATTTTTTGATGAAATCTTCCGTTTTTACGAGATTTTTTGAAAAGAAATCGACGTTGTTTCGTGATGTTTTTACGAAAACTGCCGTTTTGTCGTTTTTTCGCGATTTATGAAGGAATTGCCGATTTATCGTGATCTTTTGACGAAAACTGCCTTTTTTGGCGATCTTGTGACGAAAACTGCCTTTTTTTCGCGATTTCCTGAAGAAATTTCTCGTTTTCTAGCGATCTCTTAATAAAATTTGTCGTTTCTTCGGGATTTTTTGAAGAAATTTGCCGTTTTTTGCGATCTTTTAAAGAAATTTGCTATTTTTTGACGATCTTTTGATGTAATGTTCCGTTTTTTCGTGATTGTTTGATGAAATTTGCCGTTTTTCGCAATTTTTGAAGAAATTTGACGCTGATCTGTTTTACAAAAACTGCCGTTTTCTCGCGATCTTTTCAGGAAAATTGCCGTTTTTTCGCGATCTTCTGAAGAAATATACCGTTTTTTCGTGATTTTTTGACGAAAACTGACGTTTTTCGTGAACTTTTGAAGAAATTTTACGTTTTTTGGGATTTTTATTTTGAAGAAATTTGCCGTTTTCTCACAATTTATTGGAAAAATTTCGCCGTTTTTTTGCTTAATTTTGACGAAAACTGTCGTTTTTTTTTGTGGTCTTTTGAAGAAATTTGCCGTTATTTTGCGATGTTTTGAAGAAATTTTTCGGGTTTTTTTTCGTGATTTTTTGACGAAATTTGCCGTTTTTTCGCAAACTTTGGACGAAATTCTCGTGTTTTCCGCGGTCTATGACGAAATTGATTTCTTTCCAAAGACTGTTTATCAAAATTCGCGATACATTTTATGTCCGAATTTTTGGATTTAGAACCGATTTTTTTTTAATTTTTGTTAAATTTTTAACAGTTGAAAAATAGTCTGCAGATCTTCCCAAGAGTCTGCGACGTGCGTCGCAGCGTTGCGCCGATTCTGCTCCCGGGTCTGAAAGAGCTCCATGCATTATTTTTTTAAGCTAACTTAAGGCAAGGAAAGGTATGTATTATTAAAATTTTTATATTCGGGCTTTACTATATACTACATTCATGAGAAATTGAGTTTTTCTACGTCAAACTCCTTCGAAAGAGTGATTATTCACCCTTGTTTAGAATGAATGTTCACTTCTGATGAGGTAATATTCATTCCTTCAGAGAGTTAACAATTATATTTTTTTTCATTTATTTCTTTAACAATTCAATTTTTTTTATCAGAGTGAATATTTATTCTATAGAGCTTGAGCATATTTTGATACTGTGATAAAGTAAAAATTCACACATCCGGAGTGAATAGTCACTTAATTTTTTTTAGAAAGTGTGTATTAAGGTTTTAATTAATAGTACAATAACAGGCCAGAAAAGTTATTCTAATTTTTTTCGTCCTTTCCTGGGAATTGGTAAAATCAGGTTTTTAAATGTGATATGTATTTTACAAAATATCTGACATCATTTTCCATTTTATTAAACTGTGATGCTTTATTATAGCACTCTAAATGCATTGGGAAATGTTTCATAATCTATGTTTAACGCATAATTTTACACTTTTGTTTTCCTCTTCATCTAGGGAAAAAGCTTAGGATTAACCTTTCTTTCCATTGACAAAAACTAAAGTAGAAAAAAATATATTATTTTTGTAAAGCACCATTTAATAACCCTTGAGTATATCCGAGTTCTTAGAAACCTAAACTTTTAGAATAATACTCGATATAAAATGTTTTGAAGTAAGTGGTTTTAGATTTTACCGAAGAGCACCTTTAACTAAACACTTCAATTTATTTTATTTATTTTAATGTATTTATTAGATCTGTACCGAAGCTTTATAGACAAACGATTTTTCAACTTTTGAACTAATAATGTATACAGGAAATGAGAGAAATATAAAGTATTTTAGTAATGCTTTTTCCTTTATAAAAAGAAAGTATTACATTCGTGAAGATTTTCGGCTTCTGGCTTTCGATAAATTTACACATGTTAGGGGTCAGAGAACCCTAAAAACATGTTTTGACAAAATATCTGTTTGTGAGTCCTTGACTCTGTCTGTATGTGACACAAATTTTGTGGGCTCTCTATATCAAGAACTAATGCACAAATTTTAATAAAAATTGAAATTTAGTTATTCTTTGATATAAATTGGTGTTGGTTCGCCAATCCCTCAGCAGATGGCGCTGCTATGCAGCATTTTTCACGATTTCCACAATATCTTTATCTCAAGAACTAATGCACGGATTTCAATCAAACCTTAGATTCGGTTAGTCATTGAGAACATACAGATGCAACTTATGTCATTGAATATTCCACCTTTTTTATTTACCTTTCCATTTGTAAGATGCGTGTAGGGACAATAATTAAAGAAATAACCTATTGTTTCAAAGTTTATGAATTATTCTCTATACAAAAATAGGGTTGAATGTATTAGAAAAAATAGAAATTAAATTAAATTTGTGCATACATTGAATGCAACAATTGTTCAATTATTTTTATACCCGTATTTCTCTTTTTCAAAAAATTATTTTTTATATATTTCCTATACTAATAACATTCTTAATTATCACTTGCAGATAAATATTATTTCGTTTTTATATTAAAAAAGAAGGGGAAAATGAATCGAAAAAAATAAAGCGAGAGATTTTCGGCTCTAATAAATGTATCTACGTTGATATTTAATTAATTTAGTGACACTGTCATTCAAGCACTTTTATGCTTTTTTTCGTAATTCAATAAAATGTAATTATACTTTTCTAAACACTGATTACATCTGTTGCGTATAAAAATAAAGAGGTTTTATAAATAAGGTCTTAAGTATAAGTGAAATTTTATGCATTGTACTTGGTGTTACAAAATTTCATTTCTTTAATCTTTGGAAGATTTTTATTATTTTTTGAAAAATTACATTTTTATATCCTTGTAAATAAATCTGAATATCACAATTTGCCATATTTGTGGAATAATTTGTTATATTTAGGATCAATATTTTTCTGTATGTTTGAGTATACAGGACAATTTGTCTTTACTTTTATCGATGGCATAGTTGCCCTTTAGACTTAGAATAATCTATATAGCTTGTTACAATGTAAAAGAAATAAGAAGTATATTTATTTAAAAGAATGCAATAATTACAATCAATAAATTAATAACTATAAAAATAACACAATCTTTTTTTTTAATGTAAATACATTAATGTAAATCCCGTCGAATCCCAGGTTGAGTTAAACAAAAAACACAAAAAAGTTTGTTTTTATTGATGGATAATTTACACAGATTCATAATACATAAACCTTTGAATAGAAACATTAAATTCGTAAATTTAAATTCGTTCTTTAACTTTTACTTACCCATCATACGTAGTATAAGGTAAGACTTGCAATCGTTTTGAAAATCGAAAAAAAATTTTTGACGGATTTACACGTTTTAGACAGTGGAGATTCCAAAAAACATATTTTTAGAAAAAAAATTTTGCCGTCCGTCTGTCTGTCTGTCTGTCTGTAAACGCTCTATCTCCCGAACAAATTGAGATAGAGACTTGAAATTTTGTATGTAGTTAGTATGTAAGAATGGGACGAACCCTATTTAATATCAGCAACCTCGGTTATCCGGAACTATTTTTTTCGGACTCTCGAAAAATTCGTTCTGATGAAAGGTATATAAAAATTTTCGAATTTTTTTGTTCTAAGGAATGGACGTAAAAGACAATAAAATAACACACATTTTGCATACAGAACAAAGTCGATCGGATTATTAGTTGCCGAGATATTTGTAATCTTGTTTTCCACATTCTTCGATTTTTCATGACCCTGTATTTCATTCAAATTTCAATTCAGAAGTATATTTTAATTGGAAATGAGACGCTCAATCCGACGCAGTTAATTGTTAGTTAATAGAATCATTATTTTTGGAGTTATAAGGATGCTTCTTTTACGCAGTTCGGTACTACTTGAGTAGTTTGGCGTTTTATATAATTTGTCGAAATTGGTACATCAGCAGTTCTTTAATATAGCATTACTATGTATATTAACAATATTTAAATTTTGTTTATGAATTGCAATGCATTGTATAAATAGTTTCACATGTTTTATTTTCATATACATATCCATGATGGGTAAGTATTACGGTGGCCCCCAACGACTAGTTTTTGTTACTTTTCTATAATAACTGTTAAAACTAGTGAGCCACAAGTTCCTAAAACTATTTTTTCTTTATTTAGAATTCTCCAAAAAAATATGATTACATTTATACTACAGAAGTTTAAAAGGAGTACATTAATTTATTTTATGTATTAATTTATATCATACCCTATGTATTTTTTTAACGTATCGATAAATTTAAATTTTCTTATTGACAAGAAAAAGTATTATTAAATAATTATTAAATAATATGTTTTTAATGTTCATGTAAAATTTAATGTATCTGAAGAAATTATCTGGAATAATTTGCGTAAATATAACTGATTTGCCTTAAGCATTTTCGTAGAATTAACTTATAAATATGCTCTCAACAGTAAATAACATGATCCACGTAAGCAAATGTAACAAGTCATGCATTAGAAAATAAAGAATCTATTTTAAATGAGCGAAAAGGAAATTATGTATTTGATTTTGAACAAATTACAAATTTGCGGACATCATATTAAATATGCTTATTTTAAGCTGTCGAGATTTAATATGTGCCTTTAATAGTCATTTAGGAAGTTTAAATTTTTATCATGAATTTAGAAAAACAATAAAAATAAAATAAATTTGTTTTTAGTGAAATGATATAATGAATTTTTAAATTTCAAGACGGTTTTACTCTGTTTGAAGCAGTATAACAGCGTTTTCCCGATGAAGATCTTACATGACGATCCATGATTATCTTAACTTGAATGTTTTTATATAGTTTTTAAACTTTGCAACAATTTTTACACCAATTAGTAAACTTGTTATCTTTATTTTCACGTTTATTTGTAAACTTGTTTTTGATGAAAATTTTTATTTTTATTTTTTTATAAGGTGGTCTGGTGTAATAACGCTAGGCCGGGTAATAACGCCTAGTTCTAAGATTATGCATAATTATGAAATAATCTGGTAAATGACACCCATGGAATGATGACCCCAATAGAATTGGTCAAGAAATCACGCCATTACATTTTATGAATACATATCTGTTAAATTATTTTTTTTTTTTTGTATAAATAGTCAATGAGTTGCTGTATCAAATCATATATTTGTTTGAAAAATGCAATCTAAAACTGAGCCGTGAAAATTGGTAGAACTTTAACGTGGCGTTATTACCCCAGGGTACCTTACATATTTGTATCAGGGTAAGTGACTGAGCTATAATAATATTCCGTTTTTTTAACTAAATTAAAATGCCTAAAAACCAACAAATAAATAAATAAATAAAATATACAGTAAAATAAAATAATAAAGTTAATTACAAGTAAATAACTTTTAGATTTTAGAAATGAGACGTATATTTTTTTGGCATTTAACATTAAAGTTGTCAGGGAAAAACTAATACATAAAAATACGTAAAGAAAATTTGTGAAAACAAAGTACAAATTAATTTTGTCAAAATAGTTGTTTATTGAATAAAGTTCCTGTGATTTCCCTGTACAAATATACATAAATCAACAACAATTATCCCATTTCTTATCCGCTAAATTACTTTCATTCTGGTAAGAAGAAATAAATATAAAAGACGATAATATATATTAGGATGGACCGAAAAAATTCAAAAATTGACTTTCATTTCGCAATACCACCGAAAAGTTACGATTTCAAAAGAAAAACAATTGGGTAAAAAAAGAAATAAAATTGGTTTATATCTTCAGGTCGCGCATGTTCTTTAAATTTGACGAAATGTTTAAAAATTCACTTTAATACAATTTTTTTAATTAGCCTTTTCATGAATGTAATAGCTGAAATTCTTATGTATTATAGTAACAAATTATACTGCTGAAATATTATTTAAATCTATAAATATTTTCTGTTCATGCATGTATTCTAAAGTTGTATGGAGCTATTACATTTAAATATTGACAAACTAAGTAAGATTCTTGCCAATCTTTAGAGCAAATGCGCGACCGGAATATAATAATGGATTTGAATGATATTTCAGCATTGTGTTTTCTTATTTTAATACATAAGAATTTCAGCTATTACATTCGGTGTATCTGAAGAAGTTATCTGGAATAATTTGCTTAAATCTAACTTATTTGTCTTAAATATTTCGGTAGAAGTAACAAAATTATGCATTCAACAGTAAATAACATAATCAACGTAAGAAAATGTAGGAAATCATATATAAGAAAATAAAAATTCTATTTGAAAAAAGCAAAAAATAAAATTATATATTTATTTTTGAACAAATTATGCTCACGTCATATTAAATCTGCTTATTTTAAGCTGTCGAGATGTAATATGTGCCTTTAATAGTCATTTAGGGAATTTAGGGAGTTTAAAATTTTATCAGGGGTTTAGAAAAAATGTAAAACAATTTTATTTTTAGTGAAGAGATTAAGTTAAAAAAAATAATAATAATGTGAATTTTTTAATATTTCGACAAACTTTACAGCGCATGCGCGACCGGATGATCTAAACCAATATTATTTTTATTTTTTTACCCAATTTCTAGTCCCTCGAATTCACAAGTTTTCAGCAATTTCAGCAATTTTCAGAGGTATTGCGAATTGAAAATAATTTTTTGCATTTTTTCTATTCACCCTAATGTTTATTTACTTCAAAATGAGAAATTGCTACATTTAACAACATTATTTGTTAAAAATTTAACGAATATTCCCCCTTCCCTATGTATATGTTCAATGTATCCATTTATTTAATTTTTTATTTTTCTTGAACAGATCATATATTTTTCAATCTTTGATTACAAAATCTAAATATTTTAAAGAGAAAAATATGGGTATTTTTAAAGTTAGAATTCTAAAACCCAAGTATAGAGAAACAAAAATGTATTCACAAGCCTCTTTTCTATAGGATAAATAATAAGTAAGATCAAAGAAACATATTTTATCAAAAAAGGTTAAATTTAATCAAACTGATGTTTACATTTCTGTAAGTTGAAAATATTTTTCCTTTTTATATTGCAAAGAAAAGATTATAAAAACAGATGGGAATAAAGAAAAAATAAGTAGAAAGAACAAACGAAAAGAATAAGGGTAAATAATGGAAAACCTTTATAACTTTTAGAAAGGAAAATGAAGGGGCAGATTCAATGACACAAAAGACTCCCTGTATAAATCCAACATCATTCCAATCCCAACATTACTTAACGATTAATTTTATATTAGATTTTTTTTAAATAATGAAAGACACTGCAAAAATGTTGACTTCATGTTTAGAGTATTTGGAATGAAATTTCAATATTATATCCCCAAGTAGAAAACCAACATTAGCCCGATAATGCATAAAGGTTACATTTATGAAGGATTTATTTCTTATAATGAAAAAAATTGCAGAAATGCTTATTTTATGTTTGAAATATTTGCAATGAAATTTTAATGTTCAACCACAGGTAGAAAACCAACATCATTCCGATATTACTTAAAGATTTATTTTTGGATGAAAATTCTTATAATGAAAGACATTGGAGGAATATTGACTTTATGTTTGAAATATTTGCAATAAAATTTCAATATTTTATCCTGAGTAGAAAACCAACTTCAGCCCAAAATTACTTAAAGTGCAGGTGCAGGGTTCGAATCCAATCACGCCGGTCGACCTAACTGTTTGGAATTTTTCGAGTTTTTCCTTGAATCTCGATTTTCTTTGCGTAAATACTTGTAGGTTTCCCTAAAAAGATTCCCACAAAGGATATTCTTCCTATGCCCTATATATATAGTGCAGATAATCGGATGTTATAAAAACAACGTCCAGTCCAAAAACTCCAACAAAAATCCCAATCACAGCATGAGGCTGATTTTTTCCAATATTTTATACACCTCATTATATTCATCTAAATATATTTTTTCCGCAAATTACATATAAATTTCTTTATTGAAATTGCAAAAGCTGAGAAAATCGCACAACATTCGTTATCACAACGACTCCTTTGGTGCGAATATCCCCATTTTCAATTTCGACCTGACGTCCATAATAAAACTATGTAGGGGGAACTTGGGTACATTGATACAGCTTTTTTCTAAGAATTTTTTTGGTGTGTAGAAAGTAGAATTTTCAAGTTATTTTTCCATGTGGTGTCAGCAAAACTTGTGTAGTGTATTATAAAAATGCACAATCGTTGTTTTATACATTATTTTTGCATGTAATTAAAAAAAAGTCATTTGTATCAATGTGCCCCATCCCTGGGGCAGATTGATACACCTCATGGGGCACTTTGATACGTCTGTGAAAAATGGAGACAAAATAACACCAATGCATATTTTTCATAGAAAAATAGTTAACAAACCATTTTATATTTATTTATAGGAATTCAAATCACCCACACTTTATTTGTAAGCAATATTAAAGCAATCAAAATTAAATGTATAATGACCTGATGTTCTGGTTGTTCCTTGTCTGATTGTTGGCTGTGGTAACTTTGTAATATCTGGCACTTCAACTCCAGCATTATCTTCTTTCTTAGGAAAGATGGAAAAATTACCAGGTTTTCTGTTTATATAAAGCTGTTTATAAACAGAAAATAAAGGATAATTATATTAAAATCTCTATTTATAATATAATTATCCTGGTTGTTTTGCAGCTTTTTTCTCTTACTTAACATTTATTACATCAAAAATACTATTTTCCAGGCCGTCCTTTTCTTTTGTTAGTTCTACTAGCACTAGATGTCAGGTAAGTTCGTACATCTTCTGTTTGCAAAAATGCTATAAAATGTTCTAATATAAAGAAATTTGAGCTATTTCACTTCAAAGAAAACTAATATTAAAATTTGGCGAAATATTGTTGGATTAAGGAGTTTATGGTAAAAAAATAATAAAAGGAAATGAAAAAATGCACTAGAAGGGATTTAGGTTGTATCAATGTGCCCCGACACAGACTCCATCAATGTGCCCCCTACAGTCATTCTGAATAATTGCATTTTTTCTTGTACAGTGAACAGATAAAATGCTAGTAACCATACAGATTTCGACAACTTTACATCTGTAAAATTACAGATTTTTTTACAGTGTTATGACTTGCTGTCCACAGCCAAAAACCTATGTAAGAAGTTTGTTTCAATTCTGTGCATAAATTTATACAATTTTTTTTAATGATATTAAGACAACAAGCATATATCTTGTAAAAATGTGGCTTTTTTTTTTTTTTTTTTTTTTTTTTTTTTGGGCGATTTCTTGATTTTTAAGAGCCATTATTTTAAAATTTAGACAAAAAAATGATGTTTTGATAGTTGTATTTTTTGATTTGCTTGATTTTTCATGTGTTGAAGTAGATCATATTTCATGAATAATCTAATTTTGAAGCCCTGAAAAAAATTTCTCTTTCCTATAGAAAATGCCAAAGTTGTGAATGTCATTTTTCGTGAAAAGTAAAATGCTGGTATATTTAGAGCACTATATCTCTCGCAAGCAATAACATCAAAAAATTCTTTCGACATAAACTGTTAGTATAGCCATACTTACTTATTAAAATTTATTTGGTTTCATGGGGCATTGTTAATTTACATTGTTATGTTGCCACAAAGTACAGTCAAAATGACGTTTTTGTCCATTTTCCACACTTAATATTTTGTTTAAGCAAGAGTACCTCAAACATTTTCTTATGGAATATGAAAATGTACTACTAGAACAAGCAAAATAATGTAGTACTGTACCGAGATATTGTTTCTGATAACAGATATAACTTGTTAAATACTCAAAAATTTCAAAACCTGCAACATTAAAAGTAATGTTATTTCCAATAAGCGCAACAGTAAAATAAAACAAAATATGTCACGCAGTAGGTGAATATGTGTACAAAAACATGGAAAAGAAAAAAAAGCGGGGCCTCGTGATATTTTTATTTAAAAAAAATGAAAAAATTTCCAAATAAACAATGTCGATGATAATATTTCTTCCCTATCAGAAAATGAAAAATCCCTTTTCTCGTTCCTCTATCTGTGTTTTTTCCCTATGAGAAAATGAAATATCCCTTTTTTGTTGCCGCTTCCGAAAGAGAAAGATGATGTTTCATTTGCTTTTAGGGGAAAAATGTGATAATGGATATTGCTTTTCTTCTAACATTTGTCATTTTTTAAAATAAAAATATCACGAGGCCTCATTCTTTTTCTTTTCCATGTTTTTGTACATATATTTACATACTGCGTGACATATTTTGCTTTATTTTACTATTGCGCTTATTTGAAATAGCATTACTTTTAATGTTGCAGATTTTGAAATTTTTGAGTATTTAACAGGTTATATCTGCTAACAGCAACAATATCTCGGTACAGTACAATATTATTTTGCTTGTCCTAGTAGTCATATTCTATAAGAAAAATTTGGGGTACTGTTGCTTAAATAAGATATTAAGCGCGGAAAACGGACAAAAACGACATTTTCACTGTACTTTGTGGCAACATAACAATGTAAATTAACAATTCCCCATGGAAACAAATAAATTTTAATAATTAGGTATGGTTATGCTTACAGTTTATGCCGAATGAATTTTGGGATGTTGTTGCTTGCGAAAGATATAGTGCTCTAAATATACCAGCATTTCACTTTTCACGAAAAACGTCATTCAGAACCTTGAACTTTAACATTTTCTATCTAGAAAAGAGGAAATTTTTTCAGGGCTTCAAAATTGCAGATTATTCATCAAATATGATCTACTTCAACATATTAAAAAATCAAGCAAATCAAAAAATACAACTATCACACTTTGTCTGATTTTCAAAATAAGGGCTCTTAAAACGAGTAAAATTTATTTGTCTTCTTGGAAGTTGTGAAACATTTCGATCGCAATAAATGAATTCCAAGCGTAACAGAGGGGACATTACACAAGAATTTTACCATTTAAATACTTACTAAATTTTCCAAAGACAAAAATTTTACAAGGCTGTGTTAATTTACGGAACAGTGCTTAATTAATTAATTAGAAACGATGAAAAATCTTAATTATTTAACTATAAATTAATTAAAATGGTATGTAACAGAGGTGACAAAAAAAAAACACATTCTTTGACATGCAATAAAATTTATATGAAACTCTATGATTTGGAAATTACAAAAAAGAAATTAAATGTATTTTTTAAGCAAAGACATATCAAGGTAAAATAATTACCTATCAGATTGTTTAAATTGAAAACACATTTTATTTAAATGAAATTAATCGAACGTAACAGAGGGGACATGGAATGTAACAGAGGGGACATCTTACAAATTCAGTGATCATATTTCCAATGCAATATCATTATCAAAGGTGACGTTTTGATTATTTAATGTTGGAGTTGGTAGTACTTGTTTTATTTCAAACTTATGAACCCATGCTATATCTTTATGATTATATTTAAATGTTTTCAGTCCACTAGACCGACATAAAAATACAACATGGACATTGTCAGTTCCCTTGTCAATTTCAGTTATTTGGGCAACAAATTCCACCATCCTATTCTTTCTTTGAAATCTAAAAATTGCAAAATTGCCTACTTTCATATCAGGAGTTAACAAATAGTCATTTTCTACAGATTTATCCATACCATCATTGAAGCAAAACTGCACACCTTCTTCAACAGACACAGATGAATAAGAAATACAATATTTTTGTAGCACTCCAACACAATGAATTCTCCTCAAATTTGATATAGCTTTTATATTTAAAACTCTTTCATTAAAGGCAGCAATGTCCTTTTCTACATCTTCTTTTGCACAATAAATAATTTCTGCTCCATTGCAAATGATATCAGCAAATGATTTAGCATCAGATGGTGGAGGAGCCCATTTTCCCAGACATAATTCCTCGGTACACAGCCCTCTTTACAGTACCCCCCCACTCCATCAACTGTACTTTTTACATGACTAGTAGCAAAATAATGCCAATTGACTTTAAAGGGTGAGAAAGTAACATTGCAAAGTGTGTATTTCTGTTTGAATTGGGATGATAGCTTATCACTAAAAGTGTAGATTTCTTTTAACACAGGGAATTCCTTTTATAATTTATCAAATAGGATTTCATTGAAAGTGCGGATTGCGCATTTGTCATGCTGCATATAGTCACTGGCTATGACATAACTCCTAATTTCTTTTTCTTCCAAGAGATCATCTTTTGGGAGCCAAGCAACAGCAGTAAAACAAAGAACACTGCTTGTGAATCCAATGTGCTGATTGTATCTCATTTTCTGTAACAAAAGTAAAGTTTTCGCTAAAATCTACTTGTAACACACACTTGGTTGGATTTTATCTAAGCTGCTTAAAATAATTAGATTGTATTGAAAATTAGATTGTGTTAAAATAATTAGATTCGTTCACAACCATGTGTAACAGAGGGGACATTTAGCTCTGTCTCCTCTGTTACATCCCCTCTGTGACGCATGTATTTAAAAAAAAAAAATGAATATATTTTCAAAATTGTTACATAATGTGATTACACAAATGATATTTATTGTAAACACTTTTTATTAAATTTAAGTCTTTTTTATATATTGAATAAAATAAACTTAAAAAAAAAATTGTAACAGAGGGGACAAATAAAAATTGTAAATAACTTTATTTTAAAGAAATAAGAAGAAAGTTGTATATGAAGATTATTACTGTAAAATTATGATTAGGAACCATTTAACTTACTATATAAATGAAAAAATATATAAAATCATCATATTTTTAATAAATAATTGATCTTTTAAAAAGTCACATTTTTAATATTATAAATCAAAATCATTAAAGATCCATTATTCATCATAAAGTTTAAATAAACCATGCATAATTTTCGAAAATAAATATTAAATCCATTAACTGCAATAAATTGCCTTCAAAATGACAACAAATACTTGAAGATAACATGAAGTTGAAAAATTCACTACTGGTTTCAGTTGGCATGGAATTCGTCAATACTTTTTTTTCTTTTACAGACAAAAGAAAGTAAAAAGTAATTATGAAATCTACAAACAAATAGTTTGCTTTACTGTTACGTTTCATAAAACAAAGAGCTAAAAAACGATGTTTAGTAGAAAATATTTGTGTAACAGTCTTTAAATCAAATTTATTTTTCTATGTTATAGCAGAAATATACGATTCAGTAACTTTTGTTTTCCTGTTGGGGTGTACAAAAAATGTAATCTTCTAATTGCTAAAAGAGTAAAGTTTTTCCCAAGAGTTTATTTTTTAGAAAATCTTAAAGAATGGGTATGAGAATAATTTCAGGAAATAATCCTTTTATGCATTCATTTTTTGAAAGTCGGATGAATGAATGCGGTGTTAGACAAATTAATCTTTCTCCACACACACACACAATATTTAAATATGGGCCATTTTCATCTTTCGCTTACATTTCAGAATTTTATTTTAAGTTTTCAAACTTAATAACTTCTTTTAAAAATTGAGACAGTTAATGTATTAAGTAAATGTTTAAGGAAAATGAAAAAAATTGGTTATGCACTTTGCCCTGTAATATAATATGTAAATGCTATTTAAAGTTAGCATGTAAGGCAAATTGTCAAGTCCGTAACCAAACAAAATTACTGAAAATACTCAGCTTTAAATTTATTAAATTTCCTAAAATCAGCTTACTTTGAAATGACTTATGTCCTTAAATTTCAAAACATGATATTTATCAATAATACATAAATTAAATTGAAATGAGCGACAGTTTTAGCCACAAGATTTTGATCACATAGAAATTATACAAGAACTTTTTCTAATAATTGCAGTATATATTAATGTAAATTATTAAATTTTAAGGAAATTGCATATTTGTTTCTTAGTTGAATAAAAAATAAAAGTAGAGGTGTGAAAAAAAATTAAAATAATTAAAAAACCGTTTCCAAAAAACAAAATTTTCCAAAATTTAATTCTTAGCAAATTTTAAAGAATTTTTTTTTTGGTGAGTAATTCGAGAAAAAAATTATTTTATGCATTCAATTTTTTAAAGTCGGATGAAATAATATGGTACTAGACAAAGTTAATTTATCTCCACACCCACCCACCCACACACAAACAAAATTTAAATATATTAAAAGGAAATCGAATTTTTATTAAATCAATGTGACGAAAGTTTTACAAGTAAAGTAAAATTTCCCCCAAAAGTGAAGTTTTGTAAAACTTTAATTCTTAGTAAATCTTTAAAAAAATTTAGGAGAGTAATTTAAAAAAAAAAGAATCTTGTTATGCATTGAATTTTTGAAATCATATAAAATAATTGTATGATGTTAAACAAATTCAATCTTACTCTAGGCATACATACATACACATACAATTAAAATATAAAAAAAAAATCAAATTATTAAAAAATTGTGACAAAAGTTTAATAAGAAAAATAAAAAATTTCCAAAAGGTAAAGTTTTGTAAACTTTAATTCTTAGTAAATCTTAAAAGAAATTTCAGGAGAGTATTACAAATAAATAAATAAATAAATAAATATTTTTTTTATGCATTCAATTTTTGTAAATCGGATAAAATTGTTGTATCGTGGTTAGACAAACTTAATTTTCCCCTACACACACACACAAAATTTATATGTACGATTAAGAAATCAAATTTGCATTAAAAAAATGGGAAAAAAATTAATAAGAAAATATATGTAATTATAATTACAATATTTATATTTATATATATCCGTAGTTATTCGTTTGTAATATGCACTAAAAAATATTATGGCTTAAAAAGTAATGTTTCTTATGCAGGGTTTGTTTAAAAAAAAATCCATGCGGACACATAGACGCTTACACTACGCCACCAAATCGCTAATTCTGAGATGGAAGGTTTTTTTAAATATATATCAGGTCTGTCCAACCTTTTATTAAGCAGGGGCGCATTTCAGCTTTTTTCAACCAAAGAAGGGCACCATTATTAACATGGCTCAAAACATGCCAGGAAATCATCTTTTAATATTAGTAGCAATACATGCACGCAAATGCATAATGTAGACGATATGTAATACCCCTATGGGTATGAAGCACATTGTAATAAAAGAAAAAGAAAAGTTTTTTTTTTTTTGGTTTGTTTTATGTCGGCCGATTATCTACACGTGGCATCCCGCCCGAAAGGGGTGGGATGCCACCGTGGGGGGTCTTTCCAAGGGAACCTAACTCGTATTCACGCAAGAAAATCCAAGGTTCGAAGAAAACCACGGAAAACTCCGAACGGTTAGGCCGACGGCCGCGGTTCGAAGCCAGCACCTGCCGTCTACCAGTTGAGAGGTCAGAACCTCTCGGCCACTGGTGGGGCCAGAAAAAGAAAAGAAAAAAATTATAAACAACTGTAAATCGTAATAAATTTCGAATAAGAAATTTTTCTGCGAGGTATTATCTCAAATGTTTTTGAATTGGGAGGAGCTAGAAAATCAAGTATCATCTGTTATAATAGTAATTTGAGATATTTTCAGGTTTTTTGAGATCGCAAATAATATAACAATTTGCGTAGTTATTTGCAATAACTTTTTTTTCTTTTGGAGATGTAAATTTGCCATTATAAAAAACACAGAAACAAAGTCATGGGTGGTTCCAAAAAGAGAGCCTGGAAGAGCTTTCGTTGATGGAAATCCTTTATCACGATTTTATAAGATTAGAAAAAAAAAATCATCAAAATTACTTAAAGTTTCAAAGGTCTAGGGAAGAAAAAGACAGCCTTTATCCCGTCTTACAAAACAGCGAAATAGCCAGGAAAACAACGCCAATAACAAAAATGCTGAAATTTTATGCGAAAAAGAGGGAGAAGAAGCGCTTTTTTTTTTTACATTTTACTTCTTGAAACATTAAAAAAGTTATTGCCGACATTTATTAATCCCTATCGGCATAATTTCCTTAAAAATATTTATAAAGAATAACTAGAAATTAGTATAGAAACAAAACAGATCATGTCTTGTAGCCTTTCTTTTAATACGTTTCTTACGGTATAATTGTTTATGAAACAAACGTGAAATACACTTGTATAGATTTCTAAAACATCTCTCAAAGAAATATGAAGGATTTTAAATAACGTATCCTTTACAAGAAAATTTTATTTATTTAATCATTTATTTATTTTTTAATACTAGTAGCAGAAAACCTTCAAAAGGGCGCCCTAGTGCCCGCGGGCACCGCGTTGATATATGCCCGGGCACAGCCTTGATATATATAATATACTAAATAATAATGTTTATTATATTATGTATATAAAATGTAATAATATGTCTTCGGAATAATATGCAAACATCAAATTTCCGAACAATGGAAAACCTTCTGTAAAAGATCGAGACAATTTTTTATCTGAAATATCTATCATACTTTTCCCAATAGATAATCTTAGTTTTATTTAATCATATAATGTCTGTCAGTAATAAAGACGAAGATTAAAATTGCAAAATAGTAGCAGATAATTAAATAAATATGTACATATATCTAAAATAATGTGACTACACTGTAAAAAAAAAAAAAAAAAAAAAAAAAAAGTTACTAGAAGTTTTCTAGAAAACTGGGATTCCTAGAACTTTTAATGTGACGGCAACAGTAAAGAATGGTGTAATATATGCAAATTTGCACGGAAAATCAAAAAAATCTATCAGGTTGCTAAGAATATTTTAGAAAGCTTGGGATTCCTGGAATATATTATGTAATTGCAACCGAGGTTACAGATAACACTTTAGTAAGATAACTACACTGTCAGTCATAATAACACGTACGCTGCCGATAACTCCACCCTCTATGTTAAAGGATTGAGAATTTCACGCGCCAGCGCGTGACCGGCAGCGAATGTGTTAATATGACCACTTGCGATTTTTGACGTTTTGTAAAATATCTGGAGAAATACATGAAGAAATATCCTGAAACTCGTGTATAAACAAAATAGTACAGATCATATATTTCCGCAAATATTTTTTTCCCGAAATCCCATAGGTGACCACCACCCACAAATTGAAAAAAAAAAAAAAAAAAAAAAAAAAAAAAAAAAAAAAAAAAAAAAAAAAACGAATATGTATAATCCTGGATGTATACATATGTATATGGATAACCCTGTCAAGACTAATGTAGCAAAAACATTCAAATTGTAGATTATGATTAAATGGGTATCTTTAATAAACTGTGTTCATTTTTATGAGGATAGCATGTATACTCGTAGAGAAATGAAGGTTTTCATAAAAACAGTCCAAAATTTTGCTTTTTTTTTTTATTTTTTTTTTATTTTTTTTTATTTTTTTATTTATTTTTTTTTTTTTTGCTTAAAATTTGCAGAATTCTTAATATAAAAAAAAGTTACAGTCAGAAAACATGAAAAATTATATTGTACACAAAACCCTGTTATCACAGTTAAAAATAATAAAAACTGTATAAATAAGGAGTAGGTTTACTAAAATATCTTTTACAGCGCACGCATGAAACCAATCAAAATATAATTTGCATAATATGTTAGCTAAGTTTATGTAGCAACTTTTGTGAAAGTCTCAAAAAATAGTTTAAAAATTTCGAAAATTATCGTTGTTAGAATAAGCTCAAAATCCGTTGTTCCAAAAAGAAGTAAAAAGATGAAGGGCTATATCGGTATATCCATTGATTAGTGTCAGTACAACATCCATGGAATTGTACGCACTACTATATTTGGATGCAGCCCCCTCAGAAGGCGTGAAATTTTATTTAAAAATTACAATGAAACTGTTCGCACCCTATGTTCGTGAGCATTAGAATAAAAATATTTTATTGGGTTCCATAAAGAATCAGCGCCTAAGTAATTTTTTCCCCTACTGAAATAAACAAAAAACAGAATGCTCCAAAATGGCAAAAAAAGTAGTATTTCCGAAAAGGAAATTTTTTTAACTCTAAAAGAGGGGAATTTTCTGAAAGACTTAAAAAAATCCTTTTTTATGAATTCAATTTCTAAAACTCTGATAAAAGGATTCTAAGTTGTTAGACAGACTTAATCCTTCCACAAAAAATTGAAAGTTACTAAAATAACATCCAGCTTTTCTAAAGTACTGTTTACAAAAAAAAAAAAAAAAAAAAAAAGAGTTATAACTGCTATACTTAAGTTTGTATATTAAGCAAATATATAACAAAGCGATTTAATAAAGATGAATACAAATAATATATTTTGTTCTATTGACAATAATTTATTTTTGCCCTGTTTTACAGCCAGTATTTATAAAAGTTGCATATTTTTTAAATAACAAACAAAGTTTTATCTTTTTAAAAAATGACTAACAAAAAAAAATGCATTTGATTAAATTTCTTTTTTTTTTATTTTAGGTTAGGCAAAACTTGTTTTCACGAAAAAATAAAATTAAGGCAAACTGCAAATACATCGTCCTATATTCCGTGTTAAGAAAAGTGTATACTTATAACCCAATATACTTTTTCTATAAAGTCTGACAGTCCCAGATATTCAATTATTTTTATCCAATATTTTGAGACGCATAACATTAGTTTAACAAAATATTTAATCTTTCTTACATTGTAAGAAAAATATTAAATGCACTATTTTTTTAAGATGCTGAAATTAAAACTTGTATTATTTCTTTAAGGCACTTACGTAAATACAGCGAAATCAATTTAAAAGAGTACCCGTTTATTTTTCTTATTACTCTTAAATCGGACGAATGTGGCAGCGATTCAATTAGTGAAGCGTAATTGATTGAACTTTGTTTAGCCCATCGGATCTGGTATACTAATTATAGCACATGTTTTAATGGAGTATTATTTTGTCTTAAGAAATAATTTTGCTACTATTTACATGTAGTTATGTTAGAATATGTCTATGCATTTAGTATATGACATCATTTATGTTTAGGCATTTAGTATTAATAATAATGTTATTTGCTCAATTCTCTTTACGCCGTTTGCTATTCTTTTATTTAAAACAAATATTTTACTCTGTAAATTTAAAATAAAGTTACTTACCTGAAAGAATCATGTGTTAAGCGCAAAAAATATTAGAAAGCTGCAATGTAAGTTAAATCTTATGGTAATACAACATTTTCTAAACATCTCCAAAAATTCTTCCTTGACCTGTTGCATATGAATATGAGTTGAACAGTACACAAAACAATAATATTCGTTGTCTTTCAGACAATGAAGTATTCGTTTAACACTAATTAATATATTTTGATAGCTAGTGTTAAAGTTATTAACGCAAAAGTTAACAAAACTTGAAAAAAAAAAATTCTGCCCCGAAAGCGTTAAAAGGGGGAGACAATTTCCAATAATGTGGGACTGTTATAACTTTATTTGTGAAGTAAAACAGAAGTGAGGCATACAGTATTACTTAATCCTGCGAAAATTTTCTTTTTGAAAAACATAATTTAATTCGAATTTTTTACATTCCGTGAAGCAAATGTTGAAAATGTTTACCACCATTTTGAATGCAAACATGAACATGTCGAACCAAGTTTTATGGACACACTTAGCAACATTGTTCATGTAATTGACGAGATTTCTTCAGTTATGATGCATTTTTAATTCATCCATGTTTGCAGGACTTCTTTGGAATATTTTATCTTTGAGATAACCAAACATAAAAAAATGTAAATAGATGAGGTCTGGTGACCTTGGTAGCCAGAGGCTTTTGAAATTAAACAGTCATCAAAGAATTTCTTAACACCCTGGGAACGAGCGACACGTATACGTGCCATAAAAGTGCTTAAGAATCCTTGTTTATCCTCACCAGTAAAATTTTACTGCAAAATTTGCTTTATTCAATCGAAGAATTTTCTCGATTTAATTAGATACAAATATCTGTTTTTAAAAACCGGTGACAAAACATAAAAAATTTAGTAAAAGACTCCCGTCGCGAAGGGGTTCAGCACTTCCATTGTTAGGTCTGACGTGTTCGAAGGTATCCCCCTCTTGCTAAAACCAGCAGTAACGGTCCCGTACGCATTTTCAGAAAGAATCACGTTTTGAGCACCTTATCACCAGAACAACGATTGGCGCGGAAATGAAGTAAATGTTATGCACCCTTTCTTGTTTGTGACGTCAAACGCCTAGCGAATAGCAACCTTTCATTCTGCAAAGATATCGTGCTTATTGTTCATTTGTTTTTCCGTAAATGTTATTAAGCAAAGAATATAATATGAGGAAATGTTATTCACCGTTGTTTACAATTAAAACATAGTTTAAAACAAAGAGCTTTTTCAGATTAAAATGATTTCGGATTTGAAAATTAAAACAAAACGACGATTGGCGTTTGGCGATGCAGCTAGCTGAACGTTCTCGCTTTCGCCAACTCGCCAAGGCTGGTGCTCAATACGTGATTCTTTCTGAAAATGCGTCCCGTACCTTCAGTGAAACAATCAAGGTTTGAATTATGCCCAGGTACAGAGCAAAATTGATGGTTTAGGTTACAAAAAATATAAAAAATAGTCCTATCACTATTTGTTTTGAAAGCACACACCAAAAACTAATCTTTTGGATGTATAAAGACGATTCCCTTAACACATGGGGATTTGATAAGTGGAAATTTTGGATATTTACATAGCCGTTTATGGGAACCAATCTTCATTTGAAGAAGTATCAAATGATTAAAATGATATTAGTCATTTTATACTTAAAGGCCTTCGAATTTAAGAAAAAGTTTTTTTTCTCCTAAAATAAAATGCGTTAGCCATGTTTTGGAACAGAGAAATTACGACTGAAAAGAAAAGAAAATGTTTCGTGATGAAATAAACAAATAACTAACTTACAAATAAAAAGTACAGTGAATTTAAGGAAAAAAATGCATTGCTTTTTAAACGAACAACAACAAAAAATAAAGGTGAATGCAAAACAAGTACAAAAATAACTGTAAATCTTGCTGTTTTTTAAAGTGCGATAAAAACATTTTTAAAGTATACTTATTTAAACTTATCACCTAAAAAAAAGAAAAAAAGAGCGAATCCTGGTTTTTCTTTTCTTTTTTTCTGGTAATGCGTCGTTAATTAAATGACTTTATTGTGTTTCTCTAAGTGGAAAATAAACTGCTTAGCTGCCAAAAACACGAGATTGTAATATCGCAAATGACATTCTTTTTACATTTAAAAGGAAATTTTTAACGATAATAATACGATCTTATGTTCGTGTCCACATTTCAATGTTAGTTAAAATAAAAAGATTCTATCTCAAAAGGCTAAATTTGTTAAGTGTTGAAAACTGTTTCTGCTTTATGTATTTTTTTATAAGTTTTCAACATAGTTAAAAAGTTTCTGTGAATTCAGTTTATGCATCCGTCAGTTTATCTGTATCTCTATTCAACTGTCCCTGCTCTAAATCACGTAATTATATACAAATTGCTATATGTATTAACTAATATATGTTATCACTTATACTTAGGGGATTCGAAAGTATTCCATTACATTATGATCAATGGAGAAAAAAAATTAAGAGCATTTCAAATATGTTACACATTTTCAAACGTTATAAAATTCCTAGGTAATGACTTTAGTGGACATCGGCATGGTTTCTATAGAGTATAGAATAAATAATAATAACAGTTCATTTACAGGGACACTCAGAAGTATCGCCTTACATTACGGTGAGTAGGGGAAAGGGTAGAAATATGTCAGTATATTTTATTATATTAGTCTATTTGTAACATAATAAAATTGCTCTGCATCATGTTAGTGCACGGTAACAGGTTTTCTATAGAATACAGATTAACTAGTAATAGTAATTTGTTTACTGGGATGGGCAAACGAGTTCTATTACAATATATTCGTCGGAAAAAAATCGATTGCGGTGTTTTTTAACGATGTTACACTATTTCAAACATAATGAAAACCTACATGCATTACTGACAGGCCTCTATATGTATTTTCATATTATTAAATACGTAGGCTTTATCGCTTTTTTACATTAGTACTAAAAACAATTGATTAGAGGAATGACTATGAGACATATGAACATAACTATGAGCTGGATATGCATTTATAGCTTGATTTGCATAAATACGTAGAATCTATCATTTATTAGGTGCGTTCGTAATTATATAAATACACAGCACCTATAGATGTCGTTCAGCCCGATGGGAAAAAACAGTTTCGAATGCATTTTAATAATGTTACACTCTTTCGAACATAATAAAATTGATATGTATCTATGAAGTATGTACTAAAATATACATTTTATACAGTCTGTGGTGCAAAGAATATTTGTTATACATTTACAGGGCCACACAAAAATAATCCATTACATAATGGCATAGATGGGAACATTGTTTGGGGCGCGTTTTAATTGTATTAAACTATTTCACATTTTATGAAATGGATATACAGTCGACTATCGTTAATTCGAACTCGTCGGGACCACAAGAAATGTTCGAATTATCCGAAGTTCGAATTATGGAAAATATGAAATGAAAACATGCTTAATATGGTACTATTACAAAGGAATTAATGTTATAGTGTTTTTTAATTTATTTCGTCTATTATCATTAGAATATGATTTATTATTAAATTAGACTGTATAAATACATAAACTAATAAAAATGTTAGAAACGAGCACAATGGCTGAAAATTTTAAAGCGTCACTGATGAACAGACGTGGCAAAAAAAAGTGGATATCAAATGCATTGGATTAAATGTATACGCGTTCGGAACAAGTTTCACAAAAATCAAAGAAAAAAAGTTATTCAAATGATATGAAATCCATGAAAAAGAAAAGAAAAATGAAAAATCGGAATTCTCGTTAGTTCGAATTAAACGAAGTCAAGAGAAAATGAGTTCGAATTAATGAAAAATTTTAACGTTATTCTGCCATTGAAAATTTCGGAACTTCATGTTTAGTTTGAATTAAGCGAAGATTCGAATTATCCGATTTTGAATCAACGAGAGTCGACTGTACATTGTTGAAGTTTACTACCAATTACTTTCTGTATAAGAGAAAGCAGATAGTATTGACAGGGACACACAAGAGATTTCGGATACTCATACAGTATCCGAAATACGGTATACTATTAAAGCAAGATCTGAATATTTTAAAAACTTCGTTATAGCACGAACGCACATCATTTGCTACGTTTGACATACAATTTCCGACTTGTTTACATTAGTGCTGAAAAAATGTTGTTTGACTATATGCATAACTGCTGGATATGCATTTACATTTATGATACGCATACTTAACCAAACTTCAGTTTATTAGAAGATATGTAAAATATATACAGGGCTAAACGAAAGAATTCTCATGAATTACGAGCTATGTAAAAAAATCCAGAAAAGGAATTTTTACTGTGCTGGATATTTTTAATATTTTCCAATATAATTGAAAAGGGTTTATAATTTTGGTTTGTCTGCGTATCTGTTTGTCTATCTGTCCGTCAGTTCGTACTTGCGTAAATATATTCAGATTACCATGAAATTAATTAATGTTATTCGGGGTATCATAGCATATTCGGTATTTGAAAAAATGTGCAGTGTTTACATTTCATTTACAGAGATATTTAAAATAATACCGTTATGTCACTGCCTATGGGGAAATATTATTTTAAATCATTTAATGAAATCATTTTAAACACTTTGAAATTTATTTATATCATTTTGATACACTACAAAGCGCTTATTCTGAAATATGGTATGCATATCATTCATCATTCATTTACAGAGATACACAAAAGTAATTGGTTATAGTACTATCTATGAAGAATAACTACTGAAAGTGTAATTTTAGTTGTGGTACACATTTTAAAATTTAAAGAGGTACTGGACCTTTGAGTTTGTCGGAACTTTCAAAATCATCGCCTTCTTTTAAGTACCGAAAAGCAAACATATACATTGCAATATACAATTAAGAAGTTTTCCCCCCCCATTCTGTTATTTCTGTTATTTCGCAAAAAATTGCTTAAATTTCGCTATAAATTGATTAAAAGGTGTAACGAAGATTTTAAAACAAGAAAAGTAGTTTTATTTTATTGACATGTTTCAACTCATTCCCAAGTCGTTTTCAAAAGAAATTAAAAATGATATTCCAAAGTTACACGATGTAAAGTGCATTGAACTAAAACGCCATAATGCAGTTTTTCATGCGTCGCACATTATTCTTTTTTATTTTACTTTGATTTTAAATTTCTGATTTTGAAATCATTTAGCAACTCGTGCTACAATATTGGCATGTTGGATGATATTCTATTATTGGATATGGAATTTTTATGTGTTATAATCTCTATTTTTTCTCTTATAAAGGATGGATAATATTGATTGGAGGAAAAAAATATTTTATTCTCGTTGAAATTTATAATAATATTTTCCTCTTGATGTTTATTTGCCAGGGCTGTTGTTTTATCACATTTAATATCAGGTATATGCTCCTTCTTTCTGAATTTAATTTTTCTGCTTGTCATTACAATGTAGGAAATACTTTATTCGTCATCTCTAATTAAGGGAATTTCAAAAAATAGACATTTAAAATCCAAGTAAAATAAAAAAAAGAACGTGCGACACATGAAAATCTGAATGATGACATTTCAGTTCAATGGACCATAGACCACGCAACTTTGGAATATCATTTTTAATTTGTTTTGAAAATGACTCGGGGTTGAGTTGAAACATGTTAACGAATTAAAACTACAGACGACTCTCGTTAATTCGAAATCGGATAATTCGAATCTTCGCTTAATTCGAACTCAACATGAAGTCCCTAAATTTTCAATGACAAAATAACATTAAAAATTTCCATTAATTCGAACTCATTTTCTCTTGACTTCGTTTAATTCGAATTAACGAGAATTCAGATTTTTCATTTTTTCTTTCTTTCTCATGTATTCCAGATCCTTTGAATAACTTTCATTCTTTGATTTTTGTAAAAATTGTTCCGAACGAGTATGCATGTTATACAAAGCATTTGATATCCACTTTCTTAGTGCTCCGTCTGTCTATCAGTGACGCCTCAAATTTTTCTTACATCGTGATTCTTTCTAATCCCTTAATTAGTTTAGGAATTTATATAATTTAATTTAATATTAAGTCATATTTTAATGGTAACAGCTGAAATAAACGAAAAAACAACATAACATTAATTCCTTTGTAATAGTACCATTCATAGCATGCTTTCTTCTCATACCTTCCATAATTCGAACATTTCATGTCGTCCCGATGAGTTCGAATTAACGAGAGTCGACTCTACTTTTCTGCTTTTAAAATCTTCATTGCACCTTTTAACCCTTTATCTACCGAATTATTTATCAAGAAATTGATCCACCTCAATAATTATCTTTTTTAATATCTGAAGGTATTACTGGAATTTAAAGATAATTCTTATGTGGAATTTAGATATGTTTTATTCATTAAAACTGATTAAATATATCGGCAGTTATATTTTTTTGTGAAATATTTACAAAACTAATCATATTAATTAACCAAAATTACTCTTTTAAATATCACAATTCTTAAAAAAGCAATGATTTTAAAAGCATCATGATCCTCTCTATAAATGGAAATGCTTTCGCAGTTGAATATGGTTCATATAATTTTATTTAAAGGAAAAAAGAAATACAGTAAAACCCCGATAATTCGGATTAACTGGGACCAGACCCAATCCGGATTATCGATAATCCGGATTATCCGGAGAATTAGAAACAAATGAAATAAAATAAAATATATTTACAGAAAATCACCTTAATGTTTAACTTATTGAATATTTGCAGACAGTAAAAATGTTTACTTTGCTCAATTCTCATCTTACGATGATTAAATAAGTTAATATTATGGGAATTAACCAATTGCTTGAAGAAACTTGAAAAAAAGATGACCAAACCGATCCGGATTATCCGGAGATCCGGATTAACGGGATCCGGATTTGCGGGGTTCTACTGTACCTAAAAAAATGAATAAAAAACTACCACTTTTTGAAAATATTAAGCCTCGATTGTTTCTCTATTCTATCTAAATTTGATCGAGAAGAGTGTTTTGCGCGGAAAGAATAAAAAACTTTTATTAACAGACAGAATTAATAAGTTTTATATAAAGTTTTCTTCAATGGTACTTTAAAGTACCGTCGGTGCATAAAGGGTTAAGCAATTACAAATAATATATTAATACAAGGTGCCATTTTGTAATGCAATCTGTGATTATCTAAAAATATCTTTTCTAAAAAATCTTTTGAATCTCACAAACGTTTACTATTTTAAGGTATCATGTTTAAGAAACCATTTTCGACCTTCTTGAAAATATACAGAAAAAGTACTTTTATTTCATTAGTTAGAGAAATTATCATAACGTTTATACACATATTTCAATGTTCTTTACCTACACGAAATATAATTAATGTTTTTTTTTTTTTTTTTTTTTTTTTTTTTTTTTTTTTTAACATTTGAAAAAAAAATTGAACGTATCATTAAATATTAATTTTATTTTTAAAATATTATTCATTTCTTTCTATTTTATCAAAAAAGCTAAATGTCAATGTAAAAATTTAACAATTTATAACGAATGATAATTCCTCTACTTAAATTTGCAAAAGAAAAAGATTTAGGGCCTTTTGTTTTACTAGTTTTTATTTATTTTGAATCGAATAAAATGTTACATTTTTGAGATCGATCATAAAGAAAAAATGGCCTTCAAGAAATATTTATTCAATAAAAATAGAACGAAACTGCTGGAATTTTTAATATCTTTTATTGAAATTCTAAAATTAAAAATATGAAACTTTATTGTAGTACATGCAGTTTTTGTAAGCGTTATAGAATAAATACATTTAATTTTGATTTAATTAAAACAGAAAAATTTTAAAGGGAAAAGTGCAAAATTTTATGATAATTTATTTAATTAAATTTTTCAGGAGTAAAATTGATATTGAGTTTTTTGTTTTATGATAAGTGGATATCTCATTCTTCCACAAGCGGATATGTTTTGATTTTTCTGAAAACTTTTTTGAAACAAATTACTTTTAAGATCTGTACTTGAAATTAAAATTCAATAAACTTGATTGAATTTTTAATAAAACAGAATGGAAACTAAAAAGTTTCTGTAAATCTTTGCTTTCATAAACTTTATTAAAATATTAAAATATGCAAGTATATGTTCATATAGGTAATTTAATTTTATATTGAAATTTTAGAGGATTTTTAATTTAATTTTTTAATCTTGTTTTAAATAAACAAAACATTTCTAATTTTTAAAATAAGTATAATATAAAAATAAATGTTTAAAAGAACACTCATTTATACGTCTTCAATGTAAATCTTGAAAATGACTACTTTATTAATATTAAACGAGCAATACATAAAAATTAACTACAAAAAATAGATTACACAGTTTCGCATTTATTTTTAATATTGAAAACATTTCATTTTAACAGTATTAAAGTGAATTGGCTTATTTTAGTGTGGTTTGGTGCAGAATAACTCGTTAATTATTGTTGTTATAACCTGTGTACCATTGTACTTCTTATTAGAATATTTAGTACTTTATCATCCCTGCCCGATAAATAACAACATGAAAACAATGCCATACATTAATTTATTAATTTATCATTGTATACAAAATATATTAAAATGTTGTATTACCATCGCAAACACATGGGTGTACCAGGAAGTGAGAGTAAAAAATTATGACAAAATTCCATTTTTACGGACCTGTAAGTTAAATAAAACTAGCCGCCCTTGGCGACCAGTTTGGTCTCCTTTAAATGTATACCACGCACTAAATCACATTGCTTTTATTCATAATTTATTTTAATTTCTCAATTTTTTGCCAAATTAGAAGATTCTGCTAGAGAAATAAACATAGATGTCATATACGTACCATTTTGTCGCGATTACTACAAAATGACAGTTATATACCTCCCATAGTAACCCAGCTATTGTTGTTTATTTATTAATAAACTTTTTATTTACTTTTATTTTCTTTTTTTAAATGATTTAAGGTGTTTTTCCATAATTATTAACTAAAATTTTTTTTTTATTATTATTTCCTTTTTGAAATAATAGAAAATAGTTTAAAAATATATATGCAACTGGTATTTGAAGTTTTCGCCAAATTGACGTGATATAATCCTTTTACTGATTTTATTTATAATACATAACTTTAATTTGAAACTGAAACGTTTAAAATTCGTGACTTTTATTTATTTTATTAAGTAAAAAAAAAACACAGGAAAAAACAACAACAAAAAAAAATGATATTTTGAAGCTCCATAGTTTGAGTTTGAGTTTTGAGTGAACAGTGCTTTGAGGCCTATTGCTACAATGGCTGTTGCCTCGATTGATCCAGAATACACAGAAACAAACACAGAACACTTTATTATTACAGAAAATCCAGTACATACATTTAACACACATCACAGGGACAACACAGACACCCATGCCGCTAGCTGGACTCAAACCAGGGACCAGCGGTGTGGGAGCAGCTGCCGCTACCAACCACGCCACTGGGTCGGCTGAAGTTCCATAAATGCAGCGAAAGCATAAAACATAAACAAACCTAATTTACTACGGCCTAAATCCTGCCAAAGGACTTTTGCACAATAACCAATAAGATGTGTTTGATTTAGACGTTGCCATTAAACAATTAACAAATAATCGCGATTTCTGTGCCACATACGTTAACGTAATATATATATATAGATACTGTAAAAATGATATTTTCTGTTAAACTCCCTGCCCGCGTCATACGAAGCGCTCGCGGTCTCATGCTAATCCTGTAGAGAGGTTGCTTGCTAATATGTCACTTAAATTTCAGCATTTAATTTTTTTTTCTTTGTATTAGATAGCTGAGATGTATGTCTACATAGCTCCTTCTTTACTGTTTCTATTTTGCTTGCAGGTATTTTTTATAATATTACTTTTACTTTTGAAACCGGTTCTGATAATGAAAATGCCATTAAAATCTACAACCAAACTCGAAAAAGTGAAAGAGGTGCGATGTAAAGATGTACTTCAGCTATTCCATGCAAAAAATAAATGAATAAATAAATATAATTAAAAAAAAATAAATAAACAAAAATGTCGATATGCAAACGAAATGCTAGCAAATAAGCTCTCAAATAATATAGTGTTAGCACTCCAGCCCTTCGCCTGACAGAAACATAACTATATTAAGAATATTAACATAAAGGTAAAACCCCAACAGAAACACAAAAATCGCATTTTTAAAACGTTTTTTGCCTTTGCAACCCCTTTGGGTTATAATAAGATAAAGCCTATGTTAGATTCCGTGTGAACACCATCATTTTGGTAACATTACTTTTGAAATCGGTTCGATAGTTCCGGAAATCATCCTCTCCAAATAAACAAACTTTACCTTTTTATAAAATTGGTATTCACAAATCACATTTCGAATGTATCAAAGGCATCGTTTAATGAATTTGTAGAAGTATATCTTTAAGAAAAAATATAGGGCGAACATAAGGAAAAACATATATAACAAGTGGGTAAGTGTAATCGCAGATCGCACAGAGGGTTTCATTTAATATCTTCTTCAAAACACTTTATCATTAAATTAAAAAACAAAAATTGGAAATAGAAAATTTAAATAAAAATGAATTTAATAAATAAAAAATAATAATAAACTTCGCGTTTCAAAATAGATTAAAAATACGATGTAATAGGATACAATAAAAACAAATAAGCACATTTTTCACAATAACAACTAAGCACATAGTGATTTATTTAATCCATTAATTTATGCAACAAACATAATAATTTTTATGTATATTTAAATTTTGGCAACAATTAGAAGGGAAAAAAACAATGAACTCATGATATTAAAAAATATATTTTAATTAAAATAATAGTATTTTTCAGAATCTTATGATTTGTTATGTGACAAGAGGTATTCAGCTGTAGGTACACAAAATTTAAACTTTCTGACTTACATAGATTTTGTGTACTGACTCTGTGACAGACAGACAGATAAAAGAGACAAATTGGGTTTCGTCAGATGAACTAAATCCTAAAAAGGAGGCATAGTATACCAGAATAGCCAAATACTCACTCAATGAAGCTGATTTCCTGCCAATAGAATATACCATCTTAATCTAAGTCAATTAGCCATCTCCATGTTTTATTATTTCTGTCACATGGCTTAAATTATAATTTTAATTATGTTATATCGCGTGATTTTCTATTATTTACATAACTGATGAGGAGCTTTCAATAAGTTTGAAACGTTTAATATTTTGTTTTTTTAAATAATTTTTATGCGTTTCAAACTTTTAAATTAAATTGTCTGTATTTTTGTAACTGTTTTTACTTGAAATATGGTAAACATTTTTTTTTTTTTTTTTTTTTGAGTTGTTAACAGATATTCAGTTGTTAATACAAGTGAAATAAAATACGTTTAATTAATAAATTTCTGTAAAATCATGGTGAAATAAATAAATAAATAACATTTTCAGAAGATTTTTTTCAGTGGAATTAAATGCTTTTAATTCCATTAGCAACTTTCTCACATTAGAAAAATTGCAAAACAATAATATATTTCTTTCGTTGTTGTTGAATTGCCTTTCTAAAATTTTGTTTCGTGTTTTAAAAACATTATGTTTGATTTTGAAAAATAGTTTTTTATGTTTGCAAATTAGTTAGTTTCTTTTTTTCAGTTGGAACATTCTTCCAAAGAACATGGTTAAATCCCTTAATTCTAATAAAAAGAAAAAGAAAATGTACATCTTCTCTTTTTTTGCTTTTCAGAGAATCATTAATTAAAAAATATATGTTTGTGATCATTTTTTATATATACCTTATTGTGTTTTAATTAACAGCTGAAGGCTAAAACCATTATTTGGGATACTTTGTAAAAAAACGCTAAAAGAAGCTGTTTTTTTTTTTTTTTTTTTTTTTCAGAAATTGTTAATAAAAATTTTCTTTTTTTTCTTTCTTTTTTTTTTTTTTTTTTTTTTTTTTTCGTTTTATAAAACTCATCTCTTACTAACTGTAACTAAAGTGTTTTATTTTGTTATAAGTAATCTGATGTTAGACTATTTTGCATTATAGTTAGATTGATTGAAAAAAAATTGATTGAAGAATGGATATTTAAGCTGGTATGATTAAAAAATATAACTAAGGAAAAAACAGTAATAGAGTGTGTGAAATAATTATGGCCCTTTTGCTAATTTTAAATAAACGCAAAAAATGCTTTTTTAATTTAATTAAGACATTTAAATCTTGCAAACTTTAACTATGGACATTGTACATATTTTAATGATACATAGATTGTGAAATAATTATGGATTCTTTTGGCTTAAATACCCTTTTATTAATTGTTTAAGGGGACATAGTACCTTTGAAACCATGTCTTCAATTTTGAGTAATACTGTAATATATGTTATAGTACAACTCTTAATACTAAAAATTAAATTAATTTTTTTTAAATCTTGTAAAACAGCCTATTTTACTAAAATTTAATTTTTTTTTTTTTTTACTTTTTTTAAAAAATATCAATATTTTTGCTTCGATTATTATTTTTTTAATTCATTAGAATATTATACTACATACAACCGTGCATGGGATTTTACATTTAATATGATTTTTTTCTCTCGTGTATATCAAAAGATGAAGGAAATTCAACAAACTCTCAATTTTAATATTAAAATAATAATAATAATAATAACATTAAACTTGAATGTTAAATCCATGCAAAAATATTAAATACACTATAGAGAACAATTTAAAAAAAAATCATACCTCTATCTAAATTAGAAAAAAAAACCCTTATTATTCATCTAACAAGTAAATTATAAAAATGTGAACAGGGAGGAAAATCAGTTTAAAGTTTTCATTCGTATGGGTCATTAAGCTGGATCTATGAACAAAATTTACAATATCTCGAGATATAATTTTCGTATAGGTAGAAATGAGATATCAGAATATAAACAATTAAAGAAATTTTCATTTAATATTAAAGAAATAAAATCGATATTTTGACTAATTTCAAGGCAACGTCTCCCTTTAAACAAAGTATCTAGCATTGAAGCAAGAGATTATTCGACGCGGCAAGCTTTCGTAAAAAAGAATACAGTTCCGTGGTTGAATAATTGTTGCTCCTTGGACATGAAATGTCGGTCATTTGCAAAACTATTTTTTGGCATTTACAAACCAAATACTATTATATTCAAATCAGGAGATTTAGCTGGCTAAAGCTCTAGCAGTTTCTTTGATTTCAACTTGCTTGACACATTATTTTTTGCAGCTATTTAAAGTCAATTTTAAGAAAATTGCTTAGCATATACAGGTTTTCAAAACTATTCTTTTTTCTATGTAGGAATACATTGTTTAAAAAGTGCACCCTATATCATTATTGATTTTCCCTCCTCGTTTTTCAGTTGAAAACGCTAATATATGATTCTTATTATCTTTCGCATTCTTGCGAATACACTTGGATCATCCAGAAAACCTTGTTTCACCAGAGGAAATAATATTTCGTCATTAAATGCTGAAATTGTAAGCAAATTTTTACTGGTTAGTTATAAGAATCCTAATTCGTAAATTTATATTAAAACCGCCAAATTCAGATCCAGGTATATTTATAATTTTTTTAATTCCCATTATGCCTTCTAATGCATTAATTAAGGGGTATTAGTTATTAATATGGTGCAATGTTTTTTACATATAATGTTTAGAATGCTCCCAATTGAGAACATTGATCACTTCCGGTGGTCATTGGTCATTTTCATGATTTTTTGTACTTTTCCCCCATTGTTGATAAGATGTGGCATCTATTTCAAAAAATCAAGTCATCTTTTTACGATTTCTCCCTATATTTTCAAGTAAATTTTGATGAAATTTAATTTTTGCTAATTTTTTAATTTTATATTCATATCTGGTAATATTGACTTGTAAAAGGTTAACACTTAACATTTGGGTGAGTCTGTACTATCTTCTACGTACACACACTTGTTTGAGGTTTTTTTTTTTTTTTTTTTTTTTTTTTTGAAAAAGTAAGAATTTTACACTTCCATTAAGCTGATAAAAACACATAAATATTAAACACAAATTGTGACGAGAGTGTAAATTTTATGACAAAAGTACAATTTTACAAATGTATACATATATTTATGTACCGGTGATTTTATTTTTTAGAGTGTGTCTATGGCAGAAATTCTCTTGGTCCCCTTCGTTTCCGCAAACACTTAATTCATTATAAGTCCTTTTTATATTGAATTTTTATTTATTTATTTATTTATTTATTTATTGTTTGTTAAAAAAAAGGTTTCTTTATTTTTTTCAGTCATCCACGTGTTATTGTCAAAGTGATTCATCAGTGTCTCTAGTACAGTACTACTTTCATCCTATCATTGTCAAAATTTTCGAACTTATTTCAAGCAATGCAATGTAATTGATCATTCTAGCATATATTTTGTTTTTGATAAGGAACAGCAATTTCTTACAAAGCATACCTGTACTAACCAAAGTTTATCCTTCGAAAAATAGATCTAATAACATCTGAACGCATAGAAAAATATATACTTCAAAAAATAAACAACACGAGTTTCTTCTATTGAAATTCTAGTTTTCATATCGACCACTCGGATTTTTTAAAAAAAGCTAATTTCTATTGAAAGCTCAGAAACAAGATTTATTTTTCAAACTTCCAATAAAAGTATGGCTTTAGGAAAAATCCAGTCGACATAAGTTTATTTTGATTATGGAATAGTTTTTAAAAATATTTTCTTCAAAGTAAGTTTCGAAAATGAATATCTTAATATATATTAACAAGATAGAAAAAATCATGCGTCAAGCATAAATTATGAAACACCTTCCAACACAATCACAACAATGTTTAAAAAAAAATGCGCCGTTTAATAAGTTAAAAATTTTTATATCTAATTCAACAAAATGGAAACGCAACCTCTATTACACATGGAAATAATTTGTAGTAAATTTATGCAACGTACAGTCTCAGAAAAAAAAAAAAAAATCTTGACACTTACTATTTTAGCCGTTTTGTTAAATATCTAGAAATGTACATAAGGAATTATTCTGAAATTCCAGGTGTGTAAACAAAATAGTACACGTCATATATTTTCGAGAAGAGTCTTCCCCGAAATCCAGCAGGGGACCGTCAACAAATTGAAAAAGAACGAAGATCTTTTGGATAACAATGTCAAAACTAATGAAGCAAAAGTGTTCAAACTGCAGATTATGATTAAGTGGCTTATTGTAATAAACAGTGTTCATTTTTATGAATATGGCATGTAAACTCGTGGAGAAATTAAGGTTTTATAAAAACGGTCCCAAGTTTTTTGCTTATAATTTGCAGAGTTCTTCATAAAACACAATTTTCTTTTCAGAAAATATGACAATCAACATTGTACATAACACCCTGTAATCGGAATTAAAAAATAATAAAAATTGTATGACAATTGAGCAGGTTTACTAAATAATATTTAACTGCGCATGCGTCAATGGTGTTAAAATTCCATTTGCATATTATTTTAGTTAAATGCATAGACCAACGTTTGTGAAAGTCTCAAAAACATAGCTTGAAAATTCTGAAAATTATCGTCGATAGAATGAGATCAAAATCAATTATTCCCAAAATGAAGCAAAAAGATGAGGGGCTGTATCCATAGTCCTTTGATTAGTGCCTACACAATATTGCATGTGCTACTATATTTGGATACAGCTCCTTATCTTTTTCCTTTATTTTGGTAATAAAGGATTTATATTTAAAAGCGCTGACGCATGCGCAGTAAAAGTTTATATAGTAAATCTGCTCATTTGTCATACAATTTTTATTATTTTTTAATTATGATTACAGGGTGTTATGTACAATGTTGATTGTCATAGTTTCTGTGGATTCTGTGGTTCTGTTGATTGTCATTGTGTTTTGTGTGGAATTGTACAATGTGAGAATACATTGTGAGAACTCTGCAATTCACAAGCAAAAACTTGGAAAAATTTGGGACCGTTTTTATAAAAACCTTAATATCTACGAGTTTACATGCTGTATTAATAAAAATGAACATAGTTTATTTCATTAAGCCACTTAATTATATCTGCAGTTTGAACCCTTTTGCTTCATTAGTTTTGACAGGGTTATCCAAAAGATCTTCGTTCTTTTTCAATTTGTTGACGGTCCCCTGTTGGATTTCGGGGAAAACTCTTTGTGAAAATATATGACGTGTATTATTTTGTTTACACACCTGAAGCTTCAGAATAATCCCTTATGTGTATTTCTAGATACCTAACAAAACGTCTGAAATCGCAAGTGTCAAGATTTTTTTGCTGAGACTGTATATCAATTTTATAACATGTGAAATAGTGTATCATAATTAAAATATTTTGCAAATAATGTCACCCTCCACTGTTATGGTTTCATATAGCCACTGCCATATTTTTGTTTAATCTAATTTAAGAAAGTATTTTGTTAGTCTTTGTTCATTTAATATTATTATTCGCAATCTAAAATTATTTCATTTTTCTTACTTTCTTAAAGCTTTTCCTGTAAGATTTTCTTTCTTACTTAACATCTTGTTTTTTTTTTGTTTTTGTTTTTTTTTTTTTTTTTTAATTTATTTATAAAACGTAGTTTTAGTATCTGTACGTCCGGGAAATAATCTTCTGAAACATTCTATAACATTCTATTTCTCATGTCCTTTCCTTTTTCAAGGCACGCCCCCTCCAATCAGATTTAAATCAGCTTTATATGTAATTCAAAATTTGTTAATACCTTGTCCCAATTTTTGGCATCGTACCTTAAAATACCTATAAAAATTTAACTTTAATATGTTATTTCTTTCTATTGCCCGTGCTAGTTGGCAATTTTATTTTTACGACAACCATTGTTTCGCTGTAATAATGCAAATAACGTGTTGCAAATAACGCAGGTAAGGCAGTATGAGTTCGTTTTGTTTTGCCGTGCGGTTTTGGTTGGACAAAAATCGGCTGCTGTTCCGGTTTTTAAGTAATAAGAAACTGCATTTTTTACTGCGAGAGTCCCTCAGTATGGTCTCCATTACTACTGTTAGCTGGTTAGACGAAATGATAGTCATCATTTTTTGAAGTGTTTATTTTCTGAAAAAACATGTCTTCACTTTGCTCAAATGAAAAAAGTGCATGTAATAAGGCGTTTTCTTTCGCGGATTAAAGTTTCTCAGGGCTCCTCATAATGATAGTTAATAAAGATGATATGTCTACATTCCAAGTGAGGAAATACCTTCAAGAAGTATTCGTTTAAATAAAAATATTTGTTTTTTCAACATTATTTACCTTTTCAATTTTTTTGTGATCCACTTTTAAAATAGATTTCTTCAAATAGCAGATTACTCAGGTAACTTTTTTTTTTTCATCTTATTGGTTTTCAAGTAAAAGAAGAGTATTTGTTTCAATAAAGTACATCATCATATTCTTCTGAGGAAACAAAATAAAAAAATTAACATTATTTTTTAAATTCACCATGTTTATTTAAGAATAAAATATATCGAACCATGATAATAAAGTATTTTGATTTTCAATCTAATGTTTTTTGAAGGAAAGAGCTTATTTTATCGATATTTTTAGTGAACTATAATTCCTTTTTGACAGTATTTCTTTGAACATTCACTAATTGAACATTCAATCTATTAAAATCATAACACTCCACTATACCATTATGTAACGGAATTTTTTTGTGTGTCCCGATAAATGAATGATAAATATTTTGTGTGCGACATATTCCACAAAATGTAAATTTTAGTGCCTTTAATAAAATTATATCAATTTCATCATATTTCGACCGGTATAACATTATAAAAACGCACTTGAAACTATTTTATTACATCGGTCATAAAGTAACGGAATAATTTTGAATGTCCCTGTATTTCAACTATAAATCCAATTTTACTAAAATTTAAAATAACTTAACAAAATTTTGTGACAAATATATATTTAAAATTTCAACCAATTTGGTTGTATAGATTTTGTGCTGCTTAGATGCTACGTATAGTTGCTTTACGTTAGCTACTACGTTACGTGCTGCGTTAGGTGCTTTTGGTGAAACTTATTTATATAATTACGGACTTTCCTAAAAATAGTTAATTTTAAAAGCGCGTTGCCGAAATTGAAATTTCATTTCTTGAAATCATTACTCAAAGACAATATTGTAACCTATTTACTGTATGTGCCTCTGTAAATAGATTAAAAATACTATTAATGTCCTGTTCTAACGTAATCACAGTGAAATTCAGTGATTTATATCAGTTTCAATCAGTGATGTAAAATACCCGGGTATTTATTTTTAAGGGTAAATACCCAGGGTAAATACCCGGGTAAATACCCAATTTGGGTATTTACCTGGGTATTTATTTTCAATTATATATAGTTGGGAAATTACATTAATTTTACTTTTAGTTATGATAAAAGAGTATAAAAGAAAGAAAATTATAGAACTTTAGACTTCTTACAATCCTTTAATTAAAAAAAAACAACTTTTTACACTTAAGTATTGAATTTAAATGTAATTTTTAAAAATGAAGCATATAAAAAAGCTAATGTGTTTATAGAGAATTATTTTTTCAATAAATTTAAGAGATAATATTTATATAAAAATAATATACAAATATATAATACACAAATTAAGCACATATTAAATATAAAAGTGAAAAATATAAATAAAAAATATACAAATTATGCAAAGATATAATATAAAAGTGAAAAATATAATTTTCTTAATTCAATATTCGTATGTTGAAGAGAACCATTTAGCATCAGCAATAGCTTGACTTTAAGGAAATAAAACTCAGTAATTTTGGATTGAGAAAGCAGCCTAATATTAAACACAATTTAACATTTATATATAAATAATATGCAAAACTATAGATATAGATAATAAAATAGAAAATGAAAAACATAATTTTATCATATCGACACAATTTTTCTCTCAGTTTAAAATCAGTCAGACTTCAGACACAACAACTTCGGAATCTGAATTTTCAAAGTCCTCAATTTCTAAACTGTCGTCACTTGAAAGTAATTCTTCTATACGATTTATTGTTTCTGAAACATTTTCATTTGTTTCCTGTTTCTTTATTTTGGGTGTATTCTGTTTATTTACTTCATTGTGTAGCAGCTTCCAATTATACGATAGGTAGGTTAGCTTAGCTGCTCTTTCTGATGTCAAGCGGTTTCTTTTTTTACTGTGAATCCAGCTAAAGGTGCTAAAGGTTCTTTCCGTCGCGGCAGACGTAATAGGTGCACTTAATATGCGCAAAGCTACTTCAGCTAATATATTAGTGCCCGTAAGCTTTTCCACCATAGTAGAGGAGGCATATTCTCTAGCCCTTCCCACAAGATTTTTTTTTCCCAGAGACCTTCTTTTTCTCTGTAATGAACAAGATCCATTTTAAGTTGTGTGCTCTCTAATTTCATGTGATGGCCAACATCATAAATGGATGTTAAACCATCAAGCAAATCTGAAGGTTCTAAGGTACTTCCTTGCATTATAGGATTTAAAATGTCTGCTGCAAGATGGAGAGGACCAACACCACATTTTTTTCTTTTTCTAAATTGCTCCATAATATGCTTTTCTTCATTTTTTTCCAATAAAGATACAGGAAGTAATTCTAGCAATACTTTTTCTAAGTTGTTTATTTTCTTATACACCAAATGAATCTGAGGTTCATTTGATTCAAAAGATTCTATAAGTTCTACAATCGGAGTAAAGATATCAATCATATTTTCAATACGAATCCAAAAAGTATCATCTAAAAGTTTTTTTTTAATTGAGAAGACAATTGAGCTTCTTCACAAACTGCCATAGTTTGCAGCGTAAACTTGTTATCTTTTAAGTTTTTAAGACTGTGTAAGTAGCTTCCCCACCTAGTTTTACCTGGCAATTTCAAGGAAATATTTTTCTTGCTTTCTTGATCTTGAATCCGGTTAAACAATGCACTTAAACGGTTGCTACGTTTGATAGTTTTCACTATATCAATTACATTTGTAAAAAATTGTTTAACTGACTTGTATCCTGAAATATCAGAACACAATAAGTGTAAAAGATGGGCAAGGCAACCTAATGGAACAACATGCGAATATTTTTCTTTTACTAATCTAAACGCTGCTATCATATTTTTAGCATTGTCACCTATAATCACAAAAATTTTTTCAGGATCATGAACATGATCTTTCATAACTTTTTCAATTTGCTCGGCCAAATAACAAGCATCATGCTTGTTTTCCTTTGACATGATAAAATCAACAAATAGAGGTTGTGGTTTTGAAATCACAAAATTTATTATTGACTCATTTCTTATGTTACTCCAACCATCACATTGCAAATGGAGGTGTTTTGATTCAGTTAGTTGTCTCTTAACTTCGCATTGCATTTCAGAATATTGAGAATCTAAGTAAGTTGAGGCAAGACGAAAACGTGAAGGTAAATTGTAAGAAGGTCGAATTTCTTAAAAAATTCAATCCACAAAGGATGTTCAACCAATGACAATGGACTTCCACTGATGAAAATGGCCTTGGCCAAATGTTGATTGAGTGTTTCCTAAAACAAAAAAGAAGCATTTGTAGTTTTATTTTTCCAAAATAAAAATATACAAGGCATAGAATTTTTACATTTTTATTCCAGACTTCTATAGCATCTGTAATCTTGTAATTCAGATATTCCAAAACCTTTTATTATTATTTTATTATTTCTTTTCTTTCATGAAATGATAATAGATGCCACCACTAGCATACAAGAATACGTTTCAGAAAACACTATTTTATGCAGCTATATCTATTTTCCTTTTCAAAATTTTGAATTTATGCTTGAAATTGATATTTTTAAGTATTAATTACTTAGTTTCTCCCAATCCCTTCCGCTTTGCGTGTTTAACCATTGTTCAGTATGGTGAAGTAATAATAATTTTTTTATTTATTAATGGCAAGTCCTATTTTAATTATTTAACTGTAAATCTTATTTAAATGTTTTATATTGTTTTATTTTTTAAATTTATATTTATCAGTTTCGTGATTTGTGTTATTTATTATTCAATAATATAAAATTCCAAGTTAAAAAGAAAAAAATCTTATTGTTTCCCACAACTAACAACAGATGGCGACACCATACAAAATATACATATTTTTGAATTTTGAGATATTTTTAAGTGGAACTCCTTAGTATTATTTATTTATAAATTGCCTTAGTGTTTTGTATTATCATAATAATGCCTGATGTTATTATCATTTACCTAAATGCATTCTAGTTTCAAATTTTCTCTAATTCGCTATTGCCGTGGTTCAAATGATTCCGGATTAAAGATATAGGATTCATCATATGATATTTTGTCAGTTATATGATATTTAATTACATTATTTAATTGTTTTGAATTGCAATACTGCAAACCAACCGATTTATACTTTAAAAACTTCGGCAGCTAAGGATAAAGTTAAAAATTGGGGGAGACCCTTAATGGATTTACATAAGGGAAGGGGATTTTAGAAGGTATTAACAATATTTATTATACAGTAGACGCTCGTTTTTACGAACCTCTTTTTTGCGAATACTTACGATTTTACGAACTAGAGCGTGGTCCCGAATACATTCCCATAGACGCTATGTAAATTTTCGCTCTCATTTACGAACTACAAATTATGAAAATCTCTTTTTTGCGAACTTAACTTTTATAATTCTTCATTTTTTTTAATGCCGTAAAGAAGTGCCAACGTCAATTATACTCTCAACAGGTGCAAAAGACAGCAGGTACATTTCAAGAATGTGTTATCCCCCCCCCCCCCACACACACACACACGCTTTCGGGAGGGAGGTAGCGTAGCAATAAGTTTATTTAGCGTCACGTGGTTTATTATGACTGATTTTAACGGCACGTGTCTGGAAAGCCTCTGATTGGCGAGTGAAACTTAAATGTACAAGCAGGTGACATTCTTGAAATGGGAAACGAAATATTTTAAAAGATTGCATTCTATAATCGTCTATTTTCTCATACCTTCTGGACTACTCAATTTATGAAGTCTCGTTAGTCAAGGGGGAGATTGGGCCAGAATATTACAGAATTTCAGTATGTCACAGTTGAAGAAACGCATGTGCTTATCCGTTGAGATAAAGAAGAAAATTTTAAAAGAAGTAGATGAGAAAATCTTAAGTAAGACAGAAATTTCGAAAAAGTATGGAATTCCAAAGAATAGTCTCTCCACAATTTTAAAATCTCGAGAGAAAATCGTCGGAAATAGAAGCACCAATAAAAACCCCTCTCGTAAATATTTCAGAGGAGCAAAACACCCCCAATAGGAGAAAGCTTTGATTTCTTGGATGAGGAAAATGAGAGGACTGAACATTCCCATAGATGGTAATCTCCTTAAAGAACAATCGAATTCTTTTGCTTTGAAGCTGAACATCAAAGACTTCAAGGCCTCAGACGGTTGGTTACAAAAATTTAAGTCCAGGCATGGTTTGAGCTTCAGAAAATTGTGCGGTTAAAGTGGAACAGCAAATACGACTTTGGCAAATGAATGGAAAGAACGCGATTTAAAAGCATTGCTAACTGAATATGCTCCAGAGGATGTCTTTAATGCGGACGAAACAGGTCTGTTTTTTAAGATGCTGCCGGAAAAGACACTTACCTTCAAAGGTGAAAAATGTAGCGGAGGCAAAAAGGCTAAGCAGAGAATCTCAATCTTGTTGGCAGCCAACATGAATGGAACACAAAAACTGCCCTTGCTTTTCATTGGAAAAAATTTGAAGCCTAGATGCTTCAGAAATGTTAACAAATTACCAGCTGCATACCATGCTAACCAAAATGCATGGATGACTGGGTATATTTATGAAAAATGGTCAAGAGATTTGGATCGTCAATTTGTTTTAGAAAAACGTAAAATTTTGCTAATTGTGGATAACTGTTCAGCCCACGTTGAAGTCTTAGATCTTAAATCTATTCGTGTGGAGTTTCTTCCACCCAACGTAACTTCAATTTTACAGCTGATAGATCAGGGTGTGATTAATAGTTTCAAGCGGATATATAGAAGAGTGCTTTTGCAAAGAGTAGTAGTCATGGGATTGGAGCTGAATCAGCCATATGAAATTGACGTTCTGGGTGCAATGCATTTGTCAATACGTGCTTGGAACGATGTTCAAGCGACTACAATAGCTAAAGCATTTCAACACGCAGGCTTTAGTACCTGAATTAATGAAAACCGAGAAAATGTAGCCGACGATATCAGTGGAGATGAGCTACTCATAAATGAACTCCGCAAAAGAAATCCACTTTTGACTGAAATTTTATTCCAGGACTTTTTGAGTGTAGATTCAGACATGATTTGTACGGAAGAAATATCAGAGGAACAAATTATTGCTGATGCAATAAGTGAAAAGGAAGAACTTTCAGATTCGGAACAAGAAGAAAATGAAATAATCCAACGCCCGACTGTCAAACAAACAGCTGAATGGTCAGGGGCGGATTTAAGAGGTCGCAATGGTCGCAATCGCGAGAGGCCCCGCATCCCAAGGGTCCCCAAATCTTCTTTTGAGAAGTTACGTAAGTAAAGAAAAAGTTGCGTTTTGAAAAAAGGGAATTTCTTAGTGTTCCCTTATAATTTTTCAGTTAATATTATACCGTTTTCCAATAATAAATACTTTTTTTTTCTATAATATGCTATTACCTGAGAGGTTTTATCTTTCTCTTACCTCCCCCCTCCTTTTTTTCATAAAAATTATCAGGACAATGATCGGTTGTTGAGGAAAGGGTGGGATGCAAAGGAAAATTGGGTCTCAGCCGAAAAGAACACTGTTAAAAACTTTCTTATGGCGTTTTAATTATACACATTGAGGAGCTGATTAAATCATGGGTCGTCACCGTAGGGCCCCTGAATTTTAGTGGCCCCACACTTGAAATGCAGTTTTCATAAAACTGATATTTTAAATCAATTTTTACTTTGTTACTGATTATCTATGCTAATAAAAGAAACTTTCGTTCTACGTGTCTGTATGGCTAGCAAAATCTACCACATGTCGAAGTCTGAAAAATTGGGGGAGGATAGTCTAAGCCAGTTCCTGATGCACTTGGGGATCAGATTTTTAATTTTTTTAGACCCGGGCTCCCTGGACTCTTTCAAGTTTTTATATCCTATATTTTTAATAACTTGCCCCCTTTCTATCTGATCTTCTTCGTTTTGGGGCCCTTTTCTTCATTTCGTTATTCTCCATTGTATATTTCAGTTAAGATCTTGTCTCTATTCACTGCCAAAACTCTGTTCACTACCTGAAGTTTTTGTGTCCTAAATCCGTGCTAATAAAACAAAGTTTCGCTTTATATATGGACGGAATCGACCACACATAGAAGTCTAAAAATTTAGGTGGGATAGTCCAAAACAGATTCGTATGCACGCTAGGCTCAGATTTATAATATTATAAGGATCGGGGCCCCTTTAACTTTTTATGCACTAAATTGTTAATAACTTGCCCCTTTATATCGAATTTCATTGTTTTGAGGGACCCTTCTCCATTTAGTTATTCTCATCTTTTTAACCTCCAGTTGAGATCCTGGCTTCTTGGGACCCAATACTGGGCCCCTTGAAGCTTTTCTGCAGATTATTTGTTTATAAATTAGTTCTTTTTAATCCGTTCTTCATTTTTCGGATTCTTTTTCCGTTTAGTTAGTTTCACGTTTCTACATTACAGTTTGTGGCATCCTAAGGGCCCCCGGGATCTAGAGACCGGTCCAGGACTCATTGAAATTTTTGTGCTCCAAGCGTTTTTCACCGCTTAATTTTCTTACCTTCTCAGGACATAATTTTAAAGTTTATGCTTGGGCTCTTCTTCTCAGATCAACACCCTCATATTTTAAATGGCCCATAGGGACCTTTTTTTAAACATTTCCCATTTTTGTGCATTTCTTTAAAATATTATTTGAACCAATACTTCATACTCTGTATTAATTTTGACTAATTGAAAATCTAACGCGCTAAGTACTAAAACTGTTTAACATATTTTCATGTTAGATCCCTAATTTTTAAGTATGAGTTGGTTCTTTACTGGCCCACTATTATAACTTCGTTTAAAATGATCCAATTTAATTTTTTCCCTAAAAACTTATTAGGCTTTATAGCTACTACATGAACAACAAAAATATTTCTCGGACTTTAGCTACCACCAATTTTAAATATTAGTTACTTTATTGGGATTCTTGTTGTAACTTCGTTAAAAAGTGTCCGAATTGCATGCAATTATTTTAACATAGTTCTAGGTTCTAGCATTCTTTGGTTATTATAATTTTGACTAATTGTAGATCTAAAGCATTAAGTACTAAGACTTTTTTAATATGTTTTCAAGTAAGGCTTTGCTTTTCATTGTTTGACCTATTATAGCTCACTTAAAAATGATCCAATCCACTAGTTTTATTTAAAAAATAACTTTTTAAGTCCTCCAGCTACTTCATGAATGACAAAAAACATTTTTCAGATTTTAGCTAGCACCAATTTATATTAATCGCCTTCTTGGGGTCTTTGGTGCAACTTTTTTTTAAATGATCGAAATTGCATGCAATTTTCTTTAACAATTTCCTAGCATATTCCGATTAATTTAAAGACTACTAAAAATATCCTTATATCAAACGACGTGCCAGTTAAGTCTCTGGGTACTTGGGTCCCGGTACCGCGCCCCTTGAAGTTGCTGCACCATAAGTTGTTAAAAAATACTCCCTCTTAATCCAAACTTCATTCATAGAACCCTTTACCATTTAGCTATTCTCACGTTTTTAGATTCAAGTTAAAATCCTGGACAACCTAAGATTATGAAGCTAACGATTCAGGGCCCCTTGAACTTTTTGTGTGACATGCATTTTTTATCTCGTTAATTTTCTCTCATTCTCAATGCAAAATTTTAAGTTGACTCTTGGACTCCTCGCTCAGGACCAACGCCCTTATATTCAGATTCACTGATTTTTTCAATACCAACTTCATATGTACTACAGCTATTGCATTAACGATAAAAACATTTTAGAGACTTTAGCTACCACCAGTTTCGAAAATTAATCGCCTCTTTGAAATCCTTAGTGCAGCTTTTTTTTTTTTTTTTTTTTTTTTTTTTTTTTTTTTTTTTTTTTTTTTTAAATGATTTGAATTTTATACAATTTTTTTAACATAGTTCTAGAGTCCTCAATTGTTTTAAAAACTACTAAAAGATGTATTTATACGCAACTACATGCCAGCTAACCCTTTGGACTCTGATGGTAGAATTTTCTACCACATAATTTTAATTCCGAATTGTCACAACGGCACCAGAAAATTCGATAAAATTTATTTTAAAAAGGTTTAATGCATTTTTTTTCCCGTGTATATATCGTTAACCGGTTTTTTCTGTGAAAAATACTGGTGCCAATCTGACATTTGGAATTTTGAAGAAATTTACCCACCAGAGCTCAAAAGGTTAAAAACCCATACACTTTGTGGCCCGGTGCCGGCACTTGAATTTTTTACACTATAAATTGTTAATAAATTGCTCCCTTTTAATCTGATCTTCATTTGTGGAACCTTTTTCCATTTACCTATTCTCCTGTTTCTACATTCCAGTTAAAATCCTGGGCATCAAGTAGGGCCCGATCTGGGATTCCACCAAATTTTGTGCATCAGGCCTTTTTCACATCCTAACTTTCTCTCACTTTCAATGAGAAATTTTAAAGTTGAGTCTTGGACTCTTCTCTCTGAACCAACATCCTCATATTTTTGCTCAGAACCTACCCTATTTTAAGTGATTCCCTCCAATTTTTGCAAAGTCTTATTCTAATGATTATTTCATAGTTATCCTTAATTTTGAATAACTGAAGATTTAAAGTGCTAAGAATTAAGACAATTTAACATGTTTTCATGTTATCTTTCTGCTCATGATGGCCCTCTTTCAGCCCTTTGTTATAGCTCCTTAAAAATGATCTGATTCACTAGCTTTTTTTTCCCCTAAGAAGTCTTATGTTCTTCAGCTACTAGATTGAACGATAAAAAGTTTCTCAGCTACCACCAATTTTGAATATTAATCACCTCCTTGCAACTCCTTTAAAAATAATCCTATTCTCTCAATTTTCTTTAACCCTTTCCGGCACAAAAAAAGTAAAGTTCATAAAATGATTGGCTAATACCTAAATTGACAAACGATCTTTTTTTTTTTTTTTTTTTGGAAATCAAGAATTTAATATTTTAAACTTTCAGTGTAAATGCAAAACTTTTCAAAAGTATTCTTGGTGTCATTTGTAATTTTTTTTTTTTAATTAGGTGGTGGTAAATGCGTTTAGGTGGCCACTGTACCATAAAGAGTTAACGCAGTTTTAGGGTCCTCCGACTACTTTATAAACTTCTAAAAAATTGCCTTATGTCCTTAATACCACCATTTTTTTTTATGTTAATATTATTTTTCGGCATCAACTTACTTTACTCACTACAGCCGTAAATTAAAATAACACTACTCTTGAAGGTAATTCCTTAACTCTATAGCAGGAGGAGGATTTCATTCATAAAATACATATTGAGTTAATGCCTAAGGCAATTAAGCTATATTATGAAAGGGGTACTTCACGCAACTTTTTTTTCTAAGATTATTTCATTGACTTTTTTTTTCTATCAACTTCTTAGGACTTTCAGCTACCCCTCATACTTTTATTGATGCCCTAGGACCCTTTTTTAATATTTTTACACTATATTTTATGTATTTCTTTAAAATTTTATTGTAATGATTAATTGATAGCTTAATTTCGTCTAATTGAAGATCTGAAGCGCTAAATGCCTGGACTTTTTAACATGTTTCCATTTTAGAGTTCTGTTCCCAACTATCAGCGTACTTCTTTTGGGCGCCCTAATATAGCTTCCTTAAAAATGGTCCGATTCATTATTTTTTTTTCTTAACAATTTTTTAGTTCCTCCTGTCTACCAGCATAAATGTCAAAAAGAAAAAAATTCGAATTAGTTTTATTACCGATTTTGAACGTTACTCGTCTTTTTGCACTTTTAAAAATATTTCGATTATTTTGCTATTTTCTTTTTCATAATTCTTGGGTCTTTCGGCTATTTTATAAACTAGAAAAATTTCCTTACATCATTAAATTGTTAATAAATTTCCCCCTTTTAACCAAATATCTGTTTTGTGGGACCTTTTTCCATTTTGTTATTCATCCGTTTCTACATTGTTGCAGTTAACACTAGAAAAACGGAAAATTTCATTCAAATTTTATAAAAATACTTTTATTTCATTCTTTTAATTTAAAACTGTTTAACTTTCTTTCCCTTGTTTCTATTAAACTTATTTTATGAAGAGATTTCTAGTACGAAGAGAAATATATTCATTTGTTACTGGCCCAAACGGCTACACGCCGTCTTTATTATGTTAAGGCCCTGTCACTTCGGAGCTCCTTGAATTTTTGTGCTCCATGCATTTTTCATCCATTTATTGTATCGCATTTTCAAAGGATAACTTTAAAGTTGGGTCATAGATTTCTCTTCCCGGATCTACACCCTCATATTTTAATTGAGGCACTAGGAATTATTTTTTATGCATTTCCCTCATCTTTTTGCGCATTTCCTTAAAATTTCATTCAGATGAATAATTTACACCCTATGTTTAATTTCGACTATTTAAAGATCTAAAGTGCTAAGTACTTTTAACATGTTTTTCAATTAGAGTTCAACTATCACTCAACTATCACATGGCCCCTTTCGGGCCCTTTATTATCACTCCCTTAAAAATTATCTGATTCACTAGCTCTTTTTCTAACAATTATTTGGGATAATACATACTTTTATGGTGTCCTAGGGCTCTGTTTTAGAAATTTCACATTAATTTTTAAATTTGGTCTTACTGATTAATTCTTACCCTATGTTTAATTTTGACTAATCGAAGAGATCTAAAGAAAGAGCTAAAACTACGACTTTTAAAATATTTTGATCTTCCGGCTCTGATCTCAACTGCCAGTTGACACCTCTTGGTCCCCCTGTTAAAGCTCCCTTAAAAATAGTTGGATTCACTAACTTTTTATTTTCTAACAACTTCTTATGTCCTTCAGTTACTACATGAAAGGCATCAGACTTCAGCTACCATCAATTTTGAATATTAATCTCCTTCTTGCAGCGCTCGGTGTAGCTCCTTTAAAAGGACAATATTCTCTTGCAATTTTTTTTAAAGTGGTTCTATGATCCTCTGATCCAAATGCTCTTGCTTTTAGCTTTTTCGAATATTAATCTTCTTTTTTCGGCATCAACTTACTACTGCCATAAATTAAAAATAACGTTACTTTTAAAGATAAGTCATTAATTTTATCTGAGGGAAGGGGGGGGGGGGCTTCATTTATAAAATAAATATTTGATTAATGTTAAACGTAATGTGGCAAATTTATTGAGAAAGAGCATCTCCCATCGATTGGGAACGCATTCTTTCCTCGAGTTCTATCGGCCCGATTTCAACGAGAATTGGTTCGTTCAACGTAAATTACGATTCAGCTATTTTCTGCATTATAAAAATGTATCTTGCATTTATTTTACCACCATTTTCGAAGATTAATAATGCATTCTTTTCTAAGTTTATGGGTTCGATTTCAACGGAAATTAATTAGTTCATTCAATTTTGCTTACAATTATTTTACAGATTTTAGTTTCATCTTCCACTGAGAAGGAAAATTTTTATTTCAAGGGATCTGATTACGACAGGGTTTTGTAATTCAACTTGGTTATCGATTGTCTTGGGCGCTGCAAAGCACTCCCGGTTAGGGTTCCTACATCCTTCGGTACAAACAAGGAGAAGGTCCAGGTTCTCTACTCCCGGTATAAGCTGAGTTAAGTAGTGGGCTGAGTCAGAGAAACATTCGAAAAAAGTTTGTTGGGAATACACTAGACACTGCCAAAGGAAATCGGAGCCTTGATTTGCCTAAATTATAAAAAGTGCTAAAGTTGGAAAGTGCTTCAAAATGGAAAGGAAAATAAGATGCATAATTTTAGCACATTTATCCGCCACAGTATCGAAGTTCATGTAAAATTCTGATGTAGTTTGAACATGAAATGCATTTTGTGCATCTAATCCTTCACTATTTGAATACATTTTAATTAATTTATAAGTAATTATTGTAATTAAGTTTTGAATATGCATTATTTAATAATTATATATGTACTCAATTTTTCAAAATGGAAGGGCCCCAAAAATTTCCAGTGAGAGGGGCCTCTCACTTCATAAATCCGCCCCTGTGAATGGTTGTCAAGGCTAAAGCACTTTTTTGAAGCGAACAATAATTGTGAAATGATTTCAAGCATAGATAAAATGGAAACATGTATTTTCCAAAATGTGATTTTAAAACAAAAAAAGATAAGTGATTATTTCCATTCCTAATTTTTTATCTATGTATTTTCATCCATTAAGTACTAATACAGTCCATGTTTTCAAATGTAATGTTTTCAAAGCTTAATAACATATTCTTCTAAGTGCTAAATTTTTTTTCTGTGCATAAATTTGTATTTTGAATTTTCTTATATGTTTAAAAAAATATATGTATAACTCTACTTCAGAATAAATAATCTTAAAATATTGCATCATCCATGAAGAGATATTGTTAAAAATAGACATAAATAATGTAGATATTCATGTCACTTTTCATGATTTTCTATTTTACGAACTTTCTATTTTACGAACCATTTGAGTGTTCCCTACGAGTTCGCAAAAACGAGCGTCGACTGTACTTATTATTTGTAAGTTAAATTAATTTATCAGGAATTTATGTGTCTATAACTATCTTTTAGAATAAACAATATTTTCAATTAATTTCCTTTTTTAAGTCAAATTTACATTTAATTAAAATGTAGTATTTGACTTTTATCCAAAATGTTCTTTAAATAATAAATGCATATATCCTGTAACGTTATTTTTCATATGGAATGTTTTTTGAAAGCCTATAGAAACTATGAATCTTGAAAGCAGACTGTTTTCATTACAAATAAATTTATAAACTTGTGGCTTTAAGCAATCTATTTTTGCTTTGCTATTCTATATAAAAATAGAATTACATTGAAACTGCCAAAAAATATTTGTCTTATAAAATTGTATAATGGCAAGAGAATGGGTTCCTTGGGGATATGAAGATTTTCCCCAACTGCCCCCCCCCCTGAACACATACACTCATTCCATGCCACTGCTTATAGCTCTGTATTATTTCAATCACAAAGTGAATTCTTGCTTTTAAATTATATATTTTTCACATCAGTGTTTAACAGTGTTTCTTTATCTACACTTCAAAACAAATTAAACGATTTTTTTATTAAAAGAAAAAATGTATTAAAATGCAAAGGCTTATTTCAATGAATCTTTTAAATTTTAAAATAAACAATTTATTAATTTATTAAAAATTGTAATATTAAAAATCAGAGACATATACTAGAGAAAAGCTTCAAATAATTTATTTCAATTAATATCAGTTCTAATTTAAGTATTTACTTTTAAAAGAACAAAATTGTATTTATTTTTGTTTATTAATATGTAAATGTACTTACATTTGTTATTTCATCCATCTGATCCAAAAATGCTGTCATAGATATCTGTGACTTCGAAATTTTTTTATTTGTCAAAAAACTAGATGTTCCATCTCCAGCATTTTTTAGAAGCGAAGGTACACTTGTTATCGGTATCGATGAAGTGTTAGAAGATGTACTGGACATTTGACCAGTATTAGGTTCATCTGTATCACTAATTGTTATATTTTCTTCGACATTTGAAGTTGAAGGCATAGTAGAAATAGATTCCTTATGATATTTTTTGCATTTAGAATCACTGTCAAAAACCTTTTTCAAACCTGCAGGACATTTGAAACATTTCTTAATATGATTTTCCATTTTGTTTACATTAGCATGCTTGTAATCCTTATTACAATATTTGCACTGCACACTTTCTCCTTTCACATTAAAAAAATTCCATGCAAGTCCTTTTTTTCCTCCCATTTTTACTTCTAACTCTTTCAAACGCACACCATAGACATCTAAAAGCAAGTGAAGAACAGTTTATAGAATCAAAATCCAAACCAAAACTAGCATGGTTTTGGTTTGTAAAATCTAGCATAGATTTACTTTGTAAAATCTAGTTTAGTTTTGGTTCATACTTATGCAATGATTGGGCGCCATCTATTGCTTCTGGTGGAAATTTCTAATTGAAATTTAAAGGAATTGCAGATTATAAACAAAGCAAGAAAAGAGTATGTATTACTAAATTTTTAGAAAATGGGAATGATATTTTAAAACTTAAAAGATGATTCAAAGAGGTTTATAATTAAGTTGATGATCAAACACATAATATTTGAATAGTGTTTTGTATTGAGGCAAAATATTTTAAATTTTTGGGCAGCTTTTTAATTCAGCAAGAACTAATCACAACTCATAAAATTGGAAATGAAAATATTTATTTAGAAAGTGAATACTTTGAAATTGCAATTCCTTTAAACTACTGTTAATATTTAGAGAAAATCAGTAAATTCCTATTTAATCTTTATACATGTCTGCAATATCAGGAAAAGATAATTAAATTTCTAAAACCAAAATTTTGTAGTTCAGCTGACGATTGTGAATATTTATAGACTGTAAAATAATAAAAATTGTTTAATAAACATAAATCAATAAATTGTTTGTTAAGTTATTTATTTAAATGCTTGATTGTGTAATTTATCTTTTTTTTTTATTATTAGCAATCTAAATTTCTCTTAAGTATGGATTATTATTATTATTTTCTTAATAAATAGATGTGACATGTAATCTGTATAATGCTCTGCAATAAACTGTGCAGATAGGTAGTCTTATATTTTCTTTTTAAAAAATGTAATAGAGCTTCACATTATTTACTTCGAAAATTTCCTACAAATTCAATTCACTTACTTTGCAGCTGAAGCACACTAGCAGTAAAATTAAGCATTTTGCGATGTAAGTTTCGACTTCTCTTTAATTGTGGCTGAAGCCATACAACTTTCATAATTTGAATATCTCATTCTATGATTTTGGACTTCATAAATATTTAAGTTTCAAATAAAAATAAATTTTACTTTAAATATGCTTTTTCAAGCTGAAATATGAAAATACCCAGTTTTTAGGTATTTACCCGAGGCTTGGGTAAATACCCAGGTAAATACCCAAAAAATATTTACCTACCCACTGGGTATTTACCCGCCCCACATCACTGGTTTCAATACATTTACAATAATGTACTGTCATTAAAATACTCTGTAAACAATTTTTCCCCATACACCATAATGTAATGGAATTCTTTTGGATATCCCTGTAAATGAACTAAATGAACTATTAATCACATATACTTCATATGCAATACCAAACATGCCTGAAGAACCATAATTAAGGTTTACCAATTGTATGAAAATCCGAGTCTATTTACGGGAGTTAGAGCGTGAACAGACGAACAGACAAAACGGATGCATAAACACTTTTAAACTTTGTTATAAAGTATTTATAAAAACGAAAGTGAAAATCAGACGCTGATGTAATTTAAAACAAAACAGTTAATTAATTATGTTACTGTCTTAAGGCCAAAACATTACTGAGCCACATTTAATAAAAAAGACGCGCTTTTCTTAATACATTAGTAACTACGAACAAAAAAAACGATGGAATAAGCTCTTCATCTTTAGAAACATCAAAATCAAACTATTGTTTTGAGTCTTAAATAAGGATTAATATATACCAACTTTCTTTTGATACCACTGACTTTTACAGACGATTCTGAATATCTTTTACAGCGTATAAATACATTTATTTAAGCTGAAATACAAGTTTTTCGAATGGCATTCATTCCTAAGTAAACATCTTCATGTTGAACAAATATGTTATACAGACAAACATGATAATTTAATTGCATTAATATTTACATTATAATAATTGTTATATTGTTATTCTTCTATATATGAATTCAATGACGCAGCTGAAAATGTTTAATTGGGAACTGACAACCAACCGTAAAAACAATATTACAGTTTAATCCTTTTTTAATGCGCATATTTCCATATATGCAAACAACAGTGATTCGAATTTAGTAATTTTTTAATTGGGATATTCCAAATACATACTAGAAAATTAAAATAGCAATATTCGTTTTATTTAATAACAGACAATGTGTATTTAACCCTTTCCGGCACGGGCAAAATCTGTAGTAAAACGAGAATTTATCGACTGACACCGAAATTCACAAACGAATTTTTTAGATATTTTGAATTCCTTAAATTTAGCTTTTATTGTAAAAACATAATTTTATTTAAATATTATTGGTGCCGTTTGCAAGTTTGAAATTAAAATTAGGTATCCCAGAACGGGCACAGCGTGCCGGAAAGGGTTAAATAAAGCGAAATTTATCTTTGAAATTTTCTTGTGCAAATTTGAAATTCTCTAAATTACTTAATTCCACCATACTCATTATAGGGTTGTGGAAAGTGATTAATACACTATGTAAAAATATTTTGGAAACGTTTTCAAAAACCGCTTGAAAAAAATAAAACTTTTTTTGTATATGGGCATTTCCATGCGAATTTGTTAGTCTGTTACACAACTGAAAATCGCTATGCTTGTTGGCCACCGTTATTTTCGAAAAGTTTGCTTCGCCTTATTCAATTGATGATATATCTTCGATAAACTAAGTCACATTTTCTCGTTTTAAAATACTGGTAGCTAAAAATCGATATACGTAACAGACAAACAAGTTCGCATGGAAATGCCCATATATATTTTTTTAATCTGTAAAAAATATTAGTTTTTGATGTTTATAAAAATAAAAAACTGATTTGAAAGTCGTGGATAGTTTTGAAATAATACTGTGCACTGTAAAAAGCAAAAAGAAAAAAAACGGATGATTTTATGGAGATTGTCCTGCTAATTGGGACGCCATGCCAGAACAATTCACTGTTTTTTAATGAAAAAATTCTCGTAAATTTCCAGAAAATTTTACGCTTGTTCCTTGAATTTATGGGAATTTGTCCGTTAAAAATCAGTAAATTGTACTGAAGTCCCAATGACAAATACAATCTCTGTAAAATCGTCCGTTTTTTTTTCTTTTTTACAGTGTATATAACTGCAATTATTAATAATATTGTAATACTGTTTATATCCATTCGTGATTACAACACTTACAATGAATACAGTAAATTCAGTCTAAAGCGGAATACTTAGTACGACAGAAATTTTCTTGGTTCATCAGCCTCACACGGAGTTTATTGTAAATACTTCTGGGTTGAATATTTATTTATTTTTATTTAATTAATATTTTTAAATGAATATAAGCTATTTTTCTTCTTCAGTCACGTTATTTTAAATTGATTTACAAATTTCTCCATCAATATAACATCCGTCATATCACTGTCGAAATTTCCAAATTAATTTCCAATGTTGTAATGAAAGTATAATCCAGCAAATTCATCGTTCTGCTGTATCTTTTTCATTTGATATGGAAAAACAGTTCTTCGTAAAAACTGTATCTATACAAAACAAAGAATATCCATCACAGTATATAGATCTAAAAACATTGGAAAGCATAGAAATATATACACTCGAAAAGATAAACAACAGTAGTTTCTTGTTTTGAAATTCTAGATTTTAAAGTGATCGTTCGGATTTAAACAAGTAATTTACATCGAAATTTTAAAATTAAGATTTATTTTTTTCAAAATTCATATAAAGGTATGACTTTATTAAAAACTCAATAGATATAAGTATATTTCGACTTTCGGAATATTTGTAAAGTATTTTCCGTTAATATATATTTTATAATATTTTAATCAAAAAGTGTATGAATATCAGGCACTGATTTAATATAAAACTTAAAAGCTAATTAAATCTATCGTTGCATTAGTTAGAAAACAATACTGGAAAACAGATGTGATTGTCAAAGTGATTCATCAATGTCCAATACTAATACTTCATATGTCGTAACTTTGTCAAGATTTCCGATCTTATTTTAAATGATACAATGTCCAAGGTCCCAATGTTGTATGATCCATCAAAATCATTCTTATATTTATTTTATTCAGTTTATTGAAAAGCAATTTCTTACAAAATACAGGGTGTCCCAAAAGGTCGTTTACAAACTTAACATGCTGGTCTGTCATATCATGATGAACAATATTAAATAGGAAACTAAGGGTCCCAAACGTCTTCCAAAGGTTCGCCATTAAAGTTTAGGGTCCAAAAATTCAAATGATTATAAAAAACAGAAAAATTGGTCGATTCGTTTGCGGTTTTCACTAAAACTATTCTTTATGTCAGTATTTTCTTGAAAATAAATTATAAAGATAAATTTCAAAAAATGTCGATAGAGGGCGCTTTAAACTTTGGAGTAACGATAAACTTGTTTTTACTATTATTTTTTGCGGAAGCAGGACGTTTCGGTCCCGCCATTTCGGTCCTGCCATTTCGGTCCCGCCGTTTCGGTCCCGAGACATTTCGGTCCCGAGACACTTCGGTCCCGAGCCATTTCGGTCCCTAGCCATTTCGGTCCCAAGACATTTCGGTCCCTAGCCGTTTCGGTCTCAAGACATTTCGGTCCCAAGACATTTCGGTCCCAAGACATTTCGGTCCCTTCTCCTGCAAACTGAAATTTTGTGAAATAAGACATAATTTTACAGGGAATATTGCAGAGTTTTTAAACTGAAGGCCATAAAATTTTAGTATAATGTGATTATAATTGACCTAAAATCGTACACACGTATAACTCTTTCCCAAAATATTATAATTCGCACAAACTTTGTATGGTAAACCTAATCATAATTGGTAATCCTAATGATAATTAGTAATTCTAATTCTCAAAACAGTTAGTAATTTTAATATAAAAATCAAATTAATATTTAATTAAATATATTTTTTAATTAATAACATTATTAATTTACCTATTGAATTTTGCTTTAAAATAAACTCACTCAATACATAATCCATTTTATATAAAATACATCATTATAGTTCCTAGTAGTTCTAAACTGCAATTTATCTTTTACTTGTTCATTTATTGTATATTTAAAATTATAGAATTTTAAAACAATTAGTATAGTTAAAAATAAAATATAATGAGAATTATTAAATAAATAAAACTAAATTAAGAATTTTTTTTCCCGAGAAAGTAGGAGCGAAAAGGTAATACAAATAAATAAATAAATACATAAATAAATAAAAGCTTAGTTTTGTCACTTAAAAATTGAAAATAAAATTATTTAAAATATTATTATATTAAATTTTAATATAGTTTATTAAATTATATATTATATTTTATATATAATATTTATATTATTATACTTTAAAATATTATTATATTAATTTTATGTAAAAAAAATAACAATAATCATCTTATTAGAATGAAATAGGCCCAGTTTCAACAAAATTGACTCACAAAAATTGTCTTCATGACGTGAGAAGACTTTTAAAAAATGCAATAAATCAATACTATTATTATTATTAAAATAAAAAAAAGTGGCGGAGGTAAATTTTTAAAAACAATTTTTTTTTCATAGCATGCCTAGTTTCGAAATCACTATTGCTTTTGTAATGTTAATAATGGAAAGTAACTTATGAAAAAAAATTTATAAGATGCAACTTTGTATTATAAAAATAATAAGAAAAATAAAAAAGTTGTTCTTCAATAAATATATCTCATTTCTGAATTATCAAAGGAGAGGGTGTAGATGGGTGATTTGAGGAAATATGTATTATAACTTATAACTGTCTAATTGAATTATTAAAGACATTTATTATTAAACTAATTGGAAGAAAAAAAAATTAAGTACAGTTTTTTTATTATTTAATTAATGCTAATTTAAAGGTTCTAAAAAATGTACGTAAACAGCCAAAAAGTATTTATGTCAGATTATATAAAATACTTTTTAGTTTATAGTAGTTTATATAAAATACTGATACTAATAATTAATAACAAAATTTATGATATTTATTCTGATTAATAAAAATACTTCTAAAAGCAAAAGACTATATCCCCTAAACTCATATCACATTGTTTAATCCAAGGCCCCCTTATCATAATATCAAGGCCTCGCATTCAGGAGAAAATCTATTGTTGAAATTGTCCCTATAATTGCCAACTTATTATATGACTTTGTCTCGTATGTAACGCCACCTGGTGCATACTACTGCTAATAATCCCATAGGAAATAATGGAAAACATTTCAGTTTCTAACATTAGATGGCGCTACCAACGTGAAAATCATGTAGTTCAGCGCCCCCTGTACTGCGGTCAAAGGAAACTTGGTGAATGACAAGCCTTTATATTATGATAAGTTAGCCTTGGTTTAATCAAACAAAATTTTCAGCTCGCTATGATTTCATTATCACGAGTTATACAAGTTTAAATTTATCGGACTTTTATATTCAACTTTTTATAAAACTTGAGGGGGGGAGAGAGGGGGAGAAATAAAAAAAATTAAAAAAGGCCCGAATAATGTTGAACTTATACCATTTGGCAGGCCCGCAACAATTAGAATCCGACTTATAAGGTAGCGAGCAAAGAAATAACAAGGGACCGAAATGGCCACTAACCGAATTGTCTCGGGACCGAATAGTCTCGGGACCGAAATGTCTCGGGACCGAAATGTCTCGGGACCGAAATGGCCAGGGACCGAAATGTCTCGGGACCGAAATGGCCAGGGACCGAAATGTCTCGGGACCGAAATGGCCAGGGACCGAATTGTCTCGGGACCGAAACGGCGGGACCGAAATGGCGGGACCGAAGTGGCGGGACCGAAATGTCGTGTACCCATTTTTTGCATCTCATTAAATTTTTTTAGAAGCTTAGACATAAACTTAAATTTTGAGCTCAAATTCTAAATCGATGGAAGTGGTTAAGTAGCTCAAACTGAATTGCGGGGAAGGTTCAAATTTCAAATGACTATAAAAAAACGGAAAAATTGGTCAATTGATTTGCGATTTTCACTAAAATTATTCTTTATGTCAGTATTATCTTGAAAATAATTTATAAAGGTAAAATTCAATAAATGCCGATAGAGGGCGCTTTAGACTTTGGAGTAACGTACAACTATTTTTTTTTCGTTATTTTTTGCATCTCATACATTTTTTTAGAAGCTTAGACATAAACTTAAATTTTGAGATGAAAATCTGAATCGTTGGGAGTGGTAAAGTAGCGCAAACTTAACTATGTTCAATGGGGGTGGAGAGGTTCAAATTTCAAATGATTATAAAAAACGGAAAAATTGGTCGGTTTTCGCTAAAATTATTCTTTATGTCAATATTTCCTTGAAAATAAATTTTAAAGATAAATTTTAAAAAATCCGTTAGAGGGCGCCTTAAACTTTAGAATAACCAACAATTATTTTTAACCGTATTTATTATTATTATTATTATTATTATTATTATTATTATTATTATTATTATTATTATTATTATTATTATTATTATTATTATTATCTAATTAAATGCTTGCAAAAGTTTAGACTTAAATTTTGTGCTCAAAATCTAAATCGATTGGAGGGGTTAAGAAGCTTTGAAATGTCACCTTCCCCACCCCTCGAACGCAGTTCAATTTTGGCCGCTTAATTACTCACAACGATGCAGATTTTGAGCACAAAATTTAAGTTTCAACTTTTACAAGCATTTTATTAGATACAAAAAATAACGGTTAAAAATAGTTGTTGGTTACTATAAAGTTTAAGGCGCCCTCTGACGCAATTTTTTGAAAGCTATCTGTAAAATTTATTTTCAAGAAAATATTGATATAAAGAATAGTTTTAGCGAAAACCAACCAATTTTTCCGTTTTTTATAATCATTTGAAATTTGAACCTCCCCACTCCCATTGAACACAGTTCAGTTTGCGCTACTTAACCACTCCCAACGATTCAGATTTTTATCTCAAAATTTAAGTTTATGTCTAAGCTTCTAAAAAAAATTATGAGATGCAAGAAATAACGGAAAAAAATAGTTGTACGTTACTTCAAAGTCTAAAGTGCCCTCTATCGGCATTTTTTGAATTTTATCTTTATAAATTATTTTCAAGATAATACTGACATAAAGAATAATTTTAGTGAAAATCGCAAATCATTTGACCAATTTTTCCGTTTTTTATAATCATTTGAAATTTGAACCTCCCCCCGCAATTCAGTTTGAGCTACTTAATCACTTCCAACGATTTAGATTTTGAGCTCAAAATTTAAGTTTATGTCTATGCTTCTAAAAAAATTTAATGAGATGCAAAAAATAATGGTAAAAACTAGTTTATCGTTACTCCAAAGTCTAAAGCGCCCTCTATCGACATTTTTTGAAATTTATCTTTATAATTTATTTTCAAGAAAATACTGACATAAAGAATAGTTTTAGCGAAAACCGCAAACGAATCGACCAATTTTTCTGTTTTTTATAATCATTTGAATTTTTGGATCTCAAACTTTAATGGCGCATATCTCCTTTGGAAGACGTTTGGGACCCTTAGTTTCGTATTTAATATTGTTCATCATGATATGACAGACCAGCATGTTAAGTTTGTAAACGACCTTTTGGGACACCCTGTATATCTATACTAATCAAAGTATCTTTCGCAGAACATAATAAATCTAAAAACATCTGAAAGCATAGAAAAATATATACTGGAAAAAAGTAAACTTCAATTTCTTCTATTGAAATTCAAAGACCGGTCAGATTTAAAAATAATACTAATTTATCTTGACATTTTAGAAACAAGACTTTTTCTTTTTCAAAGTTTGAAAAACGGCATGGCTTTGCTAAATTCCAATCGATATAAGTATATTTTGATTTTCGGAATATTTAAAGAGTAATTTCTTCCAAGATATATTCAAGAAATACGATCTTATAATATTTGAATCAAAAAGTATATAAATATCAGATACTGATTTAGGAGCTAATTAAATCTATCGTTGCATTAGTTAGGAAACAATATAGGAGACCAGACGTTATTTTCAAAGTAATTCATCAATATCTACTACTAACACTTCACATGTCGTAATTTTTTCAAGATTTCCGATCTTATTTTAAATGATGCAATGTGCAAGGTTCCGATGATGTATGATCCATAAAAATCATTCTAATATTTATTTTACTCTTGATATTGAAAAGCAATTCTTTACAAAATATTAGTATACTAATAAAAGTATATCTGTATATCTCTCATATCATAATAGATCTAAAAACATTTGAAATCTTAGAGAAAGATGTACTGAAAAAAATATTTCAGTTTCATCTATTGAATCTCAAAGTCCGTTTCGATTTAAAAACATCGGAAAGTATAGAAAAATATATATTCCACAAAATCGAAACAACAAATCAAGTGTTACAAATGAGATGCGTTCGTATTATAATGAAGTTTTTAAAATGTACAGTACTTCGAATACAGTATACAATTCTGAAATCCTTTCTGTGTCCCTGTAAATAATATATGATTTTTATTATGCAGGAATTAATTTGCAGTAATCTTCAGCAACATGTATATATATTTCCTAAAATATGAAATAGTTTAACATAATTAAAATGCACCTCAAACAATATATTTCCCCCTATATCATTATGTAACATAATACTTTTGTGTTGCAAATTAATAACAAATATACTTTGCATCATAGATTGTACGGAATACATATTTCAGCATATATTTCATAGATGCAAATGATTTATTTATTTATTCATTTATTTTGAAAGAGTGTAACATCATTAAATTGCACTTGAAACTATTTTTTCCTATTGACCGTTATGTAACGGAATATTTTTGATTGTCCTTGTAATTGAACTATGCGTACGATTTTTATAAAATTTGAAATGGCTCGAAAACATTATGCGACAAAATTATGTAATAAATATATTTTTTAAATTTCAAACGATTCGGTTGAGTGGTTTTTGCGACCTTATATGCGGACATACAAACGTACAGACGGACGGATTGAACGACGACTATCAGTGCTAGTATTTAGATAATAACGAATACACCTAAAAAGACAAATAACAGTAGTTTCATGTATTGAAATTCTGGATTTCATATTGATCGGTCGGATTTAAACAAGTAATTTATATTGAAAGTTTAAAGTTAAGATTTTTTTTCAAAGTTTATATAAAAGTATAACTTTATTAAAACTTCAATTGATATAAGTATATTTTAACTTTCGGAATATTTTAAAAGTATTTTCTGTTAATATATATTTTATAACATTTTAATCAAAAAGTGTATGAATATCAGACACTGATTTAATATAAAACTTACGAGCTAATTAAATCTATCGTTGCATTAGTTAGAAAACAATGCTGAGAACAGATGTTATTGTCAAAGTGATTCATCAATGTCCAATACTACTACTTCACATGTCGTAACTTTGTCAAGATTTCCGATCTTATTTTAAATGATGCAATGTCCAAGGTCCCAATGTTGTATGATCCATCAAAATCATTCTAATATTTATTTTACTCATGATATTGAAAAGCAATTTCTTACAAAATACATCTATACTAATCAAAGTATATTTCTGAAAACATAATAAATCTAAAAACATCTGAAAGCATAGAAAAAGATATACGGGAAAAAAGTAAACTTCAGTTTCTTCTATTGAAATTCAACGACTGGTCAGATTAAAAAAAAAAATAATAATAATAATTTCTATTGATATTTTATAAATAAGAATTTTTTTCTAAGTTTTTAAAAACAGGCATGGCTTTAATAATATTTCATCAATATAAGTGTACTTTGACTTCTGGAGTATTTTTTAAAAGTATTTTCTCTAAAGAAAATTTCAAGAAATAATACCTTAAGGGAGTCCGGGATACATTAAAAAAATATTTAATAAGTTAAAATTTTCAATTTTTTTATTCATTAAAATAAAAAATTATGAAAAAAGTGGTATAATTTAAAATCGTTATTATTCAAAATATTATTTGTAGAATTTTATTTCATTTTCATTTAAATAAACATAAATATAAAAGCTTAAATTTTGATTCAGCGTTTTGAAAAATATTAGTTTAAATAAAAATAAAAAATATTTAAAGTAAAAATTAAAAAAAAAAAGATGTAACATTTTTTTAAAATATCATATTTTTAAAAATAAATATATATACATTTAATTTGCTGAATCAAAATTAAAATAAAACAACTGAAAAAAATATGTTCCAACTTTGAACCATTTATCGTAAACAGTTTTTTATTTATATTAACTTAAACAGGAGAAATGGTGAAAAAACCCATCATGAAGAAAAACATTTTTCCAAGAATACGTTTCCATGACACTCATTGCTTGTAAGCTGGATTTTGAAAACTAAAAAATTTATATTTCCTGTTCCAACTAAGATAGAAACATTTTTAACGTCATTTTAAATAGAAAAAACAAAGAAAATTTGAATGCGATAAAATATTTTTAGAAAATTTGAAGATTTTTTGTGGTTTGGTCCTCCCTTAATATAACAGTTGTAAAAAATCCGAATCCAAAAGCCGTGCTTTTGGCCCATGAAAATTCTATTTTATTACTATGGCTTAATTATTTCACTTTTTAATATTAGAAGTTTTTTCTTGTACGATTTTATCAACATATATTTTTTAAATTTTTGTTCGGATGTATTTGACTTGCATAACCTCAAATTTCGTATTATTCATAGTTTTAATGATAAATACACAATTTATTCTACTTTTATCTCAATTCTTTATAAGAGCGCAATTTGTGCAATACTTTATTTTTGACATATATTATAAGACACATCAAAATATACAATATAAATCAAATTAAAAGTATTGCAAAGCCGCCCTCATAATAAAAATAGACAATCATGTAACTGTATTCCTTCACATCAGTAAGAGATAATGCGTAATATACAAAAGTTAATTAAATAAAATGTTAACAAAAGTTAATTATACAGTTAATAATTGATAGTTAATTAAATAATACATAATAAATGTACATTACTTAGAAATGCTTCTAAAAATCATCAGCTGAAAACATAATTTTGTATAAATTCCTTTCATGTACTCAAAAAATAAAGAATGCCTTTTGGAATTGTGTGGAAATCATTGAAAGGTTTTCTATATATTATACACTTTTTATTTTATTCATGAAAAAACATTTTTTTTCTTTTTATTATGAATGCGGGGTACTCTGTAGCAGCGTTCTCGCTGACATTTGACTAACGTTAGTAATTTGGATAATTAAAAATAAAAAACATTCGCCAAATGAAAAAAAGTATTAGCCAAATAGATTCGCCGTGTAGCACTAAAAAAATTATCTTTAATTCTTTAATGTACCACTTTTTTTTTCAATATGTTCTAAAATAACCTAGGTTTTTATAACTGCGACAACGATTGTTATTAATCTAATTTCAAATATCCGCTAAAAATATATTAAAAATGTATATATATTAAAAATATGTATATATGTTTATGTATGAAAAACGAAGAAAAAGTTCAAAAATTGAGTATTAGCAATTTGGTAAATCTAATCGCTTGTTTATTCGCCAAATCAAGAATTTAGTCGCAAATTGGCGCAATGGCGAGTGACAGCGAGAACCCTGCTCTGTACTATCCACGACAGGAAACTTTGTTGGTCAAGTTCAATTACGCCGTGAGCAAAAATTTAGGCTAAATTTTTATTTTGTTTTTGTGCATCAAAGAAAAAGTAAAATCTTATTTTCATGGTTTTCCATGTTATTGTCGAAGGAAATCATAAATGTCCCTAGTACAGCACTACACACAATATATCATTATCAAAATCGTATGTCCGAATTATTGTCCGAACTTATTTTGAACGATTCAATATAACTATGGTTGATAAAATTATCTTAGTAATGTATATTTTTCTCTTGATATGGAAAAGCAGTTCCTTACCAAAAGCATATCTATGCCAACCAAAATATATTATGTAGAAGGTAGATCTAAAAACATCTGAAAGCATAGAAAAAGATATACTTCAAAAAATAAACAACATTAGTAATCTTGTATTGAAAATTCTGGATTTAGTATCGATCAGTCAGACTTTAAAAAGTAATTTCTATTGAAATTCAGAAACATGATTTCTTTTTCCTCTAAGTCTGAATAAAGATATGTCTTTATTAGAAAATTTAATCGATATAAGTGTATTTGGGTTTGTGAAATATTTTTTAAAGCATTATTTTTCAAGAATGTTTCGCGTAATAATATCTTAATATATTTTATTTTTTTTAATTTGAAAATTAGATATTGATTTAATACAAATAATGATAAATATGGGTCAAGCAAAAAATATGAAACACTATCCAATACTTCCAAAATGCTGTAATTAAACATCCCTATGTAATAAGTTGACGAAAGATAGATCCTAATTAAAATATTTGAAAAATGTATAACAGCTGAAAACGCGCTTTCAAAAATAACCATGTACAGACGAAAATGTATGCAGATCTCTATTTAGTTCTGTACATGAATTTATTTACATTCCACAAAAAAAAATCTTAGTACATTACAGTTCATTTAGAACACAAATAGAAAATATCGTTAAGGAATGCATACTCATACATATACAAATTGTCATGTGTATATGATATATAGAAATTACAGACATCCCTTTGTAAAAATTAGTTACTCTTAAAAACCCATACCAAAAGTAAAAATGCATTTCTAGTATTTATCCCACATAGTAATTTAACAGAATTATTTGTGGAACCCTGTAAATGAATGATAAATATTTTGAGCTCCATATTCTACATAATCATGTTTTAGCATGAACTTCAGAAGTTCGGAAAATGATTCAGATGAAGAAATGTGAGCTTCAGAAATGTATATCTATTTTATTATGCTATAAATCATTAAAATACAAGGGATGTTCCGAAAAAAGTTTCTTCAATTTTTTCCTCAGGAATCTTTATAACTAAAAAGCCAAAAAAAAAGGGGGGGGGGGGAAATTACGAACTTAACCCTTTAATTCCCATGCTAGAACACGTTCTAGAAATTATGTAGTTACTTTCACACCAGAAAAATTCAATGGCTAATTTCGTTTTATTTAAATATGGAATGTTCTGTTATTGATTAAAGCAAATATTGTTGTTTTAATTTTCTGGTGGGAACTGAAATATACGAATTAAAATATCTCGGGCGTTCTCGGGCGGTTTGGGATCCAGAGTGTTAAATTTATCTTGCAGTATTCTTCGACATCACCGCTACTGACATTCAGAGATATTTCGTCGCGTGCAATCAGTTTGAAGAAACCCCCCTCTAGTAAAACTCTGTGTCCGGCATGAAATTGTCATACAGCTTGCTGCGTCTCAGCGTTGTCTTTAGAAGTGACGCCCCAAGAAACCGACCGAGTCTTGATCTGGATCTCGAGGCTGTTGTTGTTGTTGTTGTTGTATGTATGTCGGCCAATTATCTACACGATGGGATATAGGCCCTAAGGGTGGGATGTCCTCCGTCGGGGTCTTTCTAAGGGAACCTAACCCGTATTTACGCAAGGTTCGAAGAAAACCACGGAAAATTCCGAACGGTTAGGCCGACGGTCGCGATTGGGTTCGAACCCACCACCTACCGTCTACCAGTTTGAGGTCAGAACCTCTCGGCCACTGGTGGGGCAGGATCTCGAGGCAATTGGAATCAGAATTGAACACTTGATGCGTCTAAAAGAACGCTGTCCTGAGTTTTACCAGAGGAGTTTCTCCAAACTGATTGCACGCTACGACAAATGTCTGAATTACGGCGGCAAGTACGTCAAAAAATAGTTCAAGGTGTATAGTTCACGATGTCACGGTGCACTTTTATTTTTTGCAAATGAAGTTTCCGTGCGAAAAAAAAATTGACGAAACTTCGGAACGTTCCTCGTACATAACAAATCTTTTATTCCCTTAAAAATAAAGTAACGGTTTTCTTTTCAATGTTACTTATAAACGAATGCTGCATATTCCATTTCCATCTTTTTCTGCAGTGTGCTTTGCAGTAATGTTAATAAAATATATGAAAATCGTTTTATATAGTTACAATTTTAAAACATAGTATTTTCTCGTATAAGAACTTTCTCTAAAAAGAAAATATGGAAATTAAACAGATTATTTTCATTCATCTTTTTTTTTTCTTCGTTAATTAAATTTGTTATATTGTTATAGTCAAAGAATTTAATCAATGTCTGTACATTAATTCTTTTTAGATTAATTCAAAAATACGTAGCACCTATAGTCATCGTCTAGTCTGTCCGTCTAACGACATATAATAGCGCAAAAACTACCAACCAAATGCTAGATATTTAATGTAGAGAAATGCAGAGTTTTGTCGAGTCATTTCAAATCTCATGTAAATCGTATCAAAATTAAAAAAAATATTAATAAAAGTTTTTATCATTCCATTAAATCCTATCAAATGCATTGAATTCAATATTATCCGATGATAGGTAATGATTCTAGGTTGCCATGGTGTTAACGATTTATTTAAGAGGAGTCCAATAATTTCTATATGAATGAATTTAATATCGTAATAAATGTTGTATTCATGCCTTTTGCATAAAGAGTGTGACAGCTATTAAACCAAGATCTGAATATTTATAAAATTAGTAATAATATAAAAGCACCTCATTTGCCATGTTTGACTTGCTATTTCTAATTTGTTCATATTTCATATCATTGAGCAGTTTTTCCATTTCATTTTGAAGAATGCAATGTATTTAGTATATATCAAATTCACCCGTCTAATATTTATTTTATTTATAAAGTCATTTTCTTGCATAGATACACAAAAGAAAAAAAGGAAGGAAAGAAAGAAAAAAGAAAAAAGAAAAAGAAAGCAACAAAAAAAGGAAACAAATGTTTCTTAACACATCTAAACTTATCTGAAAGCATCACATAGAAAAAAAAGATTTATATATATGGGAAATCTCCTCCACTATTAGATCTGCATATTATTTTCTACGCATCGCAACTCTGATGAAAAGGCTCTCAGTGAGGCAGACGATTTTGAAGCAGCCATTAATTCCTAAGAAGCCAGACGATTTAAGCGGTAGAAAAAAGAACTGAACGGAAGAAAGGAGAATGGAATGTTTTTAGTTTTAAGTTGACGTAAAAAAGAATGTAAGATGAAGACGATTTCCCGTATAAGATGTAATTGATTAATTAGAGTTATGATTGTTTGATTTGTAAATAGTCTTATGTAAATATTTTCTCTGTAAATAATTTAAGTTAATATAAGTATTTAAAAGTTAAACGGTGTCAGATATGAATCAATTATGAATTAATTACAATTCCGCAAGAACTTTTAGGAAGAAGAATTCCATAAAATTGGTATTCAGAACTGGGATATACGAATGCCCACAGAGATGGAAATAATTTCTGAAGAATGTCTTTGAAGACGAAAAATTATATGATGAAACTGCTGTCACAGTGTATACAGCTGAACATCTGATTATAAAGTGAGTTTATTATTTTATTTTTCTTTTCAACAATGGCAAAATTAGTAGATTTAAAGGAATTCGAACTTTCATTGAAAACAGAAAAATCATCTAGTATTAAGACATTGCATAAATTAATTTTTGGAGAAATCGATGACATAAATAATAGACGTAGAATTCGGAGTTTTACTGGGTTTTCGTTTGAAGTAGATTCCAATGAATATCAAACAAAATTGAAAGAAATCAAAGATAATTTTTCTGTTAACGATTTGATAACCATTTGCAATGTTTTGTGTAAAAAAAATTCCGGAACTTTTGATGAAATTGTTGCCAGAATAATTTCTAGTTTATGTGATTTTAGTATTTTGAAAATTAATATGATACCCGATGAAGGTACTCTTAGTGATGACGAGAGTGCCGATGAATTTAATGATGATTTATATGATAAAACTAAAGATATTTCAAATGTTTTTGAGAATAATGTGAGAAATGATTCTGATAGTTCTAATTGTGAAAGTAATGAAAATCAGAAAATTCTAATTCCTGATTATGTTATTAAACCTAGTATTTCTATAAATGACATAGAATCGATGATAATGATGTTTGAAGGTACTGAAGTACAAAATATTAATAAGTGGTTTGCCGATTTTGAAGATATTGTGTAACGGTTGGGTGCTCGTACTGGGGGTTAAATGCAGACATAACTCAGGAACTAAGATAAAAGCAGTTTATTTAAAACGGTTAGGGCTCAGGGACAGTGGAGCAGTTCGGTAATTTTAATAACTGGTAACAATGCTAAAAGATTAAACTCATACTCACAGCTACGGCACTAACTCAATCGGGGCACTTCAGATTACTTCCCACTTCAACTTCCGCTAAACTGCTAGATAAACTTTATTAGACAGCCCGTGGCTGTACATATATTCTTTATTGACTTTGAAAATGTTCAACGTAATTAATAATTAACTCTTACCACCGGCCAATTTCTCGAGTCTATTTCCAAAACTCCTTGTCACTCACTGAAGGCTCGATACACCTAGCTGGCTAATGCCGCTCGACACACCTAGTCGGCCAAGGCCGCTAGACACTCACTACTAGACGCCACTAGCTGGCTAATGCCGTTAGACACACTACACACACTCAAACTCCAAGCTTTTATATGCTGCAAACTGAGATACTACAAATTTACATATTACTTCTAACCGCGACATAACGGTAGAATCCGAGAAAGACACACACGCTCTAGAAAGTTAAAGTAAAAGAGAGGATAGATGTCGCTTACGCATGTTAAACCATTGACGTCACGATCTCAAAATGCTAGAGTGCCTTTATTACAAAGGTCACTCCCTCACAATTGTTTCATTGTTTAATGTTAGTGATTTGCACAAACTGATTTTGGCTAAACGCCGTATGACAGGTAATAAGTATTTAAAAGTTAAACGGTGTCAGATATGAATCAATTATGAGTTAATTATAATTCCGCAAGAACTTTTAGGAAGAAGAATTCCATATATATATATATATATATATATATATATATATATATATATATATATATATACAACATGAGGTTCTTGTATCGGAATTCTTTCTTTAATTCAGACCAGCCAGATTTTAGAAAATAATTTCTACAGATATTTTTAAAATAATATTTTCTTTTTAAAGTGCATTCGTAATTATGTAACTACGTAGCACCTATAGTTGTCGTTCAGTTCATCCGTCCGTCTGTCTGTCCGTCAGCATATAACAACGCAAAAACTACCCAACCGAATCGTTTGAAATTTTAAATATATAATTATTTCATAATTTTGTCGAATCATTTCAAATTTTATGAAAATCGAATGCATAGATCAATTACAGGGACATTCAAAAGTATACCATTACATTACGGTCAATGGGGGGAAAAGTTTCAAATGCATTTTAATCGTTTGAAATTTAAAATACATAATTGTTACGTAACTTTGTCAAGTTATTTCAAATGTTATCAAAATCGGATGCATAGTTCAATTACAGGGACAATCAAAAGTATTCCGTTACATTACGGTCAAAGGGGAAAAATGTTTCAAATGCCTTTTAACGGTATTACACTCATTCGAACATAATAAAATTGGCATGAACCTATGAAGTATATATTATAATATACATTTCGCATAATCTGTGATGCAAAGAACATTTGTTATAGATTTACAGTTCCACACAAAAGTATTCCATTACATAATGGTATAGGGAGAACATTGTTTGGTGCGCATTTTAATTGTAATTAAATATTTACAATTTTATGAGACTGATATATGGGAGTGATTTTTTCAAATTTCGTTATCGTATGAACGCACCTCATTTGCTACGCTTCACGTGCAATTTCCAACTTGTTTAATTCTGAATAAAGATTTCTGACTTTATTAAAAATCCTGTCGATTTTAGCACGTTGTGACTTAAATATATTTCTTTAGGGTATTTTGTTTGATGAAAAATTTGAGATAAATTTAACTGAAAAGAGATTTTAAAAAAAACACTTATTGCTGAGTGATAGTAAAACAATAAAAGTTTTTCCTTTCATTATCTATAATATTTGTAGCCAATTACATCATTATAATACATTGCAAAAAAGATCGATCTTTCATAAACTAGCAAAATACAATCTAGCGACTATAAAATACACACTAAGCTCCCCACCATCACCCATTATTCCGAAAAGAATTCTTTATCTTACGAAACTTCATTTTCAAGATTTAAAAACACTTATATAAAGGAAGTTCCTTCTGCTGCCAATGATTTTCGGAAACGCTTCCGGGTAACTTTTCGAGTGTATTCATCGATTTTCTCAAATTGGAATATCAATTTTTCAGATGTTACTCATATTGAAGTAAGCATTTGTAGGTTTTATACGCAAACATGGTAAATTAACAACATTAACTTTGACATTAAAACAAATATTAATTAGTTAATCATGCATATATAAATTCAATAAAGCAGCTGAAAACCTTTAATTGAGAACAAATAATCCATATTATGGTTTTAGAAAACTGACAAACAAACTATAAAACTAACTCGAAATATTTGTGAAAATGAGTGGAAGCAGAAGGAACTTTGTTTGTATAGACGCTTTTTTAACCCTTTCAAGTTTCAGGAGTGCCATTGTTGAAATGAATGAATGACACAAAAATTTATAAGCAAATTTATTTGGAACTAAGAAAAAGCTATAATTCAAAAACATAATAAACAGATTATTGAATATGCAAAATTCTATTGCCACTGTAACATTTGGAAACTAAAATTAAATTCTTTCATAAATGTACAAACGCCTGTGAAAGGATCAAATTTAAAAAAAATAGATTAGTTTCTGAGGTTTCCGACAACATAAGCTAACTTTAGGAATCATAGAAAACTCGAAAAAAATTACTGTATATTTTCGTTTTAAGTTACATTATACTTTCTTAGATTTAAAAACACTTGATGGCACACTGCACTGCATATTGTTTTAAAAAACAAAATGCAGTGCAGTTGTCTTAATAAAAAAAAATATATAAACCTTCTTATATAATATCGCTTTCATAACAAAGATTGCTATCCCTCATACAAGAACTTTATTTGAAAGGAAAATATGAAAATAAGATTGAATGTTTTGATTTATCAGTTTGTTTGTAGAAATTAAATTTACTATGTCATTATATTCATAGCTTTTCATCAATATCTATACGTTAGTTTTTCATGTATCACACGATTGGGAAGTTTCATTTTGTAAGACTCCATGTATTTATTATCTATCAAATTCAACATTCTGTTATTTCACTTACATATAAAAGCATTTACTTACTTAAGTATACATATATTTACACAAAAAAAAGCTTGTTAATACATCTAAACCGATCTGAAAACATCACATATAAAAAGACATACTAAAAAAAAAAAAAAAAAAAAAAAAAAAAACATGAATTTCTTGTAATTAAGCTATATCTTTAATTTGAACCAGTCAGATTTAGGAAAATGATTTCTATAGATATTTCAATAACACGATTTCTTTTATTAAAGCTTCAATAAAGTTTGCGACTTTAATAAAAATCCAATCGATTTCAGCGTATTATGATTTCAAGTAAATTTCTTTAGGGTATTTTGTTTGAGAAAAGTTTTGAAATTTAAAATGATATATTTCAATTTAAAAGAGATTTAAAAAAACTTATACAGAATTACCATAAAACAAAAAAGTTATTTATTTTTATTGAGTATAGTATTCATAATCAATTAAATAATTACCATTTACTGTAAAAAGTCAGATATTTCACCAGTTCAGGAAAATATATATTTAACCCCAAACAAAACATACAATGGCCGTTCCGAGTTAACCATTGTTCCTACAAACGTTCTTTACCTTTCAATATCGCTAAATTCATCATAATTTCGAGATTTTTAAAAAAATTATAAACAAAAAGTCTTCCGCCATCACTGAGTTTTGGAAACGTTTTCGAATAATATTTCAGTGCATTAATGAAGTTTCACAACTCGGAATCCGATGCTAAGCATTTTCAAGTGGACGTTTCAACAAATATGTTTTGAAAAAAAAAAAAAAAAAAAAAAAAAAATATATATATATATATATATATATATATATATATATATATATATATATATATATATATAACTTAAGAAACCACACTAGTCACTAAAGCTGGATTATTTATCAAAATAAAATATATACTGATATTTCTCAACTATCGCAATAACAATATCTAAACTTTGATTCTGTTGGTATATACCAATAAAATAACAGTATTAACTAACACCGCTATTTTGAACACGAGCCCTGAAATAAATATCGCCAAATATCTTAAAACTCAATAAAACAATAATGTTTAGCGCTCACTGCCCAGTGTTGAATTCCGGGAGTGACATACCCCATCGGAGCTATGGGATGTCCCTTTTGGAAGATTTAAAATTCGTATAATTAGATTATCATTCTGTGTTATTGAAAATTTAATTACATTTTATTTTATGCAAATAGTAAAAAGTTTTGGGTCTAAGGCACCGAGTTTTTCTTAGGCCACACGATTAATTTATTAATAATTATGCACATTTATGAAATACGTATAATCAATTAATAGTTATACATATTTTATAAATACATATGTTTAAATAATAATTATGCATATTTATGCATATTTTAATTACTTTTTTGAGTATTTTTCTTTTTGTCAACATTTTCGGCCGATAATAAAAAAAATCACCGAAATAGGGTTTCGGCTTCCGTTTTGACCTTAAAAACCTATTTCGGTCGATCCTTAGTTCACGTGATATATCAAAATTATCAATATTAAATCGTTGATATATTGCGATATTAAATTTCTCATATCGTCCAGCCATAGTACTCACACGAAAAAACGAGAACGTCAATGTTAATCCTACGTGGAGAGCGGGAGAGCATTTTCAAACTTCTCTCTGGGATATTAATATTTTGCAATGGTGTTTTTCCATAAGATAACTGAAGATCGTCTATAACCGGGCTAGTTTTTACTTTTTTGATTTTGATTTCAGATTTTTTTAAAAATTACTTTCCCTTTCGAAAGTAGTCGGAATTGGTTTTGAAATTTAAACCATCCAAATATTTAAAAAAAACTGTAACCAAAATTGAAAAGTAAAAGCTAAACCGGTTATAGATTATCCTCCTATTCATAAAATATCATTGAAAAATATTAAAATGCAAGCGAGATATTTGAAAATAACTTTCCCATACTGTTAAAAATACTGCATCCGTTTCTTCTAGTGTGGACGCTTAATGGCATTTTCTTTCCCGATTGTGACTACAACAGCCAATATATGTGACATCAACTACCAAGATATGAAAAAATGAATATAAGACAAATAGGAATATGTGGGCAGCGGTGGCCCAGATGGCAGAGCGTCATGTTTATAGACGTAAAGATCGTGGGTTTGAGGCTCACCACTAGCTAAAAACCCACCATGTACGCTAACGGCACCTGGTGCATGTAAAATCCGTCGTGAGTGCAAAGTCCTCCAAGTTATTTGTGAGTTATACCTCTAAGGGTGCCTTGTCAGGTGAAGATCTCGTCATACGATCAAGGCTCTAAATTACGAGATCAAACTCGAGTATCGGTTGTGGTATAGGCAGCTTGTATGAGCTCTGTGGAAGAATTGGCGTTACCCCCTTTCTTTTTAATCCCTTCCAATTACAACATCGTACGAATGAACCCAAACAGATAATTAAAAGTAACCTAGAACAGGCCAGGATAGTAACTAATATTATAAAAATAATAGCGATACAGCTACATTCAGGTAGATCTCAGCTTGTGACAATCAAGCGGCTTTTGCCCCGCAGCCAGGTAAAAAAAAACCCGTTAAGCTAGGCATATTGCCTGGCAGGCAGGGGCCTGGTCTGCGGTATAATAATAATAATAATAATGGCATTTTCTTAAAATTAGTATTACTCCTGCAAATATAAATTCAATAATGCAGCTGAAAATGTTTAATTGACTATGTGTAGCATCCTAAAAATCGATACTTTGGTTTGAGGAAATCTATCTGGAAACGTTTACAAAATATCAGTGGCAACAAAAGAAACTTTATTTGAATAACTCTCGAGAATATATTAGATGTGAGTTTTAGAATAATATAGACTGATTTTTTGAATCATAGGTTACTCGAAAGAAGTTATGGTATACTTTCTTTACATTATACTTTCGTAACTTAAGAAACATTTGTCTTTATAAGTGTGTCTATAATTATATAAAAGTGTAGCACCTATAATCTTTGTCTGACCTATCACTCTGTACACATACAATAGCACGAAAATTGCACAACCGAATAGTCTAAAAACTATAATACATAATCGTTGCAGAAGTTTGTCGAATCATTTCAAATTTTATGAAAATTGAAAAAAAATTATTTTCGATTTTCATATAGAATAAAAATAGATAGATCATAATAGAATAAAAATTTCCTTTATTCTATTAAAACCTATTATAGGTAGTTAATTCAATGACTTCCCATGATAGGTGATGATTCTAGGTTGCTCTGTTGATGATGTGCCATTTGAGATGGAGTCCTATTATTTCGCTATGACTGAAATTAATAAATAGAATCGTAGTGAATTTCGTACTCATGCCTTTTCGCACAAAAGTGCAACAATTTTGCATCAAGATCTGCATATTTATAAAATTTGTTATACTAGACATTTTAAATGAATATCTCAACTTTATAGAGTTATTAAAGCAAACAAAAAAAGATACAACTTTTTTGTTCACCGGAAAACAAAAATTACAGTTGAAAGTTTAAATGCAACAATGTTATAAACAGGGCTGCGGAATCGGAATCGGACCCATTTTTGACAAAAAGAGTCGGAGTCGTTAAAAAACACGCCGACTACGCCAACGGCTTTTTTTTTAACTAATAAAATATTCATTTTTTTCCCTTTCCATCGAAATTTTTCTGTTCTAGAGGACAAATCAAAATTGTAAATATTTCCCCTTTTCAAGTTCACAGATTCTAAATAGCAAACTTTCTGTTTTATTTTCTCCTTAAGATTTCGATTATTGGATTTTTCGGGTTTATAGAACGCAAAATTTAAAACTTAGTAAAATGAAAAATATATTTTGCTTTTCATTTTTCTTTCAATAATCTCTAAGAACTGAGTTAATACTGAAATAGTGAAATTCCCACCTAATTTTCCTTGCGTTCCCCCACAATTTCAACTAACAGGAACACTAGTACATTAGCCAGCCAGGAGTCGGAGTCGCAGTCGAAGTCGTTAAATTTGCCGGAATCAGAGGAGGTATCGAGGTCGGACATTTTTTCCACCGACTCCGCAGCCTAGGTTATAAGCGTTCAATGTGAGCCCCTCTAGAAACACGAACGATATCGATGTGGTACGATAATTAAACCCACATTTATTATTCAGGAAATTGCAGATAACCACAATCACAAGTATAATGCCTTCCTATATAATTTACTTTATTAAAAATACCAATTATAGGCATTAGTTTTAGATCTTTTAAAAAAAAATCTCGAAAATAATTTTATATATCATAAAATACAATTGTCACTATCACAATAAAAGTATGTATAATTCGAAATTTAAAACTGATAACGTTTTCATCCTTTCTAGGACATCTTCAGTTAGCGTAAGTGGAAATCATTTTCTCTTGAGCTTTATATACCGTGCAAATCCCCAGGTTTTCCCTCTTTCTTTCTGTTTTTCCCTTAAATGTGGGTTTTTCTGTTAAACCCACATTTATTTTCAGCCTCTCCGCTGTGACTCTTAATGGCTGCAAATATGTGTGTCCTAAATTTGTCAACTCCAATTGATAACAGTAAGACACCGAGAGAAAACTAGTCGTTGGGAGCCACCGTAATACTTACCCATCATGGATATGTATATGAAAATAAAACATGTGAAAACTATTTATACAATGCATTGCAATTCATAAACAAAATTTAAATATTGTTAATATACATAGTAATGTTATATTAAAGAACTGCTGATGTACCAATTTCGACAAATTATATAAAACGCCAAACTACTCAAGTAGTACCAAACTGCGTAAAAGAAACATCCTTATAACTCCAAAAATAATAATTCTATTAACTAACAATTAACTGCGTCGGATTAAGCGTCTCATTTCCAATTAAAATATACCTCTGAATTGAAATTTTAATGAAATACAGGGTCATAAAAAATCGAAGAATGTGAAAAACAGGATTACAAATATCTCGGCAACTAATAATCCGATCGATTTCGTTTTATATGCAAAATGTGTGTTATTTTATTGCCTTTTACGTCCATTCCTTAGAACAAAAAAATTCGAAAATTTTTATATACCTTTCATCAGAACGAATTTTTTGAGAGTCCAAAAAAAAATAGTTCCGGATAATCGAGGTTGCTGATATTAAATAGGCTTCATCCCATTCTTACATACTAACTACATACAAAATTTCAAGTCTCTATCTCAATTTGTTCGGGAGATAGAGCGTTTACAGACAGACAGACAGACGGACGGCAAATTTTTTTTTCTAAAAATATGTTTTTCGGAATCTCCACTATCTAAAACGTGTAAATCCGTCAAAAAAAATTTTTCGATTTTCAAAATGATTGCAAGACTTACCCTATACTACGTATGATGGGTAAGTAAAAGAAAAAAAAAATGTATTTAGAAAAGTTGCTGCACCGGCTCGATATCGTTCCTAGAAAATCGTTCCTAGTGTTTCTAGAAAAAAACTCCCATTGAGCACTTATAGCTGTCGTGCAATAAAACTTTAAGCTGGAATTTAGATTTCAGATAAACAACAAGATTGTAACAGATGTAGTTTTTCCTTTTTTGAATTTTGGGTGAAAAAAGTCCGGGCCAGGATTCGAACCAGGGATGTATTGGCTGAAGCCGCCAACGCTCTACCAACTGAGTTATCCCGGACACAAACACTGGAGGACTATTTCACCCAATTAACCTCAACGATCACTTTATCTGGTCTGATACTCTGGATCAGCTCCACAGAATAAATCGAAGATCAATATATGGAACTGCAGAAAATCGCTGCATACGAAATTACATTAGGTTAATTTTCACCCAAAATTCAAAAATGGAAAAATTACATCTGTTATAATAAATTTACCGATTGATTAATCGTGTTTAAAAATTAATCTAAACAAGATTGTACTTCTTTTTTGTTTTATTTTAATAGTCCTATAAATATTTAGTAATAAATATTCCTGTGAGATATTTATTTATGTACTACACCCTGTACATTTCATTTTTGGATATATTATATACTCGTAGATATTAAGAAATATTTTTTTTTAGTTAACCGTGTATGGTGTAGTATCTTGAGAAAATAATGTGAAAATCTTTATACATAATTGCATTTTTTTAACACAAATTGTTACTCCTCATATAAGACTTTTATCTAAAAAGAAAATATGGAAATAAAGTTAAAATATTTAATTTATCAATTTGTTTGTAAAAATTAAATTTGGTATGTTATTTACATTCAAAGATTTTATCAATGTCTATAAAAAATATTTCAAGTATTATTTCTTGTCATAGGAAAATTTTTCCATTTCACTTGTGAGACGCACTGTATTTACTATCGATGAAAATCAACCTTTTCATGATTCTTTTATATAGAAAGGCATTTTTTTACATAATTATATGCATATATTTATTCCAAAAATATATTTCTCAGTACATCTAAACTTATTTAAAAACATAGAAAATATATTCTTAAGAATAAATAAAAATACGCAGCATGAGATGCTTTGTATCGAAACTCTATCTTTAATTTGGACCAGTCGCGTTTGAAAAAATAATTTATATACATATTTCCAAAGCAATTTTCTTTTTTTTAAGCTTCAATAAAGTTTAGGAATTTATTAAATATCTCTCCGATTTTCCAGTGCATTGTAACTTCAAGTATATTTCTTTAAAGTATTTTGTATAGCAAAAAAAATTGAGACATAAAATAATGTATTTCAATTGAAAAACATAAAAAAATGATGAATTATTGCAAAACAAAAGAATAAATAAAGTCCATTATTTATAATATTTATATAATTTTAAATAGTTGACATATACCTACTGTAAAGAAGCAGGTGTTTCCCAACTTTGAAAAGTATAATATAAGGTCGAATAAAAATATGCAGTAACGTCTATCAATTTATCCTTTATTCCGGAAACTTTTTTTTTATTTTCAGAGCCCCATATATTCGACATTTAAAGAAACATTAATAAAAACTAAATTTCTTCTTTTGCCACTAATTTTCGGAAACATTTTCGAGGACTTTTTCAAGTGCATAAAACAGTTTTCACAACCCAGAATGTAGGCTTTTCAGATGCTACCCATTCTCAAGGTCGCATTTTCATGTTCAACAAACAAGTTTCACCAACAAACATGGTACAATAATATAATGAACTTTGTCATTAAAATTAATATGACGTTCTCAGTCTTGCAGGTATAAAATCAGTGATGCAGCAGAATGTGTTTAAATAAGAATTAATAGCATTCTCAAAACCAATATTTCGGAAAGATAAATTAATTAATACACTATAAAAAACTTAGCTTTTCCGAAAGTCAGTGGCAGCCAAAGAGCCTTTACTTTTATAAATGGTTCTATCAATCTCTAAAATATGTTGGTTTCTCTGGTTATAAGGCTGGAAAAACGCTTTTCATAATTATCGATAACTCCGAAGAAGTTATTATATATCTTTGTCCATTGTTACTTTCTTCTATCTTTATAAGAAGAACATATTGGATTCGAAAAAAAATTCGACTTTCGGTTTTCGATGGAGTTATACGTTATAGAAAACCCTAAACATGATTTGATGGTTTTTAGAAAACGGCTGCCTGTGCATCACTCTCTCATTCTGTTACTCTGTATGTAACAAACATTTTTTGAACAGTCTATCTCAAGAACTAATGCACGGAATTTCACAAAACTTTAGGTTCTATTATGCCTTGATATAAACAAGAGCTGATTAGATTTGGAGCAAATCGCTCGACAGATGGCGCTGCTTTGCTGTCTTATTCACAATTTCTACAATAGCTCTATCTTAACTAAAGCACAACAGTGCTAAAGCACGGATTTTTATAAAATTTGCCCTTGTTATAACCGAGTTTTACTGGTCATTCCATGCCAAATCAACCAGTGACTCAACCTGACCCTTTCCGATTTCAATGAAACTGCTAGGAATCATTCTCTATGATGATATAAATTAGAGCATATTTTTATTTTTTGTTTATTGCTTTAAATTTTTATACAATTAATTATTTAAATTTTGAAAAATCATCATTTTTTGACTTGCATAAATATTTTCAATTTTGAATTTCTCAAGTTCTATCAAACATAAAAAAATTTATGACCACTCATTTCAAAAAGGAGTTTATAAGGTTTAATTTGATATGCAAGTCGACTATGTATAGTTAAAATAAATAAAATTTAAAATTTTTTAAAATTTGAAATTTGAAAATTTTTTTAGATAGTTATTTTTAAAAATTTTGAAAAAATTGTATGTTTGTTGTAATGTTATAAGCTTTAAATTCTGAAATTTTTAGAGTGGGATCTCAATGGGATCAGGAGTTATTAAATAAAAGAAAAATTAACATTAAAATAGCAGTTTAATTCTATCTATTTTGTTATTTATTTATGATTTGTATGGTAATTTTCAGCTTTTATTTCATAACTCCTGATCCCACTGAGATCCCATTCTAAAAATTTCAAAATTTAAAGATTATAATATTGCAACAAACATACATTTTTTTTTTCAAAATTTTTAAAAATGACTATCTAAAAAATTTTCAAATTTTAAATTTTCAAAAATTTTAAATTTTATATATTTTAATTATACATAGTCAACTTGCATATCAAATTAAACCTTATAAACTCCTTTTTGAAATGAGTGGTCATAAATTTTTTTATGTTTGATAGAACTTGAGAAATTCAAAATTGAAAATATTTATGCAAGTCAAAAAATGATGATTTTTCAAAATTTAAATAATTAATTGTATAAAAATATAAAGCGATAAACAAAAAATAAAAATATGCTCTAATTTATATCATCATAGAGAATGATCCCTAGCAGTTTCATTGAAATCGGAAAGGGTCAGGTTGAAAATTGAATTTTTTTGGTTGATTTGACATGGAATGACCTAGTGGATTGCATTGATTGAATTTGAGAAAAGTTCACCATGTGACCAGCGTATTCTAATCAACTATACACTCATTTATAAAAATGATTTTAAAATGAAATCAGTTTTCTGAAAAAGAGGATGTTCTCTTGTTGGTCCTTTTAATCTTCGTTATTGTTATAACGGATTTCGACTGTAGTAGAAATTGCATTGATTGAAACTAAGACAAACTGTCTATTTGGTTAGCCTAGCATAACCAATTATCAACTCCGATATAGATATTCTTTAAAAATGAACACCATCTTCTAAAAAAAAGAGGACATTCTTCTGCTGGTCACTTTTTCCTCCGCCCTTGTTATAACCGAGTATTAGATTGCATTGATTGAATGTGGTAGAAGATGACCATATGGAAAGCATATTCTAAACAACAATCCAGTCATATATATATTTGCCTGTAAAATTAAAACTGTCTTCTAAGAAAGAGAACAACCCCATTTGTTGATCATTTTACCCTCCGCCTTTGTTATAATGTATGTTTGTTTGTAATACACTGCATTGATTAAAATAGAAAAAGTCGAGAAATAAGTCAACTTAGCCTAATCAACTATCAACTAATCCTTAAAAATGAATACCATCTTTCAAAAATGAAGATATTCCTCAGCTGGTCACCGCATTGTTATAATGGAGTTTGAATGTGTTAGATTGCATGATTGAATTTGAGATAAATTTACCACATGATCTGCGTATCTTAATCATTTTTCCAGTCATATATATGTATATATACGCCTTTAAAATAAAAAAAGGTTTCTGAAAAAGATGGCACTCCGTTGCTGTCACGTTATCCTCCGTTCTCGTTATAACCGAGTTTGACTGTAATATATTGCATTTGATTTTGAGAAGATGACCATTTGACTAGCCTATCTTGATGAATTACCAACTGAAATATACAGGGTGTCCAGCAAATAACACCCTGATTTCAAAATTAAATTTCTCAAAAACATGTGGTAAACGGTTTGTTTATTAGGTGAGCTGTAAAAATCTTGCACAGAAGTTTCGAACGGTGAATATTTTGAGAAGATAGTGTTCTGATTGCAAAGAATACTTGACTTGACATTTTTCTTGTTTTAGATTACTTGTAGTGAACGAAGTTTTTGCCTTACAGTGCCATATTTTAATGATTTTTTGGATTAAATTTTTGAAATTTCAAAATTCCAAGAAAATTAGTTCGAAAAATCGTTAAAATATGGCACTGTACGCTGAAAAACTCGTTCTCGGTAAGCAATATAAAACAAGAAAAATGTCAAGCCAAGTATTCTTTGCAATCAGAACACTATCTTCTCAAAATAGTCACCGTTCGAAACTTCTGTGTAAGATTTTTACAGCTCGCCTAATAAACAAACCGTTTACCGCATAATTCTATAGATCTTTGTTTTTGAGAAATTTAATTTTGAAATCAGGGTGTTATTTGCTGGACACCCTGTAGATATGACTTAATAATCTTCTAAATTAGAGGATTTCCACTACTGGTCACTTTGCCCTCCGTCCTCATATAAACCAATTTCCCTGTCGTACCTGTAAATGGAAAATAAAATTTTTAATCGTTTCACTGGAATTTAGTCATCGACGTAAAAAATCATTTAGTGGTATTTTTTAAGATTTTAGTTCTTATTTAATTGTTTTTTATAACACTGCAGTTATATCTTATCATTGTTGATAATCATATTGGTTATATTATCATTTTTTTGTATCATTTTCTTTTTATTGAACTATAAAAGAAAACTAATAAATTTTAATAATTATTATTTAAGATTGTTTCACATGTGAAAAGTAGAATGTTTTAGTAATCGAAATGATGTTTTGTTCAACACAAAAATTACATTCTAATTCATAAATGATTTTTTTTTTTTTTTTTTTTTTTTTTTTGTATTTTTGCAAGAAAACGAAAATTTTTTCTTGCTGAAGATAAAATAATGAAAAAATCTTCAAAAGGCGAACTGTTTTCACTTATGAAACAAACAAGTGTTTTTGGGAAAGCTGCACTCACTTCTGAAATGACATTCAAAATCAAGTAATTTCTGAAACATTAATTTAATTTAATTTAAAATTATAAATACGAGTTGGGTTCTTTTTAAAAGACCCCTACGAGGGCCCCCCCCCCTTCCGTTTGGGCCTATATCCCTCGTGTTAATAATTTGCCGTCATAAAATAAAATTTATTAATTTACAATAAAACTATAATTTCCCATGAATTTAATAAAACCGATATTATGAATACTTTCTTATCTTACAATTATAGTTTGTTTCTTTTCCTCCAAAATATGAAGATTTCATGCGTGCATTTAGTTTTATTTATTTATTTATTTTAATCATGTCATGGTTGAAGTTGCAATGCATCCAGTTCATCTACGACATTAAGCATCTCTTTAATTGCAAGCTGTAACTCACTTTGGCTTATCTCTCTCTCCTTCGCCCATTAAACTTCCAACACTTCCTAGGGTCATAAAAAATTGCCGGGAAGCTAAACAATGCCTGGAGTCTGTTCAGTTGTGAATATTTACAGGTACGCCACTGTCGCAATGCAGTGGATTTTTCTTACAATTGTGGCAGCAGTCTATTTTCAGCTCTGTTTTATTTCCTCTGATTTGGCAACACCCACCACTCAGGAACAAAGACGGGACATACCTCAAAATATTGGTACAAAGAGCACAGAGAATGAGAAGGGATATAACGTAGCATGTGTTTAAGAAAAATAAAAACAAAATGTTTTTCTTTTTTTAGTGGTAGATTGGAACAGTGAAAGTTTTGGGACACGGAAAAGACTGAAATGATATGCAATTGTTTGAAATCTGTTAAAAAGATCTTTAGTATTTCTAAGATATACACTTAGTATTTCTAAGATTTTAAATGCGCGAATTCTAAATATAATAAAACTATTTTGCATACTTTAGCAGTCAAATATATAGAGCAACTTGCATAAAAAAGCAGTTGAATGTTACAAAATACCAGACGTATGTCGGCTAGATGATAGAGATTTTCCAAAAATTGTCAGTTTTAATTTGTAATTTGTAATTTATAGTTTTTTGTATCTTAGTTTTATGCTGGAGCTTTAAATTTTCTGCGAAAAATGTAGAAAAACTCTGTCACATCAACAAAAAATTATTGAAATCGTACAATCCGTTCCTAAGTTACTCATTAACATAACTCTTTTATCGAAATTCTGTCAAATAAAAATAACAGTTAGGAAAATCAATTAGCATCCCGCTACTTTTCAATAATAACTGAAATTTAGCTTAGTATATCACCAATATGTTTTAAGTGGATTTTTGAATGGAAATTTTATATACAATGCCTCTCTTCATTTGGCTACTAAAATATCCAAAACAGATTTTTTTTTTACGATACTGCATGAGCAGTTAAAAATTATTTCATAGAAATGCTGCATTTCATTAAATATTTCATCGATTTATATTACAGTTGTAATAAGTCGATATATAATTCTCACAAATTTTTCAGTAGAAAATTTCTCATGCCTTGCCCCCATTTCATATTTAATATTTTAGCTGCTAAAAAGGTGTATATAGGTAGATTTCCAAGTGGTACAATTAGTAGAAATTTAGCACGCTATTTTGATGTCCTAGGTTCGATTACCGGCTTGGGTACTTTTCCCTCTGTTAGCTATGCGCCTTCTAAGCAACTAAAATTTGAAATATTATTCAACTGTAATGCGCTATTTCTATTATGTCTTTTAAAGTTTCTGAAAGTTGTGTTAAATTTCGTTGAAAACCTTGCCTGTAATATACAGAAATTTCTGGAATATTAAAAAAAACTTTATAAACCTGGAGGCGGCAACACAGACCATTACATCATCAAGTTCATGGTTGAAATTTTAGAAATAGTTAAAAATCGATTCGCTCATTAAAACGCAATCGGTCAGCCAGTTAATATCTTCGTGGAAACCATCTAAATATCTGATTTTCGCGGTCGACTCGTAGGTTGACATTGCGTTTTCCTGCTATCAGTTCTCCAACCTACGAGGTAAACCTACGAGTCAATCGTTAAAATCGGGTTTTCAGGTATTTTCCACCAAGACGTGGCTTGGCAGACCGATTCCTTAATATGTACATCGTGTTTTAAGTAATTTTGGAATTTCAGCTGTGAAATCGATGAGGTGATGTTCGTCCTGCCGCCTCTCGGTTTATTACACTTTGTCAGAAAAATTCGTCAATATACACTAAATTATCCTTATTTTTTCACAAATAATTTCCGTACTCCTAGAAAACATATTTGATCCGTGAATACATTCCGAACGTCTAAAAAAGAGGAAGCTATTCCGTTTATTCCACACACGCATGCGCATTGGGTCTATTAGTAATAAATTCGAATGTGTTTTTAAAATGAAAAACAAAAAAATCTATAGATTAAGATGTCTAATTTAGTTTAAAATGACAAAAATATTTTCGAATTTGAAAATAAATAACAATTATTGTCTTTATTCATTCAAAAATACTCACAGTTTATTATTGAAAGTTGGATAATTTGGATAAAGTTGAATTTACAAAGTTATTTATAAATAAGTATTTGCAGCCGATCCAGTGGCGTGGTCGGTAGCGTGAGCTCCTCCCACACCGCTGGACCCTGGTTCGAGTCCAGTTAGCGGCATGGGTGTGCGGGTGTTGTCTCTGTGATGTGTATTAAAATGTATGTACTGGATTTCTTGTAATAATAAAGTGTTCTGTATTTGTTTCTGTGGCTAATGGATCATTCGAGGTAACAGCCATTTGTAGCTATAGACCTCAAAGCATTGTTCACTCAAACTCAAAGTATTTGCATTTAAAATATCGTTTAAGTGAACACATTAACAACATAGTTTAATTTAAAAATTAAATGCGAAAAAGTCGATATTACTCAAAGAAAAATCTTATCGAATAAAAATAGAACATCCATATTTTACATTTAGCAACCTACGTAAATAAATTTAAAATTCACATTTTATGCTGTGTTACTACTAACGTATAAAAACCTCATCCACAATTTCATTAAAGAAGAAAATTTCCCGAAATTAATTTCAAAATTAAAAGCTTTTTAAAAAGATTGATCAAGCTGCACTTATCTGTAACGAACGCATTTACTTCAAAGCATTTTGTTATGTCTAACCGTAGCCCCTTGCTAGCGCGTTTGCTTTCCAACATTGGGGTGTGTGGTTCGATCCCAACGTCTCCCGCTTTGCTTTTTCCAGACTTTCTTGAATTGACGGTTATTTTACCTCTTGGAACGGAGAAAAAAAACCGGATATCCGTCAATTGAGAGAAATATACCGGCAGCACTGCCAGTATATTTTCCGTGAAAAGAAGAAAATGTTTTTGAGAGTGTATCCTCTATTCTTATGCAAATGAACACCGGAAGCAAATTTATTTAATTTTTACTCAATTTTTACGCGCTTTCTTTTAGCTTACAGTTGTGTTTGTATGTGTGACACTCAAACATTTTTACTCATTTTTAAACCACTTCCTGTTGCTATAAAGTTTTTAAATTTGATGTATACGTATTGCTGAGAGCAGTAAAGGAATAGAGCATTGCTTTTTAAAAAATTTGATCCTTATAGATTTAATTTTCCACACTTTAAAAAAAAATATTGTGAAGTTTCAGAAAATCTACGGGTAGTCCACTATCTTAATTACAGAGATTAGAAAAACAGAGATTCTGTTGAATAATAGAGAAGTTATTCAGTAAATTTAGAATAGACTCTGTAAATTAAAATCGTTAAAATATCGAAGACTGTAAAATTACTTTTATTGATAATAATTTGATTTAGTTTTTTAAATTAGTGAATCACTAGATCTCCAATGGGCTTCAAAGAATTTAAATTTTCCGAGTCAATTTCAACTGAAATATCATTAAAGTTTAATTCAATTTGCTTCTAGCCGTCCAGGGGTTTGAACCCGAAACTTCTTTACTGTGAGAATGCACATTACTGACTGAGCAACAGGAGCATTTGCTGCCGTGCACAAAGTATGTGATTCAGTGGGGAGAAATCCCCCATTCAATCTAAAGAGATGATTTTTCTCCTTTTTAAATTATTTTAAGTTAAAAAAAAACACTTTTTAAAATAAATTTTCTTATTTAATATTTCTAATAAAATTGCAAAAGAATTTTAAAAGTATGTATTTTGAATTACAAAGTTTAATAAATATAAAAATATCATTAAATAAAGAAAGGAAAATCTCTACAGAAAAATAGATATAAGATAGGGAAAATGTGTGAAAAATCAATTTTAAGTTTAAAAAAAAACATTTTTTTAAATAAATTTTCTTATTTAATATTTCTAATAAAATTGCAAAAGAATTTTAAAAGTATGTATTTTGAATTACAAAGTTTAATAAATATAAAAATATCATTAAGAAAGAAAAATTAATAAAGAAATGAAAATCTCTACAGAAAAATAGATATAAGATAGGGGAAATGTGTGTAAAATGATGTCCTAAAAACTCGAACAAATGCATTTAACCGAGAACTAGTACTTATAGAAAGTTGCTGTTTTTCTATGTTTTTACAGAAAATTTATCAGTGTATGAAGAAATCAGTATCAGCTTTAACCCTTTAACGATCATAGCATTTTCATTGCTTAGATATCGAAATAAATGATTGACACCGTTAATTAAGAACAAATATATTTCTAAATCAGAAAACGTGATTTTTCACATACAAAATAAAAAGGATATTTTCAGCTAAAAATACCGGTGTCAGTGTTGAGTATCGGAATTAAAATTTTGTGGTTTCGTGGCGAAACCAATGAACGTTTAAGGGTTAACAATGATTATTTGTTGTAAAGTAGTAATGAAAGAGTTACCATGATATTGTCATACTTTAGCTTTGGCGACCTATCATCAAATTATTCGAGGAAAATAAGGTTTCATATAGGAAGTAAAACTATCTATGAAATTTTTGTCCAAAGAGATAACAGGTAACTCGTGCGTGAAATTGAATTAATTTTAAAAATATTTCCTTATAAAAGGTGCTTTACTTCTCCAAGAATTCATTAAATAAAGTAAGATATCTTATAAAAGCGAAAAATGAAAATGTTATAATTGTGTCAAAGCGAGTCTTAAGACAGTGGGTAAAAATCTAGGTTTTCACTTAAAATATTAACCAACTGATAAAAATATTCATATCTATACATCGATAATAAAGAAAAACTGATCACATAGATTAAGTTCAAGACCAAATAAATGCCTCTGTTATTTAAACAAAAATTTTGTAATTTAATATAAATAAGATGACAAAACAAAGAAGAAATTACACTTATAACTCAATTTGTAAGAGGAACAGATAGACACTGAATTTAATAGAGATTGAAACGTATTCACAATTTATTATTATTATTATTTTTAATTATAAAACAGATTCACATTTAAAATGTGTTTTCAATGAACACGTTAAAAATAGAAATGTAATTAAAATATTAAATAAAAAGAAATCGATTTTACTTTTTTTTAAAATCTTGCATGAAAATATAATATTTAATTTATACATCTAGCAATCTAAATTATATTTATAATTCATATTTTATGCTATTTCAATACTAAAGAATTAAAACTCCAGCAACAATCTCATTAAAGACGAAATCTATCCGAAATTAACTTCAAAACTCAAAGCTTTTCAAAGAAATTAAGTCATGTCCATTTTATGCAAATATTTACTTTAAACTGTTTCTAAACTATACAACTGTAGCCGAGTGTACTGGTATCGGTACTGGATACTAGTACTTATCGGTATAGTACTGGTCTTGTAACACTAAGGTAGCTGGTTCCATTCCAAGTTCCACAATTTTTATTTTATCTCTATTTTATTCAATTGACATATATTTTATCTCTTCTAATGGATAAATAATAAACGAATATTCGTCTATTAACGGAATATCATGGTATCACTGCTGCCAGGAAACTATTCGTGAGTTGAAGAAAGTACTTCTGAGTGTGTACATAATTACAACAACTGAACAAAAACATAGAACATTCACATATTTATAAACTAGCGGCCTTCGCCCGCTACGCTGGTCGGTTTATCTAAAGAAATCTTGAAGAAGTAGTTAGATAAGGTTCAGACATACATTAAAAAAAAAAAAAAAAGCAAGTCGATCATTCAAAAAACGTTGGGAAATATCAAATATTTACTGTAATTTTTTAAGAAAAACAAAGTTTCGAAAAAAAAAATTAAATCGAAAAAAAAATTACACTGACATATTAATGCAAGGAAATTTTCCCAGAGAGAAAATTCGCCTTGAATACAATATTTCAAATTCTTTTAATTGATTATAGGCGTTAATGCCAACATAGTGAAAAAAAATTCCATGCTGGGAATCGAACCCGGGCCATCAGTATGGCGCACTGACGTTCTACCGACTAAACCACATGGAACGACAGCCAGCTTGAAACTTTCTCATACTTAAGTAGACTGGCGAAAACATAACGATAGCGCGTTTTAAAATCGCACAGTGACATCTATTGGATTTTATATGTACTAAAAAACGTTATGTACTAAAAAACGTGAGCAGCGCACCTAATAGTTTCTTTTGTTTCTTTTTGTTACTTTTTTGTCTGTTGTCCGATTTTGATGAAACAAAGCCTATACACTGCCCGGGAGTGTGCATTCTTCATTAGTGAAAACCGCATAAAAATCCATTCAGTAGTTACGAAGATAACCTCGAACAAACAGACAGACAGACAGACAGACAAAAAATTCAAAAAAAATTTTTTTGTGTTTCATTGGTTTTCTTTTATCGCCCTGACTCCATTTTTGTCAATTATCTTCAATGTACAGACACACCGGGTCCTACTGTTTTATTATATGTATAGATTTCGAAAGGCTCCATACAAAAAAGTGACGGACTTGGCAGAGAACTAGCTTAAAAAAACTATTATAGTAGAACAAACAAAATTTTAAAATTGTATAAAACTGAAGTATAAAACGGAAGTATTAACAATTCAGTGAATTGCTCTGATTACCAATATACTAACAATATTATCCTCGTCGTACATCATAAAAATATATGACTCTTACTGCGAAAGTATATTTAAAAAATATACAATAACCTCTTCCGAGTTGCCCACAATTCCGGAAAAAAAATTTTATCATTGGAAGCCGCATTATTTAATGTAATTTTGATTTTTGAAGAATAATTTATAAAATAATTTTTTTTTTTTTTTGTTGCCATTAACTTTCGGAAACTTTCCCCAGTCGTATTCATAGTATTTCAGATGGTTTCTTCGAACCGGAATATCGATTTGCAAAGTCTCACTATACTAACATTAATGTTAATCCTCATGTTGTTGTTAGTTCTCATGTTTATTTGTGAAACGTGTTTGTTGAACATATGTTTATTTGAGAATTGGTAGCACCCGAAAAACCTGTATTTCGTGTTGAGACAGTTAATAAAAACATCTTGGGAACGTTTCCGAAAGCAGTGTTGAATTCAAGGGGTGGCCCGGGGGGCACATTCCTCCCCGGGGCAATAAAATGTCCCCCCCCCCGGAAAATTTGAGATTTTATTGTTTTCAATTGTTAAAAAGTGCAATTTCCCCCCCCCGGGGCCACAGAAGTCCCTCCCGGAGAAAAGTGTCTGAATTTCAACACTGTCCGAAAGTCAGCGGAAGCAAAATGCACTTTTTCGCAAAAAAAAAACTTTAAATATTGGAAAAATGTATATTAAACATTATGCTTAGAGCCTGATTAATTTATGATCCTCTAGAGCTTTATCAAAAATTTTTTATGTTAGTTAAATAGTATAACAGCGCAGCGAAGAAATTACAGATTTTTCTTAATTAATAAATGGAAACAGATGTAGATGTAGTTTTAATTTGTGTTTTATTTTAAAGTCTTAATTTTGCCATGGTACATTAGCTTAAAACGAACGCTAAATTAACTATTCACATTGATTTAATTGGAAACTTGTTAATGTTCGCGATCGAGCTGTTTCGTTTGAAAATCATAAAAAGTCATAAAAGTCCATTAAATCATAAAAGTATATTAATATAAAGTTTTCAAACATATTACATTTAAAAGTACATCCTCCTCACCGCTATTTAAAGTTGTAAAACTTAAAATCGTGCGATGTTGCGAAATAATTAATTTTTTAAAAAGGGAAATGGGTTCATGATTCGTCTAATCAATTAATTTTATTAAAATGATTTATACGTTATAAAAACAGGAAACAAACAAGCAAACAATGAGAAAATTATCATCCTTTTCATTTCAAAAATTAATATTTATTAAATTATCGATAAGTTATTTCAATATTTTTTTCATATATACAAAAAAAAAGAATTTTTATTTAAAATTATTGTATTGTTATGCATTATATTTTATAAGAAAGATATTAATATAGTGAAGCATTATTATACGAAAAAACTTGAACATTATCTTTAAATAATAATAATAGTACTATTTTATTCTAGTATGTTACTTGAAAAAGTTACTATCTCCTTTGTTATTTTTAAAGAAAATACAGTTAAGTTTGATAAAGAGGCCTTTTTAGGTGCGTTCGTAATTATGTAAATACGTAGCACCTATTGTTGTCGCTCAGTCCGTCCGTCCGTCTGTCTGTCTGTCCGTCTGTCCGTCTGTCTGTCCGTCTGTCCGCATATAACAACGCAAAAACTACCCAACCGAATCGTTTGAAATTTAAAATGCATAATTATAACATAATTTTGTCGAGTCATTTCAAATTTTATGAAAATCGGATGGACAGATCAATTAATTTGACATTAAAAAGGATTCCGTTACATTACGGTCAATAGGGAAAAAAGTTTTAAATGCATTTTCATCGTTTGAAATTTAAAACATTTAATTATTGTGTAATTTAGTCGAGTCATTTCAAATGTTATGAAAATCGGATGCATAGATCAATTACAGGGACAATCAAAAGGATTCCATTACATTACGGTCAATGGGGAAAAAGTTTCAAATGCATTTTAATAATGTTACACTCATTCAAACATAATAGAATTGGCATGAATCTATGAAATATATACTAAAATATGCATTCTGTACAATCTGGGATGCAAAGGATTTTTATTATTAAATTACAGGACCACACAAAAGTATTCCACTATATAATGCTATACGGGGAAACATGGTTTGGTACGTGTTTTAATTATATTCAACTATTTCACATTTTATGAATAAGATATATGTTGCTGAGGTGTAATAAAAATTACTTCCTGTATATTTACAGAAACGTAAAGATTTCGACTACTGTACTGTATCCGGAGTACGCTCTACTATATCAGCAAGATCTGAATATTTTTAAAACTTCGTTATCGTACGAACGCACCTCATTTGCTACGTTCACGTGCAATTTCCACACTGTTAAAAATAAATCTGTGAATTCCAGGTGAAACTACCGGCAGCAATGTAGCCGAACTTTTACCGTTCCGTTAGTAGATTTTCCGTTGTGTGAAATACAAGAAGGGAAAACTCCGGTGTAAGAATCAGTAACTTTCTGTTACAAAGTTTGATTTATAATAGTAATAATTTAATATAATTTTTAAAAATGATTTACCGATTAATCTTCAAAGAATTCGAAATCACCGAGGGATTTTAAGCTGCTATGTTATTTTACTTAACTGTTATTTTGTACAATTTAGTTCACGCCGTCCACAGGACCGAACCCGAGACCTTCAGATTGCGGAACAAATTCTTACGAACTGAGCCGAAGTTGCTGATACTAAACGGTACAAAGTATGTCTTTTATGAGTTAGTGGGAAACTCTGTTGTGCTTTTTAAAGATTTCCTTTCAAATATATTCCTTAGAATGTTTGTAAACGGATTATTTTAGACTGATGCATAATACCTATTATTTTTTTAAATCATTTTTAATTTTTTAAATAGTTTAAATTAAAAAAAATCACTGTTTGAAACCACTGTTTTTTTTAATAAAATTTTTTTTTATTAACAATTTTTTTACAATATATATATATATATAGACCTTTTTTTTTTTTTTTTTTTTTTTGAAATTGTCGTACACTATTTATTTCTTTATTTATTTATTTTTCGGCTAATAAATTAAAAGATTTTTAATAAGAAAAAAAGAGAAAAATAAACAGAAAAATGTAATTTAAAAGGAATTTTTTATGTTTCATTATTCCATGGCGCCAATGGGACTCGAACACACAATCTGCGCTCGCAGGCGATTAGCGGTGTGGTGCCTTGACCACTCGGCCATGGAGCTCCCCACACAACGGAGTGTCTCCGTTTTTTGTTTTTATTTCCATCCGTTTCGTTTTTTTCAGGAAATATGATGGAACTTTGTGATTTGTAATGGAAAATACCCTTTAGCTGTTAAAAGGGAGCTTTTCTGTGAAATTCAAGAAAAAAATGTTCGTGAATTTCAGAATTTTTCTAACAGTGCAACTTGTTTTTATTTGTAAAGTTTTATTGTCACAGCATTGTATTTTTCTTGGTGTACTATTTGCACATGGCGACAAATTCACTCTGTTAAAGCGTTATCAAATTTATAGCAAGGGTGCATACATTCGACCTAGAAATGTTTCATCATTCAATATCAACAATGTATGACTTTTGAATATATTTTTCTTTTTAGGTGCGATCGTAATTATGTAAATACTTAACACATATAATTTCCTTCAGTCCGTCCGTCCGTCCGTCCGCATATAACAACTCAAAAACTACCGAACCGAATCATTCGAAATTTAAAATGTATAATTATTACATAATTTTGTCGTGTCATTTCAAATTTTATCAAAATCGGATGCATAGATCAATTACAATTACAATCAAAAGTATCCCATTAAATTACGGTTAATGGGGTAAAAAGTTTCAAATGCATTTTAATCGTTTGAAATTTAAAATGTATAATTATTACATAATTTTGTCGAATTACTTCAAATTTTATCAAAATCGGATGCATAGTTCAATTACAGGGACAATCAAAAGTATTCCGTTACATTACATTCAATGCGGAAAAATAGTTTCAAATGCATTTTAATGGTGTTACACTCATTCCAACATAATAAAATTGATATGCATCTATAAAGTACATATTATAATATTCATTTTGCATAATCTGTGGTGTAAAGAACATTTGTTATTGATTTACAAGGCCACGCAAAAGTATTCAATTGCATAATGGTATAGAGAGAACATTGTTTGGTGAGCATTTTAATTGTAATTAACTATTTAAAATTTTATGAGATTGATATATGAGAGGGATATTTTTAAAACTTCGTTAAAGTACGCACGCACCTCATTTGCTACGCTTCACGTGCAATTTCCAACTTTTTTCTTTTTCTAAATATCATAAAAGAAACATTTTATTAAAATTATCTTCCCTCACGCATCTCTGTTTTACGGAGAATATTGAGGAGAAAAAGTGCCCGTGTTGTGCATCCAGCTTTGGCCGATGCAGGTGCCACGTTTCGCGAGGATTAGAAAGTGGGTCGTGTGATATTTATTAACCTTATTGATCACATTGTTTTTTTTTTTAACGATTTTTTAAATGATTTGTTGATTGTTCAGATCTTCATTGCAATTTAGTTAGTTTTGAACGTATTATAGAAAAATATGTTGAACATAAGTAATTTGAGATAGATGATACCGTATTTACTCGTGTATAAGGCGCACTTTTTTTTTCAAAAAATTAGGTCAAAACTCCTAGGTGCGCCTTATACACGGAATATTTTTTTTACTGTTGGATGCAGTCGAACGATATACACATGAAACAAAAAATTATTCAAAGAAGCTATTAAAACTTGAAAAATTTTACTTAATTGAAGTATGACTGCATATTTATTTCATTCTTTGTAGTTTTTTATACAACAGAGCTAGGGACATTATCTAAACGCTAATTAGCAGTTCTCTTTACCGTCACTCATTCCTATTTCCCGTCATTCTCTTACAACCCGAAGTCTAAAAATGCATTTTGGTCTTGTTTTCTGGTCTGGTGTAATGTTTGTTTCGACTTTTTTTTTACTGAAATGCATTTGGTCATTCTTCATTAGCGAATCAAATTTATGGTGCACGTTATACAAGAGATTTTAAGAAATCGCCATTTTTACTTGTAAAGTAGGGGTGTGCCTTATACATGCGTGCGCCCTATACACCAGTAAATACGGTATTTGTACTTAGGTTAATAAATTTTCTCAAATCGAAATCAAGTCAAACATGACCCCATCTTATCGTCAATTAGGATAATGGATGGGTTCGCTAAGAAATGGTTACATACAATTTCATACACTTGGATTTTATAGAAATAGATAATTTACAGTACTGTTAATAGAAAAGAATCGGTAAGGTGATCACAAGGTGGAAAGCATCTAGAATGTTAGCGAGTCATCATTATGAGAGAAAGATTTATTTAAATTCTTGTATATTTATGATATTATTATTATTTACATGATGTCATTTTGCACTGTAGCAAAAATTATTCATCATGTACTTACAATCATCAATTTTTTACGTAACTTTATTAAGGTTGACCTGCAAAACAACTGGTTGATAAAGTAAACAACTGATAAAAATTATCACCACAATCTTCAACTAAACGAAAGCACCATGTCCCCTTAAAATCTTTCTTCAGCATTATGATGCATTCATTTCATGTTAGTTATAAGTTAATTATTCTTTTATTCACGATTAAATTTCTACTTCGGACATACACTTTTTTCACAACGTTCGCTACGTGCATCTATTTCCCCACTTTAAGAAATTTTATTAAACAATGATCAAACTTTTATGAATACTCTGGCAGTGTGTTATAATTCTTTCTATATAATTTTATCCAATGAGATAATGAATAACTGAGGCATGAAATTGAATAATTTTAGAAATTTTTTACTTTATAAAAGTTTCTCAAAGTCTTAAAGTTGTCATTATATAAGGCAACACATAAGATAATTTATAAAATAGAAAATCTGAATATAGCCTTATTATTCATATATTTTTCAGTTAAAACTTAAACGTGCTGTCAGATATTGGACAGTTAAAAGAACGAAATTTAGATGTTTATAATAAGTTAAAGTAAAAAGAAAAATATATTTTATAATATACACAGTGCCTTAAGCCAAAACACTACCGATTTTTTGTTCACCTATGTAAGATTAATGAAGTTATTGTAGCAAAAATTTCAAAGCAATTATTTTATGTGAAATATTCTTATATTATTTCTTTAAAAAAATATTATTGTTATTATTATTATTATTATTATTATTATTATTATTATTATGTAACAACAATGTGCTTTTTTAAAAAGTATTAAACACAGAGACACGAGAAAGATTTTGAAATATTTGGTATGTTTGTTTAAAGAATATAAATATAACCTATTTCAGTGAGCCATTTTTTTTTTTTTTTTTTTTTTTTTTTTTACGAGTGCGAAGCAATTCCCAATTTTAAAACATGAAAGTGAAGGATATAAGAACATGTAGAAATATAGTAAGAACATATATCCATTTATATGTAACGTTTTTATTTGTGTCGGTAATTGCGCTGAATATATTAACAAAATTTACAATATATCGCAATAATTATAGAACACTAAAAAAAAAAAAAAAAAAAAAAAAAAAAAAACTGTTTTAAAGAAAAAAAGTGTTTACTGTAAAAGAAAAACAATTTCGTAATTTTAACAGAAAAAGACCTGTTAATGAAATATTATAGATATTTTCTGTAAATTAAACTGCTTTTAACTGGTGAATAAATTCAGTTTTTTCCTGTCTATTTGAGACAGGACTTTTTTTTTACAATGAGGTAAAAAGTTTTTCGGTAAAAGTAAGGTTTCAAAATATTCACGATTAAATTGTCTCTCATTAAATGAAAGAAAAATCGATTTTTTAATCGACTGTAAAATAAACTGTTCGCTTAACCTCTCTGCGACTGGAGTCTGTTATACAAATTTAAATCGGTTGGCACTTTTATTTAAGTCACCTTTATTTTTGTTCTCAAAACTGCTCGGCATTAAACATGTTAAATATAACTTTTTTATGTTACTGGTACAAAATCATATTCTGTTAGTCTTTGAAGGCATATATATGAACCCATTGTTCCAAATGGGTAAAATGTAAAATTTAGTATCTAAAAAAGGAAAATTAATAGTACATTTCCAAGCATACTCTAATGTAAGTTATCTTTCAACCAATTTCATTTAATATAATATTATTTTTATGCTCAACTTAGTTTATAGTCAAGGTACGATATCTTCCATTTTATCAGACCTAGTGTTTAATAATGTTGTTGTTACACTACTTTTATTTAACTCAACTTTGGTTTTCTATTAAAAGATCTAATTTTGTAATACATTTTTCCCTCAAGGCAGAATTAAAATAGAATTATAATTTTAAAAAAAGTGCCCAATTAAATTGACGGCCTTAAGCTCATAGTTTATTTATATTTACTGTATATCCTACTGATGGACCACGTTTGATAGAAATCTGCAGCGAATTGCGTAAGAGCGAAAAGAGCTAGTCCATGTCGATAATGGAGATGTCTGTGTATCTCGGTATGAGTTTATTAAACAGCCCAGAAAAATGTTGAATTCAGGAGGTGGCCCGGGGGACATTCCTAAGAGCTATCAAATGTCCCCCCCCCCGGAAATTTTGAGATTTTATGTTTTCACTGGTAAAAAAATGTAATTTCCCTCCCCCTCGGAACTCACCCCCGGAGCCACAGAAGTCCCTCTCGGAGAATGGCATCTGAATTCAACACTGATCCCAAAAATGCCGCATTTTTGACGAATACCTTTCTATTTCTGTCATTGAATTAAATGTTTTTAAATATTATATTGTAATTCTATTACATTAAAATAAGTTACAAAAAACAAATATAGTGAAAAAGATAACTTAAAGATATGATTATAAAACTAAACGTAATAACGGTTTTCCTCACAATATAGCATAACTCAATCTTTTAAGAATGACTTTGGCAGATTAACGACTACTTGGCGTGATTCTAGAAAATTACTAAACTGACGATTTTTTATAATTATTTGTTTATATTATTTATTTAGATTATTGTTTACATTATTCGATACATTATTTGGTACATTACTTGTTTACATTGAACCTGCATATGTAGATTGATAGAATTGGCGAATTTATTGCTTAGCTGTAATGTTAGACGCCAATCAGTTGTTAATTCTGCGGTTCAGCCATATATATAATAGTAAAAAGAATTTTTAAAAAAGCACGCTTTTATTAAAATTCACAAAAATGTAGAAAATATATGAATACATTGGAAAGGTCTAATCAGGGAACCAGTAATAGGGCACAATCCATTTAATTTATATTAAAATTTTATTTTGAACAAAAGAAAACAACACTGTACATTGTTTCCTTGGATACAAAGAGAAATTTCGGCCGCAGAGGCTATTCTCCCTAGAATGTGAATGGAATCCGTTTGGCATTTTTCTCTCAGGAACTGAGAAAACCGTGATCAAATAGTACTCTTATTTCAAAGACTAATGCCCCTGCTCAAAAAATAAAGAAATCGAGAAGAAAACGCATTTAGCTGAATTAAAGGGGCGGGGATTAGTCCCCCATTTCCCCCTTTATACCTAACCAATGAATCTCCTAATCTAATCACGGTAGTGCCTTATCAGGATAAACTGGTATACCACAATTAAAGAAAATAGGATTATTCTGCAGGAAAAACCCATTTATCTACATTACGGTGAAGAGAGAGGAATTAAAGAAGAGAAAGAAAAAAGGAGTATAAAACTTAATAAGTATGTATTAAAAGGTACTATTTTCACAGCTGCAATAAACACACTTCTCATAAATATTATCAATTTTCTTATGCAAAATTGTAAAATATACTAACTTACCTTTATAAAAAGAAAAAAAATGTATTTTTAGGCGTCTCTAGCTGCCTCCTCAAAATTTGCGACGTTCAGTTTAGCAATCTATTTTAATATATTTAACTATCGAATTGAAGTTAAATATTGTATGTGTATATGTTTTAGTAATCAATATAGAACTGTAGAACAACTTATATTTGTTATGAGACAATTATTTCAAGAAATAAAATAACAAGAAAATAATAATCTACTTATCTATATTATAAAGGCCAAACGTATCTGTGCTTAACGCATACGTCATTTTGTGAATGGCAACACTTTCGCATGCAATTCGAAATTGCAATTTTCGGCACTACAAATTTTATATTTCTAAATGTCACACATTTTCAATTTTTATATTATCGTATTAAGAAAAAATTGTACTTTTAAATGTAATTTGTTTGAAAGCTGTATCTCAATTTATTTATGAGTTATTAACTTTTTTATAGTTTTTAGTACGAATTTTGTAATTGTGGCAATAGAAATACGCCATTTTCTTTTAAAATTGATAAAAATTGAAATAAAAGTATCATGTCAAAAGAAATCGTCTGATATAAAATTCCGATGAATTTTGGATTTATTGCGTTTTTATTCATCAATTAAATGCTTTTTTAGTTTATTGCAAACTTAATTTACAAAGGCACATTCTATTTACAAAAATGTATTTTAAATAACATTTGAGTGACTTCGCCGCATTTACTCAGTTCGTATAGGAAAGCTAAACGAGAGCAATTTTATTTATCCGTGTGTATGTAATGATATTTTCCAAATTTTGAAAAAATATTACAAATGAATGATTTCTGATAAAACATGGAGCTATTTTAAATAAAGAAGTGAAGATTTGTGAATCATCAGATATCCGATTTTTTTTGCCGAGAGTCTTGAATATTGTTTTTGCTGCGTTTGTGTAACATTCCGTCCTAATGATGTTGAGGAGATTGGCGCCGGTTGGTTTTGATCTGAGGACCTCGTATATATAAAATACAAACGGAAATTTTGTGTTTTCCGCCTATTTCTCCAGTTCTACTGAAGGGATTTGGATGGAACTTATACCTTTAGATAGATATTATTTCAAGGAAGGTTTTCGTATATAGTACACAGTTCGATATATATTAGTTATAAAGATATGATGGAAAAATATTTTATTTTGAACAAAAGGGTTACCATTTGGCATATGTTTGTTATTTGGCGCGGCATATTAAGCTATCTTTGTAAAAGAATTGAAATGTTTTTATTAATTAGAAACGAAAAAAATAAAAACATCCCTAAAAATAAAATAAAAAATTCTTACTAATTTTATTTAAAATACAAAAAAGAAAAAAATCAATTAAAAATAATAGTCAAAGTCAAATATTGAATCAATATCTGGCATTTTATCACTTTTTTGTCTATATATTTGGCTCCAGAATAACAAACGAATTAACTGAAATTAAATAAAATATAAATGACGCCATTTTTTAAATAGAGTTTTTTTTAAAGTATGTCAGGATTAATTACAAGAACTGCTGGATGCATTTTTAAAAATTACTTACATCATTGAATAGATGGGTAGCATATTCATAATATAATGATACATATTTTTTGAACAAATTTAGATTTGTTTTTCTTTGTTTTTGGTCTCAAAGATTTGTTATTTCTAAATGTTTATCAGCTCTGCAACAATATCTTATGCTGTTGTTGATTAAGTAATCAAAACTGCTATATTATTTGGGAAAAATATGAACAGAGAGAAAAAAAGTTAATAATTTTATTTAAATAAATATACAATTTAAAAAATAAGAGAACTTACGATTTTTCACATGGAGATTTATAGGATATACGGATCATTCTCATTGAATAGGAAAAAACTAAGTCCCACTCGATTCTATATATTTTTTAAAACTATTTTACCAATAAAGTTTATTTTTAGTAAAAGTTGTACTTTTTTGCCATCTACTACTCATATTCTTTACTTAAAAAATAATTCTAAACAATATATATATAGATAAATGTATGTAAAATATCATTCCCCTGGCTGTCCCCAACCCAGAATTAGACTTTGAATCCACCAAATATTTATTAAATATTGATTTTAAAAAATTGTAATTATTAATATAGTATCACAATTTGTTCCTTTATATGAGGAGTATATATGTAGAGGTATACTATAATGCAACTCTGTGAAAAAACACAATGAAGTATGTCCATCAATTTGAGCATCATTCCCCTGCACTTACAAAAATAGGTCTAAAAAATACCAATAGATGCCGCTGGTTTCAAATTTGGCATTGATCCAATTTTAACTACTTGCTTGGAAGAGACACCTTAAAAGTTTGGAGTCTGTAGCCATTTTGTTTGTGAGTGCAGATGTTGAAAAGTGAAGTTCCAAAACGAATATTTTTATTAGCCATCATTACCCTGGATCAATTTTTTGTGGATAATTTAAAGGTAAGCTTTTTTTTATTTAGTTTTATATTTTTAATACTTGTTTTTTAATATGTGTAATCCTTTTAGAATTTTTTGTTCCCCCATGTGGTTCTAAGGTAGGTATTACTAACAAATCATCATTCCCCTAGCATCATTCCCCTGCCTGTTCTTAAAGCAGGGGAATGATGAAATTTTACAAATGTTATTAAGATATTGGCTAAAAACCATATTAATACATTAATAAAGAAACTAAATGTTGTTAAATTTAAAAATATTCAAAAAATCTTAATATTGATAACTATAAATGATTTTTTATATGAAAATTGAAGTACTTTAGTTTTAGGTAATCTTTAAACATAGACGCTACATTTTTTACATAATAGTTTGTTACAATTTAGGAAATTTAAAAAAGAACGAAAAATGTTTAATTTAGTTAATATTACTACTCAATTATTTCATAAAATTTGACAATATTTTGCATTAATTTGAAACAGTATGTAATCATTTATTGCTATTGTTACTTAATTTCAATCGGAAACTTTTTTTATTAGTTGTTTTTCAAGGAGAATTCAATGTAACTTATCTGAAATCTGTATTTTTCAATTTTCATCAGTATTGAATCCAGTTGCTGTCCCGGGGAAAATTTAAGATTTTGGGTTTTCAATGTTCAAAATGTGCATTTCCCTCCCCCCCCCCCACCAGAATATAATACCCCCCCCCGGAGAAAAAAGTCTGAATTCAAAACTGATTTTCATAATTAAAAAAGAAATTAATGTGTGTTTAAGAATTTTATTTTAAATGTATGATTAAATTAAACACTTCATTAAATTTGAATGTATCTCATTTTTATTTTTAATTTAAATGTTTTTAAGTACCACTTTAAATTAAAGCATGTCTATGCCTACAAAATAAAAAAAGATTAGCTTTTACTTTACCAGCATCCTGTTTTATATAAATGATTAATATGGAAAAAAATAATTCTTTTCATTAAGATTAATGCTAAAATTTAATACAAATATACAAAATTAAACTGATAACAAAATGATTTTTTATAAAAATTCTCTTTGTTTTCAGGAAGATGCCATAAGTAAAAGAGAAACTGACTAGAGAGGAGAAAATAAAAAAAATAAAATAGAACCACAGCGCAAACACTATCAAAAGATTAAAAAAAATGACCCAGCTGCATATAAAATACAAAAAGAAAAGAAGGGACAGAAATACTTTAAAAAAAGATGAAGGGTGCAATAAAGCCTAATACAGAGATGACTGACTGCCCGCGAGAAAAGAAGCAAGTGGAAACAATAGAAAAATAATTCCATAAATTAACGAAAACGATCAAGTCTCACTAAACATCAAGCTTTGACTGTTGAAGAAGCGTCAACAAATGATAATTATGAGGAGTTAAACACAAACTCAATGTCAAATTTACTCAACGCTCCTTTATCTAATTCAAAATCAAGTAATGCTTTAATCGAGAAACGGAAATTATCTGGAAGAAAACGCGTAATGCGCAACAGCAGTGCACTTCATAGAAAATGTGTAAAAATGGAAAATCAAATAAAATGTCTTAGTAGAAAATTAGAAAAATATAAAAAACGTAACCAAAGATTGAAATTTAAAATTAACAGCAAACCAAAAGATATGAGTCCTAGGTCAAAATCAGATTGTTTTCTGAAGCGAAAAGAAAAGTTTTCTTCAGTTATTAGATAGAAACTTATATATATATATTCATTATTGTAAAAACTATGTACAGTAATTTAAATAATTATGTATATTACTTTATTTGATTAAAAATGTTCAGTGATATGAATATTTCTATCATTAATAGTTGACTGCAGTGCTTTATAGATTATTGAATCATTCCCCTGCTCACTACCATCATTCCCCTGGAAGTTGTTTTTTTTTTTATTATAAATAAAATATCAAATTTTAGGAGTTATGAACGATGGGTGATAATTCTAATACAAAATCACTTTTTAAAGCTATATATGGAGAAAATAGTTATTTATTTCAAAGTTTATAAATTTGTATTTTGCAACTTCCAAATTACCCGGTTTATGGAGAATCACCCATACACATCGGGACACCTAATTGTCGCCAAAAAGGCATTATGTTAACCTAGATATTGTTGTTAATTTATTAATAAATTGTTTATTTTCTTTTATTTTCTTTTTTAACGAAATAAAAATATAACGTTTATAATATGAAAATACATGTTTATAAAAATTTAAAAATAAAGTTTGCCCGATACCTTGAAAAATTTGAGATGATACTAAAACAGTATTAGGCCTCCATCTTGGATTTCTTTGTCAATCGTGCCAATCGGAAAATAACATGGAACTCTTGTCTTATACTTTTGTTTTTTTAATGAAATGCGTTAAAGGCGTGTATTTTAAATGTATGTAATATAATTACATTGCATGTATGTATTCTAAATGAAATGAGAGAAAGATTTATATTTTAAATGAATACAATAAAAAGAAATTACATCATGTTTTTGTGACACCTGGTAAAATTTGACAAGGTGCTTAATCAGCATTTAGCCCCCATTTTGGATTTCTTCGCCAATCGCGTCAACAAGAATAGGATACGGAACTCTTCCCTTATTGTTTTGTATTTTTAAAGAAGTATGTTAAAGGCGTGTAGCTCAGATGTCATATACACACCTCATTGGCGCGATATTTTTCTGATGCCAATTTAACGAAACCTACGTTTTAAAATACCAGTTGTATGAATATATTTTACTCATTTTGTATTATTTTAAAAAGGAAATAATAATAAATAAAAAACGTTAATTAATAATGACAGAAAAAACAATTTGAACCATTTTAAAATTGAAAATAAAAGTAAATAAACAATTTATTAGTTACTAAACAAAAATAGCCGGGTTATCAGATGAGGCATAAAATCACCATTTGCTTAAAAAATCATGCCAATGTGAAGCACATATGACATCTGTGTCAGGCGTGTATTTTAAATGTATGTAATATGGATATTAAATGTTACGTATGTGTATTCTAAATGAAATGAGGGAAAGGTTTATATATTAAAGGAGCTGAATACCAAATGAAAGACGAGCATGGAAACAACGCTTGGTAATTTACAACATACGCCTAGCTGACATAAAAATATCGCTCTTCGTTGCAATTTTTGTAGCAACCTACATTAAGAATAATAAAATATATATTGGTAGACAAAAATTACAGCTATGAGTTCTGATTATAATGTTAGAAATATTGCTAATAATGAATATTATGACACAATTCCGCAGGCCAAACATAATTACCTTCACAATGACAGACATATTTACGTCTAGCTGTAAAAACGGATCATAAAATCTGCAAAACTGGAAAGTATAGGTGTAGTTTGTTACATATGTAGTAATTGAGAAGGAAAAATTAAGTAATCGATTCAATCGATGTTTAGCGTAAAGTAATTGGCGTGGTTTGGCGTATAATGAACTTTAAAAGAGAAGGGTTAAATTGATCTGACGTATTGAAAACGTTCTACAGAAAATTGACGCGATTTGTATTGATTGCACTGTAATTTAGATAATTTTTCAGGATTGTTTTTAGTATATTCGTATTGCTCTATAATGCTCAGTTATAGTGTTAGTCAGTTATTTTGGAGTAAATTTCTATAATAACTTAAACAGGAATATTTAAGATTTGTCTTTATAAAAACTACTAAAGGACGGATTTTGATGAGACTTGCATTGTCATTTAGGGGAATTTTCAGGCATAGTTTCTGTAAATTGCATATTTTTATGTCGTTTTATATTTGAACTTATTTTGAAAAACAAGGATTCGTCTGAAAAAGAGTACCAACGTAGCGAGCGACGCCTGCTAGTAAGATAATAAAATGCATTAACTGTAGAAGATGATATTTTATGCTATTTTTTAAAAGTTAAATGTGTAAAATAATCTTCCATATTATAACAAGCTTAATTTGAGAATATATAACCAAAATATGTAACATAATCAAATATATCAACAGTATTTATCGATTATTTAGATTATTTCTTAAATATTTAATACATTGCATTTATTTTTTTGTAAACAAATTACAGTTTACCTGAAATGCAAGAAATACAATCTTCTACAAAAACCATTAACGAAAATTTCAACATACCTAAAAGAAAAAAGTTTATATATAGCCATATTTTTTTTTAAATGCAATATACATATATATATATATATATATATAATAAAATAATAATATATTAACAAAAAGCACACAATTTAAACGTAAATAACAAAATATATGGCTAAAACTACATATAACGAAAATGGATAATATACAGGGTGATTTTTTTTTCTTTGAGTCGTGAAAGTAAAAACCAATAACAAAAGAACAATTGATCCAAATAATCTGAAATTTCACCAATATGTATTAGTATATATGCATAAATGTATTATTATGTATGTATAGATTTAGAATTTATATTACACTGCTAGTTTTACTTTCAAGTATTATTTTTTCATATGTGATGGTTGTGTATATTTCTAGTAGAATTTATGCATGACTCATGTTTCGTTACAAAGACTATAACTTTAAACAGCCATTATTCATTTGGTTGTAATCGTAGAAGAATGGGATTTTTTTTTATCTTACTTCTTAGCGTAATGTGGTATTTTCACTAAATATAATTTATAATACGGGCAGACGGTATAAAAATTTAAATTTCGCATTTTTATTTTTTAAAATACTTTTTTTGCCCAAATTGCTTTTAAAACAATTTTTTATTTCATTTAAGACATTCTTGTAATTGTATTTGTATGTCTATGTTTGCATGCTATTTAAGAATTAGCCATTGTACATCTGTGAGAATGGCCACCATCCTGTGTATGGAATATTTGCACAAAAAAAAAAAAAAAAAAAAGAAACAGATCTAAAGAAACCTCAAAATCCAAAAATATACAAACATTTCCACAACCATTTTTTTATTTATTTATCATGCTACCAATACGTTAATTAGACTATAAGTGTACTAAAAGTATAAAAACCCTGCATAAATAAATAATTTGTTATCGGACCAACTTATTATTTCTGGGAAGAAAAAAAAACATTTTTACAATCACAGTAATCTAACATCCAATTTCATATTTTCAAAAGTACGAAAATCTTCCAAATACTTGTAAGATTGCTCTTTCAAAATAAATAAATATATTGCATAAAAATCTAATTATTTGTTTCATTATTCAAAATACTGGTAATTGTGTTTTTTATTTATGGAGAAAATAGGAAAAGCAATTATATAAGAACGACAGAAAGAATAATCGTTTCCTTTTTGTATTTAAAAAAACTGCGTAAAAATTAATTATGTATCAGTATAATTTAATTAAGGTAGTTATCATATTATTACTATTAGTAAAGTATATCTTTTAGTTTTCCTTTTTTTTCCTCGAATTTTTTTTAATACAAATAATTGTTGATGTAAAAATGTTTCAGAGAATCGATAATTAATAATAATATTTAAAATATTCCAATGCATTGAAATAGCTAATTTTGGGCAAATATTACAGTTACATCTTATTATTTTTTAAGACATTACAATAAACTGTTTTATTCATGCAATCATCAGAACTATGTTTATGTCTGGTTTTCTTTAAGCTCTCAAGACGGCAGTTTGTATTTAAGTAACCGAAAATCCATATTTAAGTAACTTCAAGACGGAACAATATTCTGAACTGGAGATTAAAGAAGATACGGCAGATAAATTTGGAACGTTTAAAAAACTTGAGGCGATTTGTAGAAGGGAAAAAACGCATTTTCTGAAACATATCATTTTTATGATCAGTCAGTTATGAAGAATACCATATTTTTCAAAATATGGGTTATCTTATAACACTGATCACATATTTATTTTGTCACGATGTGAATGTAATGAAAACTAATTTATGCATCAACAAATATTATCTTTTTATACATAATCTAGTTAACAACAAGTCAGATGTGGCAAACTAAAACATTCTTAAATCTCATGCATGTTAACACTTCCTGAAAAATGAAGCATAGCAGCCGCATGGGGAAAATTCACTTGCAGAATATTTTAACGATATTAAGCAATTTCAAAAGTTTTGAAACTGATATAATCTAATTTCAATACAAGATGATTACTATAGAGTATGGCTTTCATAAAATTTATCGCTGTCACACATTTACAGGGACACACAAAAGAATTCAGTTACAGTACTGTCGTTGAGTAATAATTTCTGGAAATGCATTTTCAGTTTCAATAAGCGTTTATCAAAGGAACTAATTTTTTGTATGTTACTCGTTGTGTATAAATTCTATACTTAGACTACATGGTTAATCAAAAGGGTTTATGTGCAATTCTCCAAATAAACGAAAATTGTTGAAAAGGATTTTTTGACTAAGGTATGTATTTCCTAACGGGACTAAATTTTTGCATGCATTTAGTTTATAGATTTATATATTATTTACAGGAATGTTCAAAGTATTCAAAAAAACTTCCGATTGTAAATGGAAATTACCGAAAATATATTTGCAACAGATTCAATTAGGCGTCCTATTTCACTAATTAAACTGTGAAAAACTGTTATAATGCGTTGGAAAGCGTCTAACAATCCATGCTTGAAGCATGATTTTCTTCCTTATTTTAACTATTTCTACTTTAATTATGTAGTCTACTAATGCATTTGAAATAGTAAGTTTAAACTCACTTATTTATAAAACTCACACATTTATAAAATGGATGACAAATTTTATAAAAAGAATTATAATTGAATTATAAAGAACCATATTTCATAAAATATTTATAAAATGGATAAAATGGATGACAAACGTACTAGAATACCTTAAACGTAAGTTCAAAAATGCTTATGCATTTAATGTGTCTGTCCGTCTCTCAATCTGTCCAAACTCTTAATCCCGTAAATATATTCGGATCTTCGTGCAATTTATAAAGTTTTTTTAGGGTCACTAAAGTATTTTTGGTATTGAATATAAAGTATGAACGATTAATGGTTCATTTACAAGCACTCTCAAAAGAGTTCGATTATATTGCGCTATATGAGAAAAAATTGCCTGGAGAATATTTTAATGATATTATATTATTGAAAATGCATTGAAACTGATATAAATCACTGGATTTCACGACAATCACGTCAAAACGGAGCATTCATAGCATTTTTATTAATTTACACGGGCACACAAAAATGATCGGTTATAGTGTTGCTTTGCGAAACAATTGCTGGAAAGTATGTTTTAAAATTTGGTATGGGCTTTTAATTTTTTTTCATATTACTCTTTATATGTAAATTCTATACCTTATATACAGGACTGCGAAAAGTATTCGTAAACCATTCTTCTTATTAGACGACATTGCTGAAAGGGAATTTTCAATTGAAATATGTTTATGTAAATGAACTATATTTTGGAATGCATATTGTTAATAGATACAAATCTCTGCATGATATACAGGGCTGCTAAAAAATTCAGATAATTTTCTTATTGTAAATGGAAACTGCATAAATTCGGTTTTGAAATGCGTTATGCATATCCATATGGTGAAATAAGACATAATATTTTAATTTTTAACCGATGCAGTTTTGTTGCCTTATTCTGAAGTGCTTCATAATCTATGTTTAACGCATACTTTTTTCTTTCTTGTTATTATTCATACTGAAACATAATTGCAATTTCGATCTTAGAATGATATGCAGGACTATTTGGGATACATTAGACAGATTATTTTAACGGTATCTATGATTCAAAATAATCCAAATTAAAACTCTTGGACCAGAATCAAAGTAGAAAAGAAATAGTTCATTAATAACCAATAATATTGCGCTAATGAACAGCAGCGAACAGGTTACATAGAAATTAACAAACAATTAACAAATGTTTCTTTTTATGCTCTTAAAGTGTAATTTCAATGGAGTTGAGACATCTTGCATTTTTGACTAAATGAATAAACTGCAACTCTCGTTTACAATATAAAAACTGATGTATACTAGCACTTATTAATCCTTTTAGAGGTAAGGTAATTATGTCATGAAAATATCAAAATAAATAAACATCACCAAGATTACGAATAGCTTAATATGTTTTTTTTTCTTTTTTTCCACGTACTGTTAAATGCAAACTTTTATTAAAATTTGCCAGATTCCTTTTAAAAGATTAGAATCAATTGTTATCAATAATACATTACTGTAACACGCGTTTTCCAAAGGAATAAAAGAAAAAAAATAGACTCACGCGTCACGTGACCTGAGTTTTGCTAAATTTAAATAAAAAATGTAGTTGTAATATTTCTCGTTTAAAAGAAATCTGGCAACACTAGTTCTAAAAAAAATGTTTTTTTTTCTTAGTGATATTCGAATGTTGGTTGTAAACTGTAGTTCATATCTTGTGATGGTGGCGTGCGCCAGAATTATGTAAAAATTTTTATTTGTATGTTATTTGTGTTAGTCAACTATATGTGAGTGACGTCTTTTCAAGTAATAAAAAGTTTATAAAGAATAATGCAAGCCCCGAGATATTTATTAAGATAAGTTATCACTTCTTTCTTTCTTCTCTTCTACATTTGTAAGGCGAATTCTTACAAAATGGCTACCCAACTTCGGGCTACGAATCAATTCCAAAGTATTCAGCAATCTTAGTTCCAGAAAAGTTCTTTGATAATGAAATATGATTAATAAGAATGAAAAAAATGGCTCGAGCGGTCGTGCTCGTCTTTTTGTGAAGTATATTTTAAATGATTAACATAGTAAGTTTGTTTCGTTGATGTGAAATCATTCGATTGCGAAATATGTACGAAATAAAAATGCATGCATGTTTAATGCAAGAAAATGGCACGAGCAGTCGTTGCTCGTTTGTTTGTGAAATGTGTTCTTCAAAGCTTGCATGTTCTGTGCCTTTAAAGTTCTCGTTCTTCGTTTGTGAAAAAATTTCTACGGAATAATCTTATGCCAAGCGCCATTTTCATTTGTTTGTGATATATGTTCTACGGACTGAATTTGTTTAATTTTCTGCTTCAGTCATCGTCGTTTCATCTTATATGTGTTTATTTTGGAACATTTTAAAGTTCGATACTTTTGTCATATATTTTCAATAAGTAAGCCAAGTTTTAAAGTATCTATAATTCTTTTCGCAAATTACCACATTTTACCTGTCTGTAACATTTTGCATACCACATATTAGTTTTAATTTATTGATTACTTTACAATTTATTTATGTATTGTGTAATTCCCCTTCCCTCCAATTCGCCTTAAATTACTTCTTTTCAAACAATTAAAGTTTTTCTGTATTTCTTCAAACGGCCTGTATGGGAAGCTTTAGCGAATACAAATATCTTCTTAAGGAAACAAATATATTGCGTAAATATTCAATTTCATGTTTACTTATACTTGAGTGCTCCATTTATTTAGAAAAAAAAGGACACGAGAAACAATATAATTACTTCCGTTTTTGTGGAAAAAAACTGATTAAATATTAATTATGTATGTGTATAATTTAATAGAGGCAGCTATTATATACTCGTTATAAAAGTAATTATTATTTTCCCTTTTTTTCTCCTTCTTCACCAGGCTTTTTTTATTAATACGACAATACATTTATGACATTTTCTTGTAAGAACTTTAATAATAAAGAAACAATTGCTTATTATTTAAATTTATAAAAAAAAATCCGTATTTTGAAAAGAGTAAAATTAAACACAATTTAAAAATACACAAGTTATTTCAATACGTAGTGTTTCTCACTCATGCAATATCTGACCTGCATATAAAAATTATTTTTTAACTAAATTCGAAATTAAACCAGAACCCAACAAAAGTATTTTCGTCAGGGTTGGCAAGTTTCTGCCAGGGTGGTTAAAACCAGCGGTAGAAACCGGTTAAAACCGGCATGGCAGAAACTGGTTTCTGCCAGTAAGTGGCAAAAACTGGCAGAAACTAAGAAACAGTACTAAATAAAAACTTTACTCAGCAATGATTCATAATTCACACTTACATTTGATATGTAAACCATTGAGCTAAAAATTAAAACATAAGATTATGAATGTTATTCAAAGTATCAAAACGTTTAAAAATGATCATATAAATACATACCTTGCTTATTTAAAACACTAATTTTCATTCACTTGAAAAACAGAAACTTTCACAACAATAACCTGATACTGTACAAGTTTAATTATTAATATTATTGTTTATAGTTGAATTTCTATTTCTTTTAAAAATACAAAAAATTGTGATTTAATAACAAATTACTTTTCAGATTATTTTTAAATAAATAACATAATGCAATTTCTTGTGAAAATATATAAGTAAATAATTGAAGCACAAAAAATAACATAGACAAAGAAAATTTAATGAAATATCTTGTACATTTTGCTAAGGCCAATCATATTGTTACTTTTGTTTTCAAGCAAGGTTTTGCAATTTGTTCTTTTGAATACTTATATATTTACTTGAATACTTGAATATTTAAATGAAATCTTTTCAAATCCAAAGAATTACTAGATCCACATATCACTATAACAATTCTATGAGAGAGTTTTTTTATTACTTATTTATTATGTTATTATTAAATCATGTTAGATTACAGAAAAATATTTTGAGTAAATATTTTTTTTTTCTTTTCAGTGCTTTATTTAAAATAAGCATTGCATATAGTTTTCTATTTTGGTTTAAACTGAGATTTTAAAATAATTGTTTAAACATAAATTACATATGCATATGTAACAAAAAAAAATACCTGTTACATTACTCAATTTTTCAAAAATCAAATTTTTTTTTAAATTAAAACTATCCACAATATTTTATTTGTGTGCATATATTTATTCTGAATTATTTAAGTACTAATTATTTAAGGATGAACTACTTAATAAATTTAATATTACTAAAAAAAAAATCAGAGATTATGTCACAGAATGTCTTTATGCCACTTGTTGCCAGTTTCTGCCGGTTAAAACCGGTTATAACCACTTTGTGCCACTGGCACGGCAGAAAACACTTTCTGCCGGCAAAAACCCAACCCTGATTTTCGTGGACTCCAGAATCGAAAAAAAGGAATTTCGTGGATTCCTAAACCCAATAAAAGAGTTTTCGTAGACTCCTGAAAGCAGCACAAGTGTTTTCGCGGACTCAAAAACCAAACAAAATGTTTTTTTTTTTTTTTTTTTTTTTTTTTTTTTTGTCAATCGGAAACTATGAGGCTTCAAACCGAATTGAAAAAAAAATTAATGTACATATCAATACAATTCTGAAAAAATAGTCTCTGTTGTCAATCTCTGTTGTCAATTTTATCCATATTCAAATAACTGTTTTTTTATTTTTTATTTTTTTTTAAACAGGGACTCGAGTTAGCTCGATTCCAACTCTCAGTTATAAAAATTGAAACTGAAAGGAAAATGAAGCCGAAACACATGGTGTCAATCCGACTTCAACCCGACCATTATTGAAATAAATTAATACCAATCCACACCAGTGGTTTATTCGTGATAAAAACAAAGGATATACGCTCGAAGCAGAGGGTATACCTTAGAGTGTATGTACAATAGCTTTCTTGAGAAACAGATAATGTACTGTGATCCTTAAAAGAAATCCAGAAGGTATATGGCGTATACACCCATATACCCTCCACTACATCAATGATCCAGACCGAACATCCCAACAAAGAAAGAAACAGTGGACCAACAACTGTGGAAAAGATGGCAGCCAGCACTGCCATCAGCGTTGGAGTGTAATGGTGTCATTCCTTAAACTAATACAAAAGTGTCCGTGCGGAATGCTGCTGGTCCATCAGTGATGGCCAACAGCAGGCTAGCATTGGTATACCATTACATCATTTCAATCTATCACTTTTCCTACTTCTATTCCTTTGCTAATTTAGCAAAAACACTTATCTTGCAGTGTTTAAACAGCAGTAAACCATCAGAAGCTTTTTTTTTGCTATGGACAGATACCCACCCAGCATCCTTACAAAAATTTCTTGCAGAGTTCTATAGATTTTTGGCCTCTTTTTCTATAACTAATTTAACCATATGCCATAGAAATACCTACAGAAAGTTCAAGAGAGCTTTTATAAAAACAGTCGAATGTATTCAGATTTCGCCAACATGCAGCTGAGCCTCCCAAGTACTAACCGCTTTCGATGGTGCCTTAGTTAAGTGATCGCACGAGTAATTGGTGTCTTCATTGCATGCTATGGCTGTTCACAGATCATTTGTTTTTATTAGATTTTTTAAGTTTGTTACTTTTGTGATTTGTGTTCCCAATCTTTAAAGCTGTGTATAATTGTATATGCATATACATTTTACACGCTAATTCTGAATTTTGTTAATTATAAAAACCGAAGTCATTTGGTAGCTTAGAAAATCAGATTTATGAAGAAAAAAAAGTCCGTTAAAATAAAGTCTTTATCGATTGTTTTATTCATTTATTTTATTGTTAATGCTTGTTATTGTTCTTGATTACAACAAAACGTATGTAATGGTCGCTAATAAAAGAATAAAATTTACAGAATAAAATTCCAAATAACCAGAATCTTGCCAAACGATAAATTCCGAAATACTCAATGTCTTCAATATTTGCAACGGCACCTATCTCGACACGTATACGTGCCGCAAAAAGGCTTAAGAACCCTTGTTTATCCCACCAGTAAAAGTCTTCTGTAAAATTCGCCTTATTTAATCGGAGCATTTTCTTGATTTAATAAGGCACAAATTTCTATTTTTAAAAACCGTTTACAAAACATTCAAAATTCTGTAAAAGGCTCCCGTCTCGAAGGGGTTAAGGATACCCTGCAATAATACTTCCAAAGTTCGTGCATTTCCATCGTATGGTGGGCCAGCGCATGAGATAAAACGGAGGCCGATCAGAATTTTATGTGATGATTTCCAACAGCAAAATAGGCTGAATCTATCCATCATTGGTCATGTAGTGGTAGAAAATCAGCCAACACTTCACCATCATTGCCAACACCTATCTTGCTGCTAGCCAGCAGTTTCCTCTTTGTTGGGATGGATTGGATTTATTTTAATTAAAATTAAGTTACCCAACATAATGAAGGATTCTAAAACACATCAAAATATTTAATTTTAAATAAGAACTAGGTTCGAATTCATCTTATAAAGTGAAAAATATAAGGTGTTTTACACAAAGCCGAACATAGTTTTCCGTTTATAACTTTAAAATTAACCGATATGCAGTAAGCATTTTTAGCGCATTTCTTTTAATCTTATGTGAAACGTGATAACAATACGGAAAGTATCGGAAGGGCGCAATAATTCGGTCCTTATTGTGCTGTCAGAAATTTTCTGAATAATAAAGCTTCGAGCACTGTTTGGAAATGTATGGTGGCCAATTCCAGAACTCGTTCAGAAATGTAGCAAATTTTACAAAACAAAGCAAATCCCTCAAAAATATTGTCACAAAATTGTAATTATTCTTAACATTTACGAAAAAACTCCATGTACAGATAGTAGTGAGACTTCTCTTATTTTTAACAAAATAAATCGATTAGCATCAAGAATTACAATCCCGTAATCAGGGAGTTCGGAAGACTTTTTAATCTTCAAAAATCCCGGATCGTATTATGCAGAAGCCCGTGGTTTTCAGATAACATGTGTAAAAAATCCTGGATATACAGTGACGGACATGATTAAAATGTACGTCAACCATAATAATGATGTGCATTCGTATTATTAAAAAAATAATACATAGTCAAATCTTACTGCCATATTCTCTTCAGACCTGGTGTATTCTATAGGATGCACATCTTTACAATTTTTTTCAAGTATATAAATAATGTTTAAAAAAAAAAGAAATGGGTATAAATGGAGTTTAACGGACCGGAAAACTAAACAAGATAGTAATCTCTTTCTTTCAACACTTTTTTTAGTGAGCTAAGTGTTGCATAAAAATGGCTTTCAGCAGAAATGCTCGAAATGCACAAAAATGAAAACGTAAATAATTTTACTGCGATTTAAGATATCGTTTGTAGAGTCCATTAGTGATAAAAAAAATTTAAATGTATATTTAATTTATATTTTTCAATTTTTTTTTTTTTTTTTTTTTTTTTTTTTTTTTTTTTTTACATTGCCAAAAAAAAAAAAAAAAAAAAAAAAAATGTAATTTCTAATCCCATGTAATATCTAATTTTATGTACAAAAAATGCCATATATATATATTTTTTTATCGGTTCAATCTTTTTTAGTCTTCCGTTTATTAATATAAATCCATAACTGCAATTTTTAAAAAATACATAAATAAACCCTGGGAGGTCTAAATAGGATAGCTGTTTCCCTTTTATGCAAAAATGCATGAATACAAAATTTATTACGATTGTATAGATCACATTCGATGCATACGCAAATAATAGGACCCCATCTTAAATAGGACGTGATCTCCATTGTAACCTAGAATCATGATTTATCATGAGATATCATTTAATTCATGAATATGATAAGATTTAACAGAATGAAAAAGAATGTTTATTAATATTTTACTTACGCACTATTTTACTTTACGTTATTTTCATAAAATTTCAAATGACTCGACAAAATTCTGCAACAATTATGCAAATTAAATCTCAAACCATTCCTTTGGGCAGTTTTTGCGCTGTTATGAGCGAACCGATTGACGGACCCGCCGAAGATTCTAAGTGCTACGTATTTATATAATTACGAACGCACCTAAATAGATTTAAATATACGAAGAACCTATCACTCACCATAGTCATCTTGTATGAACTGCGCTCGGAATTGGATTTAATTAGAGGATTTGTCTATCAGTTTTAGCATAAAAGATAAAATTTCAAATGTAAAGAAAATAGTGTATCTTAATAACAGTAGCATTTTAAATTAAAGAGGAGCCTCCGCGGCCGTGTGGTTAAGGCACCTGTCCCGGGCAGAGGAAACTCTCGCGAGCTAATGCTATTCCTATGGGGAAGCATTTTTCTAATAACTCTTTCGCATTTTGACATTTTTGAATTTTTTTTTTTTTTTTTTGCATTGGATAACTGAGGTGCATGCCGACAGCGCATCTTTTTTACTTTTTCGATTTTGAATGCAGATGTTTTTTACAAAGTTAGTTTCACTCTCAAAACCGGTTTCGAAAGTGAAAGTGCTTTTTAAAAAATATCTGCAACCAAAATCGAAAAAGTAAAAAAGGAGCGATGTCGGCATGCATCTCAGCTATCCAATGCAAAAAAAAATACTCAAAAATGTCAAAATGTGAAAGAGTTATTAGAAAAATGCTTTCCCACAGGAATAGCATCAGCTTGCGAGCGTTTTCTCGAGCGAGGACAGGAGCCTTAAGGCACCACTAGCTTGAGAGCGTTGGAAGAAGTTTGTGGGTTCGATTCCCGCTGGCCCCGTTGCGCATTCTTTGTGGAGCTACCGGTTATAATTCTCTGGTTCTGTAAATTTCATATTGCTACCTCGTCCTTATACATTGACGATGACTTATAAGCGGGCGCCTAATGTCAAGCACACAGGTCAGATGTATGTGCTCAATATATAAATACACAAATGAACTTTGTTTCTCCAAATACTTCTTTAAATCTCGAAAATATCATGATTTAAGAGATTTCTAACGATAAAGATCACTTTTCGAAATCGTACATGACTCGTAAAAGATTATCGTATGTGTGCCTGAGGTTTGATTATATGTCTCGAGATTAAGAAATTGTAGTTTTCATTAAACACTGTTACCTTCTTTTCAGTACTCCACGCTATATTATATTTCCTAAATCGTTATTTAATTTAATTTTTTCAGAAATAAAATATTCTGAATTTCAGGGATGATTAAATAATTTTTTTGCGCAAATTTTATGAGCTCAAATTTCAATTAGCTGCAAAATCACTGATGTTAAACTAGATTTTACACGTATTCCTCTATTTATTCTGCCAGTGGATAAAAAAATAACTACTGTAATAGGTGTTCGATTCGTGAAATTATTTCGCCTATTTTTCTAATAGAGTAACAAATGCCCCGTCGTTTCTTTATACTTATCCAATAAGGAACCTTGCCGAAAATATAGAGTTCGCGTTATCGATCTTCTGTTTTTAGTTAAAAACTTATCTCTTCTTTTTTTAACGCAAAAGCAGTAAATTATATAGTCTTTGGTTTGCCAAAGTCATTAAAATGCAATTATAGAACAAATATTTCACTCTTTTGGTTCTTTCAAAGCGATAGTATTGAATGAAATCCATAAAACATACCCTGCATTTTTTTTCTCTTTTTCTTCTGTCGATGTTGATGTCTTGAATTAAATGGCTGATTAAATGTGACTTCCTAAATGGCTTAGTATAATTCAATGTTTGGTAGAATATTCTTTTGCTACTATTTTCGAAAAATATTAACTTTTTTCTGCTAAGTTTTTCTTTAACTCTGTTTATTGTGATGTGTGTCATAAAAAAAAAAGAAAATAAATATAGATTTTCGAAAGAGAAACTTTCTGCATTTTGTGATTGTTTATCATACGGAAAAATAATACACTTGAAAAAAAAGATTCATTAGGGTTTCGTTCATCTTACAAAATTCGTCTCTGTCCTATGTCTGTCTGTCCGTCTGTTTGTCATAGTGTCCGTACACAAAAACTATATAAGTCAGAGCGTTCACATTTTGTGTTCTTACAGCTAAATATCTCTTGTCACAAAAAAAATCACAAAATTTTTAAAAAAAACATTATTTTAATTAAAATATTTTTTTAATACCATCATTTCATTTTTGTTGTTGTTTTTCTTCTAATTGCTGCACGCAAGTTTAAATAGATATAAAAAATATTATGTATGTAACATAAATTAATGGTTTAATAAATCACGTGAAAAACGCGCTTTTTCTTATTTTTTTTAAGATGAGTGGTTTTTAACAAACAATATATGTGATTCAGAGAATAGTGATGTAAGTGAACAATAAAAAGTGTTTCGGTCGCGCTACAGAAGTAAACTAGTTGGATATGCCAATCCCAAAACTTTCTTCTATCTCATACGTACATTTTAATACTTCAAAATTTAGTTACACTTGTTAATGCATTAAAATTATTATTTCAAAACAATACCAACTATGAATTGCATCTTAAATTTCTGCTTCTGTCAATTAATCGGAATAAAAACGAGTTTCCGTATATGCACGAGCCGAGGAACAGTAGAACGATATTCAGATTTTTTTTTTTCAAATTCAGGAAGGATCTACTTGTCATACTCCAAAAAAATCATACAGAAAAAAATTAGTTCAGTTCTATGCATTACATCAAACACTTTTTAATGGTAAAATAATAAAAAATGGCATAGGTAACGCGATTATAGCACCTCCTTCCGGCGGATTTTTTTCAAAATCAGGAAGGGTCTGCTGACCATAGTCAAACACTTATACAAAAAATTTCATTCAATTCTATGCATAACTTCATACACTTTTCTGTGGTAAAATATTGAAAATGGCTCAAAAATTGCTATTGCAGAACCCCGTTCCGGCGGATTTTTTTTCATATTCAGGAAAAACAAACTAGCCATAGCCAAATACTTACACAAAAAAATTTGTTCAATTCGATGCATAACTTTATGCACTTTTAGTCGGTACAATATTGAAAATGGCACAAAAATTGTTATTGCAGCGCCTTCTTCCGGCGGAATATTTCAAAATTGAAGGAGATCCTGCTTGCCACAGCCAAAAACATTCACAAAAAATTTGGTTCAATTCTATACATATCTTCATACACTTTTTGATGGTAGAATGGCGAGATACGGACACACAGACACACACACAGACACACAGACAGACATACCGACACACACGGACAGACAAACATTTTGTAAAAAAATGTTTTTTGGAATCTCTGACCCCTAAAGCGTGTAAATCCGTCGAAAACCGGAAATCGAAAAACTTTTCGATTACAATACTTTTTTCTATTGAAGATAGAAGAAAGTAAAAATTAAAATGTAACTATCAATGAAATCTGATCTTTAATTTTGAAAGGTATATACTATACGTCAACAATCAACTAAGAAAACTGATGAATTGATTGTTTGTGACAATATGACATTTTTTTCTAACTTGTTTTTAATTTCGGATTTTTAAAAAAAAGTTTAGAATTTTGTATTTCATTTAAATAATTTCATTTGAACATTTTTAACATGATTAAATTAAATAATTCCCTACTATATTTATTTTTTAATAAAAAGTATTGGTGCAAGAATCTATGTAAAAATTCTATGTAATTATAAATTAATAATTTTGATTTATTTATTAAAGGATAAGTTGTCTTAAAAGAAATATTAAAGAATACCCTCTATGCGATCGCACTTACCCACTTGTTTCACATTTTCTCCCGTTTGTAATTCAGTAGTGTTGTAAAATTTTCTTGTGCAATCTCGTCCTCATATATTGACGATGTATATTGATGACGTTGTATATTGATAAGTGAGCTATCATGTCAATTACGCAAGTCAGGTGTATATGTTCAATAAATAAATAAATAAAGTTAAGTTAAATTAAGGAGTTTCAGGATTTTTAAGGTTTCGAAAGTTTCGAAATTTTGATTCTTATAGATGTTAAACGCCTACTGTTTCTTAACCTTTTTATATAATTGTTCTCTTCAAATTCCATTTGAACAGAAATGATGGCTTTTATAATTATATCCGATCATTAGCTGAAATAGCGTTTCAAAAACTTTGAAGGCGTTTTTCTCCAAATACCGTTTTTAGGTATAATGCGTAAGATATTCGAAAAACTCTTCTAAAATTTTTCATGATATTTTCAAAACATATGTCTCATATTAATTCGATTAAATTTAACTTAAAATTTCCTTTTAAGTGTTCAAAAAACATTTCCTTAATTGATTATATTGTTGAAATTTTCAAAATTTTGTTTAAGCTAAACATAGTTTAATATTAAAAATATAAAAATGCTTTAACTACAAATTTATTTCGGCTAATTATTACAATCTTACGTATAAGTAAGCACCAAAATTTGCATTCTGGTTGCAAAATTCATTTTGTAATCCTGTGCATAAAATGTTATATCAGTTTTCTGCCTATCAAATATCTGACAGTTTTGGAGCTTTCTATAAATGCTAATTCTGCTTCTTGCCATTTTAGGTGTGTTCGTAATTATATAAATATGTAGCGCCTGTAGTCGTTGTCTGGTTCAGGTCCATCCGTCTGTCTACCCACATATAACAACGCAAAATCTATCCAACCAATTCGTTTGAAGTTTAAAATATATAATTGTTGCATCATTTTGTCGAGTCATTTCAAATTTTATTAAAATCGGATGCATAGTTCAATTACAGTTACAATCGAAAGTACAGTGAAACTTGGATAATTCGAACTTGTTTAATTCGAAATTCTGGCTAATTCGAATTTTTTGCTTGGTCCCTAGAATTCTGCATTAAAATAATGTAAAAAGAATGTGGATATTTCGAATTTTAGTTTGAATAATTCGAATATTTCATTGTATTGCCTTTCAAAATTTCCGTTAAATATTGAGACAAGTTCAAAATAATAAAATAGTTTATTTTAATTGTCTTTCTACTTGGAAAAAGTCATAATTGGGAAGATTTAAAATCTGATCCATCAATCTTGTATGAAGACTACGTCAAAGTGGACCAAAATGTGGCTATGTGTAGCGAGTTAAATATGCGGACATTGTTGCCCAACTGGCGGAGAACAACCAAGTTGAGGACGGACTATCTGAAGATAAACAGAACAAGGAAATGCCAGAGAAGCCCTTACCTAGTTCCTTGGAAGCTACGGGGAATATACATGAACTTCGACGCTTTTTTGAAGGTCAGTCCAATGTAAAAGATTCTATTTTTGTGTCAATTGATAAGCTGGAATCATATGCTATGACTGAAAGATTGCATTCGAAAAAGAAATCCAAAATATTTGATTTTTTTTTCTTAAAAATGATGACTAATAAAACTAGCAAAAAATGTTTGATTAAATGAAAAAAAATGTAGCAGTATCCTTAGATAAAGTTTATGTGTTAAATATTTCATTGTGGAGTTAATCTTTTTTTATTTATATCTTCTTTCTGAGAGAATATATTTAATTCGAATTTTTGGATACTTCGAACTTTGCTTTCGGTCCCTTGAATTTCGAATTATCCAAGTTCGACTGTATTTCATCACATGACGGTCAGTGGGAAAAAATAGTTTCAAGTGTATTTTAAAGATGTGACACTATTTCCAACATAATAAAATGGATATGCATCTATGAAGCATATTTTAAAATATACATTTTGTACAATCTGCGGTGCAAAGAATATTTTTATTAATTTACAGAGCAACACAAAAGCATTCCATTACATAATGGTGCAGGGCGAAACATTGTTCGGGCGCGTTTTTATTATATTAATCTATTTCTCATTTTTATGAAATGGATATACGTTTCTGAAGTTTACAACAAGTTACTTCTTGTATAATAAAAACCAGATAATATTTAATGGGACACACAAATGATTTCGTCTAGTATGCTGTATCCGTATTACTGTACAGTCACCGCCAAAAAAATCTTGACACTTTCGATTTTTGATGTTTTGTTAAATATCTAGAAATATGCACAAGGAATTATTCTGAAACTCCTGGTGTGTAAACAAAATAGTACACGTCATATATTTTGACAAAGATTTTTCCCCGAAATCTAACAGGGGACCGTCAATAAATTGAAAAAGAATGAAGATCTTTTGGATCACCCTGTCAAAACTAATGAAGCAAAACAGTTTAAATTGAAGATAATGATTAAGTGGCTTATTGTGATAAGTTGTGTTGATTTTTATGAATATAACTTGAAAACTCGTAGAGAAATTAAAGTTTTTATAAAAACGGTCCAAAATTTTTCCAAGTTTTTTGCTTATAATTTTCAGAGCTCTTCATAAAACACAATAATCTTTTCAGAAAATATGACAAACAACATTGCACATAACACCCTGTAATCAGAATTTAAAAAAAATAAAAAATGTATGAAAAATGAACGGGTTTACTAAATATTTCTTTACTGCGCATGCGTCAACGCTATTAAAATTTCATTTGTATATTATGTTAGTTAAATGTATAGAGCAACTTTTGTGAAAGTCTCAAAAACATTGCTTGAAAACTCTGAAAATTATCGTTAATAGAATATTGTCAAAATCCATTATTCCCAAAATGAAGCAAAAAGATGAGGGGCTGTATCCATATTCCATTGATTAGTACCTACGCAGTATTGCACGTACTACTATATTTGGATACAACTCCTTATCTTTTTGCTTTATTTTGGAAATAACGGATTTTGACCATATTCTATTGACGATAATTTTTAGAGTTTTTAAGCTATGTTTTTGAGACTTTCATAAAAGTTGCTCTATACATTTAACTAACATAATATGCAAATGAAATTTTAATAGCGTTGACGCATGCGCAGTAAAAAATTATTTAGTAAACCCGTTCATTTTTCATACATTTTTTATTATTTTTTAATCCTGATTACAGGGTGTTATGTGCAATATTTTTTGTCATGTTTTCTGAAAAGATTATTGTGTTTTATGAAGAGCTCTGAAAATTATAAGCAAAAAACTTGGAAAAATTTTGCACCGAATTTATAAAAACTTTAATTTTTCTACGAGTTTTCAAGCTATATTCATAAAAATCGACACAACTTATCACAATAAGCCACGTAATCATTATCTGCAGTTTAAACTGTTTTGCTTCATTAGTTTTGACAGGGTGATCCAAAAGATCTTCGTTCTTTTTCAATTTATTGACGGTCCCCTGTTAGATTTCGGGGAAAATCTTTGTCAAAATATATGACGTGTACTATTTTGTTTACACACCAGTAGTTTCAGAATGATTCCTTGTGTATATTTCTAGATATTTAACAAAACATCAAAAATCGAAAGTGTCAAGATTTTTTTGGCGGTGACTGTACACTATTACACCATGATCTCAATACAGTCGAGTCTCTATATAACGAATTCCACTGTACCAGTAAAAAATTCGTTATATAGAGAAATTCGATGTATAGAGAATGCTGTTAAAAATCGTATTTAATGTGTGAAATTTGAACAAATATTATTTTTGATCTTTTGAATTAAGAATTTGAAATATTTAAAAGTAAAAATTAACCTAACATTTTATTTCTTAATTATTTAAGCTGTTTCAAAAAAGAGAGCAGACATTTATTTGAAAGCTTAATGAAAATCAAATAAGGAAGATTTGCATTAATTTCAGACGAAGAAATCTGTAATTTTTTGTTGTTTTGATTTTAATATTGTTACGCTCTCAAAAAAATGCTCAAATTTTAGCAAGGAATGAAAAATTGTAGTTCAGATTTTCCTCCATTTGAAGGCCTCTCTTATGTGCCTCTCATTGATTCCTCTCTTACATGTGTATCAATCCAATTGACACAGTTTTGAGAAGGATGTGGAAAGGTATGCGGGAGGTGAGATGAATTCGTTGGATTTAAAGAACAAGGAGAGAAGTAATATAAAAAAAAACTCAGCAGTGACGATAAATCAAAAATAGGTGATGGAAAATTGATTCCATATGATTTCGAAGCTTTTTAAAACTGAATAAATTAAGACCAATTTATGAAAATATCCGTTATATGGAGATAGATATTTCGTTATAGAGACTGTTTTTAATGTAATCATGCGAAAAGGGGACCGTTCCTACTAAAAATTCGTTATATAGAGAAATTCGATGTATGGAGTTTCGTTATAGAGAGACTCAACTGTATTTTAAAAACTTCGTTATAGTACAAACGCTCTTTATTTGCTACGTTTGACGTGCAATTTCCGACTTGTTTAAATACATGAATAGAAGCAACTTAAGTAATAAGTAATAGGTTGTTGCCTGGTGCAATATGATAAAATTACTAATATTTATTATTATTAGAAGCAACTTATTTATAGCTTTCATCCCAATTTAAATTGTGTTTTAAAATCATATATATTTTAAAATAATAAATGTTAAAAATGTTCTGTTTAAAAATCTGTTAAAAAAAAAAAAAAAAAAAAAAAAAAAAAAAAAATCTGACTTTAAGAGTCCTAAACCCATTAATAATTTGTCTTAAAAGTTTGAAGAAAATACACAAAAGAAGAAATAACAAATAATCGGAAACATTGCACTTTAAAAGGCAATGTTGTTGAAAAATACATAGTTTAAAATATATATAGAATCTTAAAAGAACGTGACAAAATATACAACTCAGATCTTCCACGAAGTTATTTTTTTTTTAATCTTTTCAAAGGCGTCTTTTAAAGCAAGTAATATTTCATATTGAAAGATTGAACAATGCTTGTGCGAAGAATGTAAAGAAATAAAGATATAAATAACACAACGAAAAGTTAAATTAATGATACATGGCATTAAGTAAAAAATTATTTAAAGAAAAACAAAGAGAAAATGAATTAAGAGTGTAAATAGTTCTTTAAACACTTTTTTTTATAAGAATTTAATGTTTTAGTTTTATTAATGTTTATTAGTTTTATTAATGTATATTAGCTTAATTTCCAGACAAAAATTCATAGTTTTATCCAAAAATCTCCTTTTTAATGCATTAATTTTATACGGAAATAAATCATTCAATTTCACCATAGTTTTTGTCGATGTTGTTGTTTGTTTGTTTCTTAGTTTGAGCTTGTGGAAATGGGTCAGCTAGTGAATTTAAATTAAAAATTATAATTGTTTTTATATTCTTTCTTTAAGATAGGATAATAGAAAAAACAAGAAAGCATTTTCTGAACTATATATTCCGAGTTTTTCAGACTGTTTACCCAACGTATAGTCATAACTTAATACTATACCATCATTTAAAAAATGGTTTTTATTTTTCAATTATTACACTTATAGTTTATTGTTTATATTTCGTGTCTCCTTTTTGTGTGCGTTTAAAATAATTTATTGTTGAAGTTTCGAGACTAAATAGCCTATTTTCATAGGCTTTTTAGGTATTTTAAGATACAATGATAAATTTAATAATATGCAGCTACAAATTGGTTAAAGAAGCAGGACCAAAAAATGTTCTAAAAAGGCGATTTTTGTGATACTGAAGGACCTCGAAACTTGAAATTCGGCATGATAGTTACTTGTAAAATGCAAATGCGCTCTAAAAATCCTTTCTAAAAAACTTTTAATGCAACAGGTTGACAGAAATGAGCAAAAATAGTTCTAAAATTGTCCTACATAACGATTTTTACGGATTCTCAAGAAATACCAAGTGATTTTTAAAGTAATGGTTCCAAATTTATGCTAACAGTGAAAGTTCTAACATAACCAATGTTCTCACTGCTACTCGCCACTGCGCCAAATCGGGAATAAATTCTACATTTGAGTAAACGAACAATAAACATCGCCAAATTGCGAGTGTTGAATTTCTGCTCTGTTTGTGTGTGGTATGCCGTTATAGTCGATATCCGCGTCACTGAACGATTGAAGTGGTGTTTCATGTTCAATCACACCGTATTTGATTTACATTACTCTGAGTGCGTCCAATGGAGTCACCGATTCGTAACTGGTACGATCGGTACGACCAAGGCGTTCAGTGCTGTTAACCGATCCGCAATCAGTGTCATTCAGTGGGAAAAACAGAAGTCATCTGTGAGAGATCTAACTAGCTGGGAAAATAATTTCGGTTAGCTGGGTTACGTGATCGGTTACATGAATATTTATAATAAAAAAATAAAAGAATAATTACAGCAAATTAATACAGATGGCGCTACTAGTAAACAATATAAGTAGCATCCAGTGAGTCTAACCACCGGTTAGAAACTGGTCACTTACCGTGACAAGTCACTGGTGACATTGGTCACTTTGGTGCTGCTAAACTGGACGCTCTCTCTATTTACAGAAATACTGACTCAATACCAGTTAAGTTTAGTAACAGCCAAAGATACAAAGAAATTATGCGGTAGGTATTTCTCTATTGTCAGTTAATCACTGTCTATGCGCTGGAGTCCAGCCGATATAAACACAAATAAAACTGTATCAAGTGCCAAATGGAGAAAACTAGAACGTGGCTTGAAATTAGCCATTTTTCATCTTATTTATTAGTTGTATGCAAAATGTAATTGGCCATTCAGATTTCTTGTATCGATTAAGAATCGAAATCGCATAACAATTTTTAGTGCATATTTACACAATGGTATATCAAAGATAAGTGTTTTTAATTTTTATTTAGATTGCTAAAAGAATGTCTGAAACATTTACAGGCTTGGGAGACATTTAGAATGTATTTCTTTTTAACAGTTCTTACATCGGATATTTGAATTTCTATTTTATAAGCAATTACAAAAAACTTTATGTTAAAGCACATTGAAAAAAAAAATGATAAAATAAAGGGCTTTGTAAAGAGAGATTTTTTACAGTGTTTCTTGCCGAATCTGTTTTGGTAAAAACTTTTTCATTTGGTATCTCTTTTCTTTTTTTATTCTCAAAACAACTAACATTAGTGAAAAGCTGGCGAGAACACTAAACATAAGGTTATTTTATGTAGATACTACTATCACCAGGGATTTGCAAGAAGAAAAAAGGTCTAAATTGCAATTTTTGTTATTGTGAACAGGGTAGAGACTTGAAATTTGGCATGGCTGTAACTTATAAGATGCTCTCTAATTACAATTTTAAAATTTAAAAAGGTTAAATAGGCAAAATATGCGCTAAATTAAGATTTCTCTTGAATTTTTAAAGACAGAAACTTGAAATTTGGCATGGTAGATACTTATAAAATGTAAATGTGCTGTAAAAAAAGATAGAGCATAGAGTTTGATATAGCTAAAGGTTCGTCTCTTTAAAGGTTAATATCTCGGCTAATAGCCAAAAATTCGTTATTAAAGTTATTATCATTCATCATTTTATACTTTTGCGAAGATAGGTGCGCATTATCCCACGAGCGCATCTCAAATTTTTGCTGTGCTTCCTGAAATTGAAATTTGTGTGCAATTTTTAAATGCGATTCCTTCAAAAACTATATGATCTAGTCTAGGGTCATTATTGTAGTTTTCCCGCAAACTTTTAATTAACGTCTACCATCTCTAATATTTTCATAATTTGAGTTCCATTAGATTCGAAAATAGAAGTAGGGATACATTTTTGCTTCAAATTTCAGGGGTATCTCTGAAACTATCGCACCTAAAATTAAAACATTTTTTTTTTAAATCTTTAAGTTCGGCCGTTACGAGGTCTTTCACGCGATCTCATATGAAACAAAAAGAAATCTCCATATTTATATATATTCTTTCATGTGATTTACCTACCCCCTCACTCAAATTTTTTCTAAAGATATTTGTGATTGGTTAATAATTTAAAAATATATGGTTGAATAGCCTTTATTGCATTTGTCAAATTTATCAAAATCCGTCTCTTTAAAGTATAATATCTCGGATAATTGCCAAAAATTTGCTATTAAAACCATTATTGATCATCCTTTAATTCTTTCGCGAAGATAAGTACCTTAAGCGTTCCTCAAATTCATTGCTGAGCTCCTTCAAATCGAGATTTGTGTTGAATGAAAAGATGCTCTTATCTCGAAAATTGTGTGATTGCTATAGTTTTCATGCATTAGGTTTAATTTAACTAGGGATGCAACGGATATCCGGCCAATATCCGATATCCGGCATATCCGGCTGATTTTTCAATATCCGAAATATCGTCGGATATCCGGATCACAATCACCGGATATCCGGAGAATGCAGCAAAGCAAATATAGAGGAATAACAGTAATCCTTTGATCCCAAATAATACTGAAAAACTTTTGTTTTTAATGCAAAAGATGAAATAATAAGTTCTCTATCAATATGAGTAAAAGATAATTCTCAAAAGCTTAAAAAATTGCCAGCTTTCCTTACTATTTATATTAAAATTCTGTAATAAATTCAAGATTTTGCATTTATATCTTTTAGAAAATTGTATCTTTACTTTCGGATTGTAAAACAAAATTTGAAGTCAAAATAGCAAATAAAGCCTTTTTGTAAAAGTGTATAAAGATAGAAAACCAACATTTAGAAATGCTCAAATAATGAAAGAAAAGGTTGCAAACAGCTGTTTCGAATCTATTGTCGAGATTCTTCATCAGTACAAGACTCAGCATGTAGAAAAAGCTAAGCTGAGCAAAGCGACAGAGAAGCGCAGGCTTATATACCATCTAGCAGCCTTCACCTGCTACGCTGGTCAGTGTTTTTTAAAGAAACTTTGAATCAAACGAAATTTTTATACCATAGTAATTTTTAGTTTTATATCATACTTTAGACTGTCTGTCATCGGTGAAAAGTCCATCATCTAAACGGAAAGTTCAATGTTAGTCACCAATGAATGACGTAGCGCTCAACATGTTAACAGTTTTAATCACATAAAAATTCATTCAGCAGAGCCTTTAAAATAAAGCCAACCTTTTGTAATTGGGTTCATCTGATTTAAAACATCTCTCCATAAGTATTCAATTAAGCAAGGTAGAATGCTATATTTCATTTGCTACAAAATTTCAGAAAAATTATCCAAGTAACAATGTAAGTTCCATTAAAATCTATCTAGTATTTTCTACTAAATAGATTTTAATGGAACTTACATTGTTACTTGGATAATTTTTCTGAAATTTAAGAAAAAATTAAGTTATAAGCGGCCGGAAGAAATTTCACTTTGCGTTTTATATATATTGATATAATTAAATATATCTTAAATAATCATGTTAACCTGATTATAGAACTCTCTTTCAAAATTGTAGGTACAACAGATTTTTTGTACAATGATTAATACAAAATTCAGACTTCCTTTTATATAGATAAATTGAAAATTTCAAATTTTTGCGCAGAAGGCATCGCCAAATTAGGAAAATGCAAAGTATTTCACGAACTACTGGATTTAAAAGATTTTGCTTAGTACCATTCGATTCAGCATAAAAAAATACACTAAAATATGTTATTAGTTGAAAAATAACTACAAAAGCCGATTTTTAAGGATTTTTTTTAAAATTCGTTCTTTTTTTCACCTCCCTTGAGGGTGGAATTCTCGAAAATTTCTTCTTAGCGGCACTCAGTATTATAAAAAGTGTTTTTATCCCAATTTTCAAGATTTTTGGTTCTTCAGATTTTTTTGTGCTGTGAATAATACGAAATCCAGACTTTCTTTTATATATATAGATAAGGATTGAAAATGTCAGGTTTTTGCGCCAAAGACATCGCCAAATTAGAAAAATGTGAAGTATCTCACGAACTACTGGATTTAAAAGATTTTGCTTGGTACCATTCGATTCAGCATGAAAAAATACTCTAAAATATGTTATCAATTGAAAAATAACTGCTAAAGCCGATTTTTAAGGAATTTTTTTTAACTCGTTCTTTTTTTCACCCCCCCTTAGGGGTGGAATTTTTAAAAATCTCTTCTTAGTGGCACTCAGTATTATGGGACGTATTTTTATCCCAATTTTCAAGATTTTTGGTTCGATAGATTTTTTTGTTCTGTGATTAATACGAAATCCAGACTTTCTTTTATATATATAGATTAGAGGAGCGAATGATAGTAGATTCTAAATGGCTTTTTGCTACCTTACATGCATTATTTATGCATTTCTAAATATTGGATTCTGTCTTTAGTCTTTATAAAATTTGAAATTGTTTAATAAACTATGATTTTATTAATTTTCTTTCTTTCACTTAGTTTAAATAATGGGTTAATTGGTTTATAAGTTAAACAACCAAACAAACATTTTTTACTTTCTTCTATCCTTGATAGTGGAAAGTAATGTAATCATTTTTTTTCGACAAATTTATATGTTTTAGGGATCCAATATCCCTAAAAACATGTTTATTCAAAACCTGTCTGTCCCAGTGTCACCATCATATCATCAAAAATTGCATGAAGTTATACATAGAATGAACCAAACATTTTGTACATGTTTTTGGCTGTAGTTTTAGACATAGGATCATTCTGATGAGGACACCTCCACGATTAGTTTTGCGAGTTCATTGGATAAGTCTAAGAGGGGGGGGATAGGAGGTAACTCCCCCATCTTGAATTTAGTTTAATGGGTTTTTCACATAAAATTTACCGATATGCTTCAAAATTTGGATATAGGTTCATTTGGATAAGGCACTTCCCTGATTTGTTTTGAGAGTTCATTGGATAAGTATAAATGGGGGATCGGTGGGACTACCCCTCTTAATTTAGGTAAATGATTTTTCTTGCAGAATTAACCAATTTGTTTTAATATTTGGATACAGGTTTATAGTGATAAGATGCTTCCCTAATTAGCTGTGGGGTCATTTTGTTAAGCATAAAAGGGATACCGGAGATTACCTCAATCCCCCTTAAATTTGATAAATAAGTTTTTATACAGAAATATCCTATTTGCTTTAAATTTTGGATGTACATTCTTTTTGATAAGGCGAAACTCTGAGTAGTTTTGGAAGTTTAATGTTTAAGTATAAAGAATGGGGATAACTCTTCTTAAATTATATAAATGGGTTTTTATGAAGAATTATTCAATTTGCTATGAATTTTGGATATAGGTTTTTTTATGTGATAAAGCATATCCTTGGTTAGTTTAGGGGATTCAATGATTAAGTATAAAAAGGGGAAATGGGGGGGAGCTATTTCCTCCCTTAATTTTTTTTTTCGAATGTTTTTGAATTGGCAGTTCATGCAGCAATGGGAATTTTGCATCTTGCTAAAACTGGCTATTCGCAAACAGCTGATGTATAGCGAAATAACAAAAAAATATTAATTTTAATAAATAACATGATCGAGATTAACTCATTCTTAATCTAATTGACTGCAGCAAAAATTCTAGATGAAAATCAAAGTTGGTATGATATTGAACTAACAATATTGATGTAGTATTAATATTTGTAAATATTTTTTTAAAATTGAGATCTATGAAATAGAAGAGAGTCTTAGGATTGGTGCATCTAACTAGTTATTTTTGTGATTTCATTATAAATATTTAAAATTAAAAGTAATTTTTTCTTTTCATAAATTTCAAAGTGATTTACCTTAAAATAAAATTAAATATAGCTTAAGGTAAGACATTTTTGAATAATTAAAACATGAAAAAAAAATCATCAATTAAACCTGTATTTGGATATAACTCTTCAACCATTGGTATATTAGTAAGACTTTTATGTTTACATTATAAAAGGATGCTATGTATTTCTTTGTGAAAATTCTTTACAAATATAGACATATTAATAAACATGTAAAATTTGTTCTAAAAATTATCAGCCATTTCATTGTACATATTATAAGCAATTTTCAGCGGTTCAATGACAAATAAGCAGAGTATTTAAATATTAGAATTGCCTTTTTTATTCAATATTATTATTATGCACATATAGGGTTTGAATTTCGGGACAGGATGGCAGGATTCATGCACTAAAGAATCTTGTGTCATTCCTGTTTCCCAAAAAAATCATTTTTTGAAATTTTTTTCTTTGTGAAGTGAGGGTCAAGTCTCAGGACCGACTGACTATTTTCTTGATATTTTCCTCTATCGATTGACAAATCTCACAGTTTGCTCTTACGACAATTATACAAAATTCATGATTGTTTTTCTGCGTTTGACTGAAATGTTTTGTAATTTTTCTCACATAATTTCCCGTTTGCTGGTCTTACAAAATTTTACAACTTTTTCTTTCTGGAGACACACAGGCAAAATTCATAATTTATTTCTCTCAACTAATTGACAAATTTAGCTATTTTATTCTGCGACTGATTGGCAAATTTCCCTTTTTGTTTTTGTGACATTCTGATGAAATTAACAATTATTTTCCTGTGTCCAGCTAAAAAATTTGTGTTTTGTCCTTTGTTATTGGCTGACGAATTTCATGATATTTCCTTGTGACAGCTTAACAAATTTTACGATATTTTATTGTAATTGATTGACGAATTTCGATATATTTTCCCACTACCCAAGTTCTCTCAAAGTTCAAATTTTTTCAGGCAGGTCGACAATTTTTTAAAATTTATTTTTCCCATGATGGACGAAATCAGCTACATTTTTTCTATGACAGGTTTATATATTTTGCGAATTTTTTTCCTGTGCCAAAACAGGAAATAACTAATAGGGCAGTAATGGTCACTAGAGTCTGAGCTCTATCACGTGAGTCTGGAATTAGCTCTGAACAAAATGAGATTAAATCCTGTGTTGCACATTTGAAAAAAAATAATAAATAAATAAATAAATAAACATTTTTTGTTTACAATCAGTGGATCAACATTAGATTTTTTCATTTTTCAAAGTCATCGCACATTTTGTCATCAATGGGCTCAATAATCATACCTCCTTTTTTTATTTAAAAGACGATCTTTCATACAACGTTTCTGTTTTCCTGTTTCTGTATTTTTTTCCATATCTGATAATTTGCACCTTCCCATTTTGTAACTTTTCTACTCTATTCTTTATTAACATTGACATTTTGATTTCCTATTCAAATAAAAATTCTTCTAAATTTAAAGAATTTCGTAAAATAAATAAATAAAATGTGGACATCCATTGCCCAAAGCAAGATGTTTAAATGTTTCCCATTGAGATATTGAAAATCAGTAAAAACATTTTTATGATGTTCAAAACATGATTTATATAATAAGTCATATGTTATGTATATCATGGATTAAACCTTAATATTCCTGGACGAATCATAAACAAAATAAAATGCAGACATCACAAGGCCCATTCTCAACCGAAAACAACAGCCATTTTCCAAATGATTTAAAAAAAGATGAACTTTAAGGAAACACATTTAGAAACAATAAATATTTGATGTGCATAGTTCACAGAAATTAGGACATGACTTTTTTAAATAATCCATTTCTTATGTAATAGAAGAAACCTATTGACTATGTCCTTTTCAGAATTTCATATGGGTTTAAATTCTAATAAATAGTAGAACATAATTCAATTAGCTAAAATGTCAGGGATTACACATTACAGTATTGACGATAATTCCACTAAGTGATATACAATCACCGAAGGATATTGACAATACAATCACCTACATGCATTATTCTTGAAAGTAAATTAAAAATGAATGCCAATCAGATTAAGAAAATTAAGAAAAAATAATAAGATGAAAAAAGCATAACCAAGTATTTTCGATAATTTAATGTGTTAGAAAAGTTGCTCTGTTCTGTTTGTCAAAAGTGTAACCTATAAAAGATTCTAAGCCACACAAAATCAAATAAACATGAATTGAAAAATTCATTTAGCAACTCAGTTATTAATTGCCCATAACACTGAGTGAAAATTGAAAAATGATATAATATATATAAGGTTTGATTATTTTCCTTTGTTTTAATTAAAATAAACATTTTGGATAATTATCTTGAGTTGTTGATTTAATTTATTTCAGTGGAATTTTGTCCTGTCGGTATAATTTGTAAATATTTAAGTGGCATGTAAAAAATAATAGGGTTTAAAAAATATTTCCCCCCCCCCCCTCTCATATAGTTTAACTCCCCTGCATTTACAAATGTTATGAGGGAAACTCTCTCCTCCTGGGAAAACCTGAATTTCAAGCCCTGATAGTCAAAGATATATAGTTTCTGTAAAATATATTGCAATATGTTTAAAATGTTGTAATGGTGTGTGAAACATGTTTGCAATTTATTATATGAGATGGCATTGTATAAAGAAATAAACGAGCATTCACCATAACTAAAAACATATTTAGTACCGGATATCCGATCGGATATCCGGCAGGCAAATCGGATATCGGATATCCGATATCCGATATCCGGCAAAATCAATATCCGTTGCATCCCTAAATTTAACGCCCACTACCTCTAATTTTTTCATAATTTTAGTTTCAATAGATTCAAAATTAGATGGGAGGGGACATATTTTTGCATTACATTTTCGACGATATCTCTGAAAGTATAAAATCTAAAATTAAAACAAATCTAATTTGGAATTCAGAGTAATGAAAGATTTAACAGTATACCCCGCACCATATGCGATGAAAATATTTTCTTTTATCAAGCAACTTAACTAGTCCCTCTACACTTTTCCTAAATATATTTGTGAATATTGTGTAAAAATGTGAGTCAACAGTCTTCATCACTTTTCCCAATTTGAACTTTCCAAGTTATACAATTTACAAAAAAAAAAGACAATTTGTGACATAGGAATAGACGGACACACGTATTATCTTATAAAGGTTCCAATTTTAATTTTTAAGTACCGGACCCTAAATACAAGGTTTAGTTAAAGAAAAATGTGTAATAAAGATATAAATAATAGAGAAAAAACAATGATTTTCGATATTTAACGAAATATCATTTAAATAAAAACTAAGAGGAAAGGAAAATGTATAAAAGTAAAAATAGTTTTTAAAACACCCTTTTTTTTATATAAATATTCGATGTTTATCTTGAAAATCCTGTTTAATTTCACAACTTATGACATGATATGACTCATTGCCAACTCAACTCCTGGACGTAATCCAGTTATTTCGTCAAAAATACAGGAAGTCTTACTACAATCTGGACATGGATTTTTGTTTAGAAAGTTGACTATAATGTCGATATATGACATGACTCACTGTTTCGTTTATTTGCTTTTTCAAAAATTTTCGTTTGAAGGCATTAATTACGAGTAGCAATCAATTGTCAAAAATTCAAAGCGTTTTTTACGCTGATTAGAAAGTGCAAGCTAGTCAATTTATTCGAAAAATTATATAATTTCTCGATTTCTTTTAAAGGTAAGATAACAGAAAAAAAATTCATTTTAATTTTTTATACAGAATATCTCAATTTTTTTTCGCAACGTATAATTAGAATGTATTTAATAATAAACAATTATTTTTTTAAAAAGGAAATTTTCATTACGACACACTTTTTTTTATATTTAGATTTTTTTTAAATTAGTTTTTAAAATAATTTGTTGTTGAAGTTTCACAACCAGTTGGCCTAATTTAAAGATCTTCTTTACGATTGTTTTATTGGTTTGTTAATGTATAAATATAATTTCCATAATATTTGTCATTATCATGTTAGTAATTTTTTACAATATTTAATAATATATTGTCTCTTACTAACTTAAAACAAATTTTTAAAAAATGTGTATCACACTCTTTATTTTTCATTCCTATTTTCTACTTTGTAGTGTTTAAATACTTCGTTGTTGCCGTTATACAACTAGTTGGCTTTTTTGTCGAACATGCTTTGAAATATCATAAAATCCATTCTTGTTATAACTCGTACACGATTGTAATCATAAAAAATATTAAGATTTAAATCCTAAATCCATCTGATGAAAAAATACCTTAAAAAAATATTAATTTATAATTAAATTTTTAAAAAAATTATAATGTTGTATTGTCATTGGAAACACACCTGTGAACATAATATTTAGGCACGCCCGCAATTACATGTCGTCTGGCCCGTCCGTCCGTCCTTCCATCTTTCCGCTAGCGCAAAATCTATCTAACCGAATGTTTTGGAATTTAATATACAGGATCATTGGAGAATTGTGTCGTGCCTTTTCCAGTGTTATCAAAATCAAATCAAAACTTCAAAACACATTAATCAAACGTTTTCTTCATTCTATTAAAACCAATCTTACGTCATTAATTCAATGATATCCCATGATAGGAAACGATTCGATGTTGCCATGGTGATGATGTCCTATTTAAGACTAAGATCCTATTATTTACGTTTTACTAAATTTAATATGTAATGTAATAGTAGTAAAATTTGTATTCATGCATTTTTTGAATAATACTGCAATGTCTATTACACCTAGATTTGAATATTTATAAAACTAGTTATTGAACTTCATTTGCCACGTTTGATGTATAATTTCCAGCTTGTTATATTTTTAATCTACGATAAAGTCAGTCAAATAACGGTTATAAAATTCCACGAATGCATATAAAACCAAACTTAAGTTTACATACAAGAGTGTAAAATACTGAAACTTCTGTAACTTATAAAAAGGCAATCTAACTTTTTACGCCCTCTAAGGAGCGAGATAGAATTTTTGATAATAGATAAGTCCGCAATCATCATTTAGAATATGGATGCGTATAATTCAATACGCGAATGTGTTTTGACAGTAGCGAAATTAGACCTAGTTTCCAATAGATATCTGAGAGATGAAATTTGTAGAGGAAAAATACAAATCTGTGTGAAAAGAAAATACTCAAATTCTCAATTAGTAGATGTAAGACTGAAAATTAAATTCATTCACAGCAATCACTCGCATTAATCACATGGAATTGACTTTAAACCGAAACGTTTCGTGTTGGTTATAATCATAATAAGCGTCTATATATATAATTATACATTTTTCTTGCGTGAAGGAAAATGAGGTTGAATTTATGACTTGTCATTTGGCAACAACCATAGCGGCGAATCTCAGTGATCAATGTACAGTAACATGTTCCGACTCATTCGGCAAACTAAAATTCAGAGATTTTCTTTATAAATATTGATCGTTTAATCAACGTATGAATAGTAATGTTATTGGCTCATTTTACGACGACGCGAGGTATGCATCCAATAAATCAGCTTTCAAACAAAGCTTGTCTTTTAGATACAGCAAAACACGTTTTGTTTGCATTTTGTTAGAGTCATCATGGTGTCATACAAAGCGTCTCTGCTGTGCTTTTAAAAGAGTTTTAAAGGAATTTAAAATTACTATTTCTTGATCTTGCTAAGAATTACAAGTACACCGTTGACGATTATTGCTGCTATTTTTCTTTATTGCTTCATTGTTCTTTTCCCCATCTAGGATAGTAAACAGACCAATTTTGGTTTCATTCGGGTCCATTCTTCCAGCTACAGGCAGCTACAAATAGATATACTAGTTTCGAATTATTTATTCTGCACACAAGTTGAAAAATTTTGTCATTGTTTTTTAAAAAATAACAGTTTTTCCCCCGCAAAACATAAATTTAAAAAATGCAAGAATAAGCTATAATCTATATTAATGATAGTTTTCCTTTTCAACGATAAGTCAATTTCCATAATTTCAAATCTTTTAAAGCAATTTATTTCTAAAGTAGTAGATATGTAATAAAACATAAATGGCATTTATGTTATAAAAAATTCCTTTCATCGCTAAAATTGCATGACAAATCTTAATTTTGAGACTAAAATGACATTAATTAAATTAATAATACCGAAAAATAATTATGAAATTCAAAAAAACTTTCATAAAAATATTTTTTGAAATAGTCAATGTTTCTATTTGAGTATAATTACCATTTCAGATAATAAAGTAAAGGCAATTTTAAAAATGGTAATGAAGTAATAGCCGTTCATTTATTTCTACAATTATATGATGTTTTAAAGATAATTTTGTAAAAAGATTTAAGTGCAGTCTGAAATTGAATTTTTACAACAAACCATATATAATAATTGCACATAATCATTATTATAATATGTTTATTTTTAATTATGTCTTAGGAAAATTTCAAAATTACGTATGCCCTAATTGAATGTTCGTCCATATATCACTTTTAAAAATTTTATTTTTATGTATTTTATTATATATATGTTTTCTTAATATTTATCTTTAATTTTAATTATCTTCATGCATTTTATTCATGAGAAAACGATATCAAAAATTAATGTTGGTAAATTCATTGCATGTTATACATTAATAAAGCTAAACAAGAAAGAAAAATCATGAATCAAGAATAGATTATGACACATTCCAACACATTCAGAAAAATATAACAAAACTCCAGTGTTTAATAAGTTGAAATATTATGTCAAATTCAAATAAAAGGAAACGCGTATCACATTTGAAAACCCAATTTACACTACTCTCATCTACCTTCGAAAAATGATCCGAATTCTTTTAGCAGCCCTGTATTCGATACATAGATTTGTTTCTATTAATATTTTGAGTACCAAGTCTATTTTGTCGAACTTCTCGTTTAGGCTGCGAAATCAGATTCCCGTTACACAATCTACTAAAATAAATAAAATAAAATAAAATAAAATAAAATAAAAAATGTGTAAAAGTCTCTAAAGCGCCACAATATCTTATACTATAATGCGAGCAAAAATTGTGTGTGTGTGTCTGTGTGTGTGAATTTTATCTCGAAAACGGCTCTAACGATTTTCACAAAAATTTGGATTTTACCATTTTCGGCCACTAGAAGACCATTGGGCTAGGTCACATGTTCGAGAAAATTCGATTACTGGGTCATTTTGGGTCACAATGGGTCAGGATCAAACTATTTATATCTAGAGAACAGTTGGATGGATTTTAAGGCAATTTTGTATCCAACCGTTTTTTGGCACGAGAAAACTATTGGGCTGGGTCACATGTTCGAAAAATTTCGATTAGTGTGTCATTTTTGGGTCATTATGGGTCAAGCCATTTTTATCTAAAAACGGCTCTAACGATTTTGACCAAATTTTATATTTTATCGTTTTGGATTACAAGAAGACCATTGAGTTAGGTAACATGTTCGAGAAAATTCGGTTAGTGGGTCATTTTTGGGGTCATTGTGGGTCATGCTATTTTTATCTAGAGATTTTCTGACGCAATTTTGACTAAAAATTGCATTCTATGGTTTTCGGGCACGAGAAAACCATTGGGCTAGGTTACATGTTCGAGAAAAAATTTTAATGGGCCATATTGGGTCACTAAGGGTCTGGGTCAAGCTATTAATATTTAAAGAACGGCAGAATCAATTTCATCGAAATTTTGCCTGTAACAGTTTTTTGACATGAGAAAGCTAATGGGCTAAGTCACACGATCGAGAGATTTCGATTATAAGAGTCATTTGTGTGTCATGATGGGTCATGGTCAAGCTATATCTAAAGAACAGGTGGATCGATTTTAACGAAATTTTGTATACAGCATTTTTTTGGTACGAGAAAACTATTGGGCTAGGTCTCATGTTCGAGAAATTTTGATTACTGGGTTATTTTGGGTCATAAAGGGTCTGAGTCAAGCTATTTATACTTAAAAAACGGAAGGATCGATTTTAACGAAATTTTGCATACAGCATTTTTTTTTTGGCACGATAAAACTATTGGGCTGAGTCACACGTTTGAAAAATTCAGATAAGTGTTTCTTTATTGGGTCAATATGGGTCAAACCAATTTTATCTAAAAAAAGGCTCTAACGATTACCACAAACTAAAATTTCCAAATTTTGTCGACCAAATTTTGTATTCCACAGTTTTAGATTAAAAGAAAACCATTAGATTAAGTGTTCGAGACAATTCGTTTAATGGATCATCTATGGGTCATTGTGGATCACGCTAATTGTATCTAGAAAATGACTTGCTCAATTTTGACTAAATTTTGTATTCTATAGTTTTCGGACATGAGAAAATCATTGGGCTAGGTCATAATTTAAAAGTGACTCGAACAATTTTGGCTAAATTGTGTTTTCTGTCCTTTTCGGGTTCTTGAAAATCATTGGGCTGGGTCCCATGTTCGAGAACATTCGATTAATGGTCGATACCAAATTAGTCAAAAATATTGGTTTTCAAATTCTGAAAGAATTTTATAGATAATCCTAACGGGATCCAAGAAATATTATTCAATCAATCAAAGAACATAGAATGCTCTCGAAAACAAAATTCGACCAATCGGGCTACGTAGCAGCATTTCATAATAGTTGGCAATATTTAGCGAAATAATGGTGGAATTTGCGAAATTTGTGCCGGAAAATTGAATTTCAAGATTACCAATGTTAAAACATGGTTTTTTTTTTATTGGCGTAAATTGAAATTTGACTATATTTAGAGAAATTTGCGGAAAATTTGGCTTTTAAGATTTGAAAGAATTTTCTAAAAATTCCCAATAAGAGCTGAGATACACTATTCAACTAATCTGAGTTAATAGAATTTTCTCTTAAATATCATTGTACCAATACTATATAGCAAAATTTTTCAACAGTTCGCAATATTGAGCGAAATAATGGTTAAATTTATGAAATTTGAGCTTGAAATTTGACTCTCATGATTAACAATGCAAAAATACATTTTTTGGCGCCAAATGCAAAAAATATCGCCAAATTTGGCGACATTTAGCGAAAAATTTGGCTTTCAGAATCTGAAAGAATTTTCTAGAAATTTCCAGTTGGAGTCTAGATAAGTGATTTAACCAATCAGAGTCCATAGAATGTTCTCGAAAACAGAATTCAACCAATCAGAGTACACAAAACTTTCTCGCAATTAATCCTAAGCTATATAACGATGCTCTTAGGTCAAAGCCTGTGAACTTGGAAAGTCAATCTTGAGATCTGCAAAAGACTTTAAAAATCTTCGAAACGATTGAAGTTTAAGCCGATTACTACAGTGGAGTCTATATTCTCAACTACCAGAATCACTTCCCCTGTTGCTTTTTAAAGGTTGCTCTGGACTTGAACTACAATAATTATGTCTGCTGGACGTCCCATGAAACGGAAAAATTTTAACTTCCAGCAGCAAAGAAGAAAGGAAATATCTACTCTAAAACATGAAGATGATTTTGATGAATATCCAGCATCCTTAAAGCCAATGCGAGAAACCAAATTAAGAAGCATAGAAAAGATAGCTGAAGCTGTTACAAATATGAATAATTATCAAACTGAAGAAAAACTAGAACAAATATGCTGTTTAGTCAAAAAAAGAAGAGCTATGGAACGTCAGAAGTTCACGCCAAGCGTTTGGAGGACAAACGAAATTGGGAAGTCCGACGTCGTGCAAATGAAACAGAAGAACACATATCCCAGAGGCTGGAGAACAATCGGAATAGAGATGTCCGACGTCGTGCAAATGAAACAGAAGAACACAGATCCCAGAGGCTTGAGGATAAACGGAATCGAGAAGTCCGACGTCGTGCAAATGAAACAGAAGAACACAGATCCCAGAGGCTTGAGGATAAACGGAATCGAGAAGTCCGACGTCGTGCAAATGAAACAGAAGAACACAGATCCCAGAGGCTTGAGGATAAACGGAATCGAGAAGTCCGACGTCTTGCAAATGAAACAGAAGAACACAGATCCCAGAGGCTTGGGGATAAACGGAATCGAGAATTCCGACGTCGTGCAAATGAAACAGAAGAACACAGATCACATAGGTTGGAGGATAAGAAACAGCGTGAATCCCATCGAAGAGCATCAGAATCTATCGAGAGACGTGAAAAACGTCTTGAAGAGCAACGACGTCGTAATGCTAGACGAAAGAAAGCATTAGAACAGAATCGTTTACCGACGTACAAGTGCGCAGTTGATAGAGATGTATCGTACCAAAGCTTGGGAAATTTTGATGTCTCATGTAGTCATTGTGAAGCCCTTCATTTCCCTGAAGAACGAGTTTCCAACCGAATTGGGCGAGATTCATTTAGTGAGTGTTGCTTGCATGGCCGCATTCAACTAGATCAACCAGGATTTCCAAATGAACTGGTACGTCTCTTTTTGCGAATTCATATCCTCTCAGATGAATTTCACAAAAGAATACGGAATTTAAATGCATGCTTTGCATTTGCTTCTTTTAACATGGATGATGACAGAACTATAAACAGTCATGGAATTTATACTTTTGTAGCTGCTGGCCAAGTATATCATAAAATGAACATGGCTGTACATCCAACTCAGAATGATGATGGTGAATTCGAACGATCACAGTATGGCCAAATGTACTTTTTGGACCCCACTGATGCTGTAAGAGAAAGAATTAAACATCCTCTAAGCCATGGTATCAGCAGAACCTTAATTGAATTGCTAGAGAGAATCATACGCACAGAAAATCGTTTCGCACAAGGTTTCATGATGATGCGAGAAGTGGAAGAAGAAGTCAATCAGCACGCATCTACAAAAGGAATCGCGCCTCCGCATGTCGGTCTGCTATTTACAATGCGCGAAGGCTTTGATTACAAGAGATTTAACAAGAAGAACATGCGTGTAGACTCAGAAGAGCAAGAATTCGCGGAATATCTCTTGAAGCTAGGGAACGGAGAAATTCCTACAAATTCAATGGACGAAATTGAACTTCCCGAAGATTTGCTTTCAAAAGGAAACCTAATACAAGAGGTATTTGGGGATTGCATAGCTGCTCAAAAGTACGAAACAATGAAAGACAGAGCCATCCTCGCGCCTCTGAATGCGGACGTCAATAGAATAAATTCGGAGATTATTGAAAGGCTTCCGGGAGAATCTATACTTTACTATAGCTTTGATTCAATAAAAGATCAACCGGAAGGAGCACTACAGTTCACCCCGGAATTTCTTAGTACCGTAGACATTGCAGATCTTCCGCCGCATATACTGAAGCTGAAAATTAATACAATAATAATGTTACTGCGGAACCTCGATGTATCAGAAGGGCTGTGCAACGGTACACGTCTGATTGCGACAGAGCTTTGTAATAACATTATCAAGGCTAAAATAATTACTGGGGAGAATTTCGGCCGCGTAGTTCACATTCCAAGAATAACACTGGATTCAAGCAAGAGCCATCTCGGATGTACTATGCAGCGCCATCAATTTCCTGTGAGGCCGGCGTTTGCCATCACTGTTCACAAAGCTCAAGGGCAAACATTTGATTTCGTGGGCCTGGATTTCAGCGTCTCCGTCTTTATGCACGGAATCCTATATGTTGCATTCTCACGTGTAAAAAGGCGTTCAAGTCTAAAAGTTCAGATTCCAAAAGAAAGACATCAAAGAACTAAAAATGTGGTATGGAAGGATGTTCTTTCGTTGTAAATATTTAATGTAAAATTTAGAAATATGTTCACAGTATTGATATTTATAGTTTCTGTAAATAAGAATATTATAAAATAAATTATTTATAGCAATAATATGGCGAGAATTTCATTTTATTTAAAATTTAGTACAGTGTTTACTTTAACCGAGCATGGCTCGGTGTTCCCCGCTAGTTGTAAGTTATGCTACAAAGAAAATGCGGCACAATCTGGTAGAGGAATGACCACAAAATGAACTATGTAAGTTGCCACATTTTGTGATAACTGCGAAAAACAATAGTTTTTATGTTCAGTGCATTTTAATAAAACCTGTTAAAATTTTTAGGTAAAAAATAAGATACAATCGTGAAAATTTATTTAGAATGTAACTTAAATTTTACGCGGTATTTTATACTGTCAGTCACCGGTGACTGAAGCAGCCTAAACGAAAAGTTCAGTGTCAGTCAGCTGTGACTAATGTGGCACTTACCGTTTTAACTAGTATGCATGCCAAAATTTAGCTCAATTAAGAAATACATATACCTCAGCTAGAAATTCCCCTTCAGCGATTTCCAATAATAAGGACAATACAAAATACCCTACGTGACGATAAAAATGCAAACCAAGAAAAAAATATGGCCAGAAAGTGATTAAACTTAGCAGTCAGAGAGAGATAGTAGAGAACAATAATTTGATCTCTATTTCAAAATGATATTAATAAAAATAGTCTAAGAGCTGACCACTTAAAACCCTAAGTCATCGAGCACAAGAAAAATTACATAATTGCATGGAAGAGTAGTGATAGGGGAAGCTAATCATCCATGTCAGCCGGAAGAGAAGTGATGGATAAGCCAAAAATTGATACCATTACTGGTTCAATCGTAGACTTAGCATTATGTTTTCCTGCACCCAATTTTCCGTGTTTTAATACTTTTAATTGTACGGCAAACACAATGTTAAACGTACGAGTGAACCACTAGTGGTATCAACTTTTGGCTTATGCACCACTTCCCTTCATGCGTGCAAAATGAATACAATAATATGCGAGAAAAAATATATTAAACATTTACACCTGTTAAGAAGGGAACGTATTTTTTCCTTCCAATGCGATTCCGTCTTAGCAGATTTTATTTTTAACATGTACCATTTTTCTTTAGATTTTTATGTATCTAATGCCGAAATTTTAACTTTAATAACGGGCCGGGTCAGTATTTTTTTCGCTTGGGTCGGGACGGGACGAATTTTTTTATAGATCTGTCCGGGCTCGGGCCTGGAAATTTCGGCCCGTGAATATCTCTAGTGGAAAGGTCTGCCAATGGTGTCAAATGAGATCCCAAATGTATTTGATTGGTGAGAGATCCGGAGAGCACACTGGCCAGGAAAGTATCTGTACACCTAGCAGCACACTTTGGCTGGAACAAGCAGTATGCGGTAGAACATTATCTTTCTTATAAAGAGCATTGGCCACCCCCCTTTGAACGTAAGGGTGCCATCGGTCGCAGCAAATCGTGCACATATCGTTGATGCGTCATAATGACCCGAATACAATTTAGACGGGATCCCAATAGTGCCCCAAACTATGTTGCCACATTGTCGCGAGGAGAGGTGTCCCACAATTGCTACCCGATTGGACCTGGCTATACATCGACGCAACACGCAAATTCGGCAACTATCACTAGAAAAATAGAAGCGTGACTCAACTGTGAACACGACTCCATACCATTTCGTCGTCCGCATCACCCTAGTCCTATATTATTGCAGACATTGGCGTCTCTGTTGTAATGTCAAAGGCAGTCTTCTTAACGGACGCCATGAGTACAGAACACTGGGAACCAATCAACGGAAAACAGTTCTGACCGATATGGGATCATCCAAAATGTCTTGAACGTGCTGCAAAATGGAGGTAGAAATGACTTGCGGGTTCACCATCATTTTTCGGCGGATGATTCGATTCACGCATGCTATCTTCACTCTTTCTGCCCTGGCATTATTCAAACTTGCCACATTTTCACGTTCCAGCCATCTTCACCAACCGGAGCTTTGTGGGCGCATCCTGATGTATCTCAGCTGCGATTTGAAGCATGGACCAATTTATCCTTCTCAGACCAATCACCATACTCCTCGTAAAATCGCCTGTCTGCTGAAACTGCCTCCGTTGACGATGACCTGCATTCTTTGCTATTACACACGTCCACTGAGAGGAAAACAAAATCTGTACAATGATTTCCCTAGAAAAAGTAACTTCGCAAATATTACTCTTTATTCGCATATTCGCATTATTACGCATATTCCTTCCCTTATATCTTATTTAACGTGTACTGAAGAAATGCGCATTTCACATTGTTTGAATAGCTCAGTTACGTACGTCTACCATGAAATTTGGATAAATTTATGTCCATTCCATCTTGGTGTTGCAATTTCAATGTTACTTCATATGCATTTTCAGTGTCATGGTATTCTGTATCTTTCATTCTGTTCGTGTTTGAAAGTTCAATGTGTGATGCGTCCAGAAATTGTTTGTCTTGATCTATTTATGAATCACTTCATCTTCATAATATATTATCGCAGCAAAAGCTAAACTCTATATGTATGATAATTTTTAGAAAGCTGTGGAACAAAGTGGTCTTAAGCAGTAATGAGAGTTTAATAGAATGAAGAATAAATGGAATTGTTGTTCGAAACGTCACCCCCGTCAATAGAACAGACACATACTATTGTACTACAAAAAGAACTCGTTATTTTGTTCTATTTTTATATAATACCAAAAAAATATTTACTTATTTACGTTATATAGAGTAAAGTAAAGCATATATTAGTAAAGTAAAGCATATAGAAAAATCCGTATTTGAAACCTTCTCCCTATATAGCCAAGCACTTTAAAATGTTTTTATTTCATTCTTCTGGCCACAATTAAATAATATACGCGATTAATTACTGACAAAATGCACTTATATATTACAAACAGCATTTAAATTGTTAATTGTGATTTAACAAAGTTTCTTGTGATCCCATATATTTTAACATAAGCTGTGGTAAGATAGTTTCTTTTAAAATCAAATTGGAAATAATGTCTTTCTTACTTATTTTATTTGAGAAAATTGCCAAAGTATATTAACATTCTAAACTCTAAATTTCATCTACACTTTAATACCAAATTCAGAATAGTTATATCCATCCACGTTAGATTCATCCATCTTACAATATCCAATATCCAATATCCCATCTTACTAAATATCTTACAATATATCTAGCTCACATACATGTTTATATACACCGGTTTACAATTACATATATACGTTATATTCAATAAATACATCAAAGCTTTTGTATAAGTACAGCTATTTCTGCTACTTTGTCGATTAGACAGTGTCACTCATAATTCTGATTTAACTAAAACTTAATGAATATTAACTTAATGAATAAAACTTAATGGATAACATATATGGATTTAAACTGAGCAGTCCTCAATAATAGTCCTTCAACACTTTTAACAATAATTTTTTCAATAAAAGAAAATAATAACTATCAGCTACATCATCGCTCAATAAAAAGAAAATAATAATAAAGTGTATCTATGCGCAGCAAAACATTAAAGAAAAAATGAAATAAAGATAAATTAATTCAGTATATTTTACATGAATTTTACAAATTACATAACTGTAAAAAAAGCCAAACTTATATTTTCAGAAAATATCTTAATAAGATATTTAAAAAAATACGTAAAGACAGGAATATATTGCATAACGTTTCAAAGATACACATAAATTTCCATTTATACTTCCGCTTTGTTTTTTTATGCAACAAATGTAATCATAGAGAAGCAATTAAAGTAAATAATTGTCACCTTGTAAAGAGAAAAATTCCCAAAACACTTGATAATTAGGGAAACTTATAAAAATCAATAAAAAAATAGAAATATTTTTTAATATTATTTGAAGTGAAACTTTTTCTTTTTTATTTTTTATTCGTTTTTTATAAAACACAATTGCTCCAAATAATATGTAATTACGAACTTTATTTATGAAATGGGAAAGAAAAAAAGAACGCTTATTAAAAAAGAAATTTTAGGACTAATGTTGCTTCTAATTTCCTGAGTAAAATTTCTCATATGAGGGTATAAAAAAATGAGGATTAAAAACACTTTTTTACAATTGTTAAAATAAGAAAATTGCATAAGTTTTCCATTAACATATTTTCATTTTAAATATCATTTTGAAAAAAAACCTGAGATATGATTATCTGAATCGCTGCTTATTTCCATATTTTTTAATTTACTGATTGTAAATAATGACAATCTTTGAAAGAAATAGGTGTCTTTTTTCAGTTATTTTGTAACAAACAGTCTATACAAGGCAGTGGCGTAGTTAGTGGGGGGCGGAGGGGGCGGTCCGCACCGGGTGAGGGGTGACACCCAATTTTTATTTGCCAATATATACACATAATCTTGTAAGATTTAAGAAAAAAAAATATGGAATAAATGAAATTTCTACCTCACGACGCATCAGAGTTAATTTTGTTTTCTTTGAGAATGAAAATTTTATACAGAACGGGATGTCTAAACAACATCTGTACCAAGGAATAAAAACCAACTATCCAATGAGTGGTTAGCGAAAAACAAACTTTAAAAGAAAGACTTTTCTTCTACATATAGACACTGCAGTGACTTACGCGGACTATGGGATGAGTGATGAATCGCTCCTGTGTTTTTTTATGCAGGAAGACAAACTGTAAATAAGGAATTATATGGTCATTTGTCATAATAACATAGAATTATGATTTAAAAAAATATGACGGAGGGTGGGTGACATTATGGTGATTGGGGGTGACACTATTTACATCCGCCCTGGGTGTCACTTATTCTAGCTACGCCACTGATACAAGGTTATCACAAAATAATATCTATGCCCTCGTTAAAAATAAATATAAAAAGGTCTCTAAGCATATCTAGAAAAAAAAAATATTGATATATTTTGTATTTCTACGAGGAAATAAATATTTATACAAACAAAAGAATCAATATACCCAGACTTATCCTCAATCATATGAAAACATATATTTAAAAAAATAACAGTAAAAAACTTTCATAGAAAAAATTGAACACACGAATGTGTTGCACAAAGTTTTAATTAAACATAAGCTCCTATTTATGCAACTTTTTTTTTTATTTTTATACGCAACAGATGTAATCACATAGCAGTGTCTTGAAAGTATAATTACAATTTAATCCGAAATGAAAAAACAAGGTACTTAATTGATGGTGTCACTGAATTATTTAATATCAACATATGATATAAGAAAATTATTAGAACCAAGAATATCTCTTTTTCTTCTCTGAGAATTTTTTTTCCATAAGAGATAATTACGAATGCTAAATTGTGAAAAAAATAAAAACTAATGTTTTCATAAAAAATATAATAATAATTTAACAAGTGTTATGATAAATTTTGTTGCACATATTTTATTGTGTTTAACAAAAATAACTGAATTAAAATATAAATTAATATAATAGCCGAAATAAAAAATAAACAATTACCTTATCATACATGATGCTCGTAATATGGGTATATATATACCGGGTGTCCCAAAAATGACTGATGGATTTTAAAATTCAATAACTTGCAAACAGTGGCAGCTATTTAAAGAATTTTTGCAGGATTGTTATGCATAATGTCAGGAGGGTTTTTTTTTTTTTTTTTTTTTTTTTTTTTTTAACCGTAATTTTTAATTTTAGTTTGCATCTCAAACAATAGGTGGCGCTGACGGCGATTGAAGGCCAGATGATCAGTGCTGAGTGAAGCGTCGACCTGGCCTTCAATCGCCATCAGCGCCACTTATTGTTTGAGATGCGAACTAAAATAAAAAATTACGGTAAAAAAACTCCCGACATTATACATAACCCTCCTGCAAAAATTTTTTAAATAGCTGTCACCGTTTGCAAGTTATTGAATTTTAAAATCCATCAGTCATTTTTGGGACACTCGGTATATATATATGCAAATATATCAACTTATATTTATATATTTATATATATATGCATGCAAACTTCATTTTAAAAAATAGGTTTTGACAAAACAATTTTGATTAAATTTTGTATTGTACTGTTTTGTAATACGACAAGGCAATTGGGTTAGGTCACATGTTCAAGCTGGGTTAGTAGGACATTTTGAGCTCACTGCTAATTAATGCATTTTAATTTCGTGAAACTTCAATTCCCCTTCTTATCGTATAGAAAACTTTTAACATTTCTTTTTTTGAATGGAAATTATCAAATAAATGAATTTCATTTTCATACAGTCCTCTGATATAAATTCGGTCACTTGACAAAAGCTAGAACACGCATGAAAGTGCATAAACTTCGTTATAAAGAAAACCATTCCGTAACATAGAAATTAATATTCATGTTAATGGTGTTCAAAGCACTGGTGTAGTCCAAAAGAAAAAAAAAAAAAAACAGAGGGTATACTCTAGACCTAGAGTGTATATACTATAGCTTTCTTAAAAAACAAAAGTTATACGATGTTCCTTTAAAAAACAGAATGTATATGGCGTATACTCCTGTATACCCTAAACTACATTCCTAGTTCAAACTAAAATTCAGCAGAAAATTTCGATAAGTAGAAAACTTTGCTAAACAGGGACTTCGTTAAAGGGAAGTTCCATTGTGTATGTTTTTTTAGATAAGGTCAGCAAGTCCACGTGCATTTGCAAACATTCAGCCAGAACAACACCACTAAAAAAATCTGTAGAAAATCTATAGCTTTTTGGTCCAAAATCTGTGTGAAATTCGAAGGTATTTGGCCCATTATGCAGCTATTTTAAAGAATATCTTAAAATATTCTGCAGATATTTTAAAGATAAAGCTAAGTCTGAAATTTTTCTTCACATTTCTGTAGAATTTCTGTAGAAAGTAGCGATTTCTTCAGATAATTTTAAGATTATTTTTAGTGGGGAAAGCGCCGTGATTTTCTCGATGCAGTTTAAATGAAGATTTTATGAATATTTTTCAATGCAAATTTATATTTAGATGTAATGTAATTGTCCGAGGTTGGTATAAAATTGAGAAGAAAAACGGCTTTAGGGTGGCTCTGCGAAAGCGAATTTTTTTCGAATTTTGAATCGGCATTGCGATATACCAAGCTGTTCTACGGTTGTACACTATACGTGAAGATTTCCAAAACTTTTAAGGGGCCAGTGGCTTCTAAACCCAAATATTTCAGCTTCCGCCAGGTCTTAATATTTAAGAAAAATTAAGAAAAAACGGAGAAACAACGCGAATTCCGTCAAAAGATCGCAAAAGAAAAGGCAATTTTATTAAACGATCGTAAAGAACGCCGCGACTTTTGTAAAAGAATTCATGCAAAAGGCTATTTTTATCAAATGATACCGGAAAAATGGCAATTTTAGTTAGGGATCGCTAAAAACACGCGATCTTCGTCAGAGGACCACGAAAAAACATGGGAATCTTGTCAGAGGATTGTTGAAGGAAAAACAAAATTTTCGCCAAATAATTACGAAAAAAATTCAAAATTCACCAAAGGCTTAGATGCTGAACATTAGTCGCCAAGTCAGTCGCACAATGGCGAGTAACAACAAAACGTATCACGGCTTTTTCTAATCTAGGGGGCATTGTTTCGTCTAGGTTTGATTTCGAGTATTAACTCTTTGTATCACTGTGTTGCAGATCTGTAACATACTCAAAAGTCAATAGTACTTATACCCGCAAGGAAGGTCTCCATACTGGGCATACTCAGATTTTTTTGAAAAAATTACTAATTAAACTACTCATGTATGTAATAAATTATCAGTGAAAATTAGCGGCGGAATTGCAGAGGAAAACATGTAAAAAAAATAAAATATCTTCGAATATTTGGCGTGAAACGACGAGAGTGTCACACGATTTGGCGAGCAGCACTTTTCCCAGCCCAAAGCAAACGATTTTAATGCAACTGAAAACTTGGATTTTTAGAATTCATGTAAATCGTATTTAATGAGTTTAAACATAAACAACGAGAGAGTTTAATATATTATATACATGTACATATATTATTTGTTGCTGTAGTTATTTAATTTACCTCTGGAAAAAATATTTTCATATATAAAAAATTATTATTCAGTAAAATTATTTCATACATTTAAGCGTATTCAAAAATAAAAGCCAGATGTTTCCATAGCAACAAAATCGAATTGACAATGCTCAACCGCTCTTTTAGCTTGAAACAATTTTAATTAATTTAAATTTGAATTTCGTTTAAAATCTCAAATTTTGATGGTTAAATTTGAATATAAGTTCATATAAATATAACGAAATTATACTTAAAATAAACCAAACCTGAAAAAATCAAAGACATTTAATTTATCTAAACATTGAACTGAAACTTCTTCCCTTTAAAATGCAAAAGACATTTAAGAAAAAGGAACATTTTTTGAAACTCCTTTTCATCGCCAACCGATAATAAATCGCCAAATAACGAAATTTTCATTATTTTTTTACGGACAGGGTACGGAGGTTCCGCCGAAAAAATTTTTATAAACGCATAACTTCTCATAAGAAGAACATTCTGTAACTTTTTCAGATTTTTCGGAGTATGCCCGTATGGAGACGTTCCTTGCCAGTATCTTTTAAAACACTATATTGTTTTTTATTCTTCTTTCAGTATCAGTTTATAAATATCAGTTACATCAGTTATAAATTACTTTGTTTCTGTGTTGCAATTTCGTATTTATGTAAAAAAATTAAAGAAAAAAAATAGCTCAGCAATTACAAAAACGGAATATCCAATTTCATTTTTTTGCGAAAGAAAACAATCTTTCGCGATTCCGTTGCGTAAAGCTTCAATTATATCAGCATTTTATTTCTTTCATAAATAACAAATGTAATCATGTCCGATGTCTTTATTTTCTAGGAAAAACAAAACGTAAAAAAACTACTTAATAATCAGTGCAACTTAAGTAATTCGATATTAAAAAAAAGGAATATTATTACTGTGAAAACGAAAATCTTCTTATTTACCCATTCTATTTATCTTTTCAGAATAATTGCTTCAAATAATATGTAATTACCGACGAAATTTATGAAATAAGTGAAGAAAAAAAGTATATTATCAGTGTTGCAATTAATTTATTGCGCAAAACTTCCAACGTGATTTTACATTACAAAAAAAAAAAAAAAAAGAAAGAAAGAAAGAAAGAAAAGAAAAGAAAAGAAAGGAAAAAAAGAAACTTGCGTTAGATATGTGGACAATAAAACGCTTTCCGATTTTTTATACTGTCACAAAAATTTTCCGATTAATGAGAGGTAAAGGAAGGGTTCTCGCTGTCGCTCGCCATTGCGCCAAATTGCGACTAAATTTGGCGAATAAACAAGCAATTAGATTAGCCAAATTGCTAATGCTCAATTTTTGCTTTTTCTTTCTTTTTCTTTCTTTTTTTTTTTTTTTTTTTCGTTTTCATACATATGCATATATATTTTTAATATACATGTTTTTAATATATGTATATTTAAATATATTTGTAGCAAATATAGTTGGAACAAGATTAAATAAGAATCGTTGTCGCAGTTATAAAAACTTAGATTATTTTTAAACACTTTGGAAAAAATTGAATACATTAAACAATTAAAGATTTTTTTTAGTGCTACATGGCGCGTTTATTTTGCTAATACCTTTTTTTCATTTGGCGAATGTTTTTTTTATTTTTAATTAGCCAAATTACTAACGTTGGTCAAATTTCAGCGAGAAGACTGGGTAAAGGATAACACCAAAGTAAACAATTTAGAAAACAAATAAGGGTCATTCCAAGCAAAATAGGCAAATTAGCTGTGGCTGCCATGTCACGGATTTGAATGAAAATTGGCATATGAGTACAACATGATTATTTATGAAGAAATGCAAAATAAGAGATTACAGGACAGATTGTTTAAGCATGTAAACTCACTTTAAAAATTGATACAAAATCGAGTTCTTCTTTACATGCTTTAAATTTCAATCTGTATTATTCGCGTTAGGAATGAAAAAACTATATCATAAATTATTTTCATATAAGAATGGATACTAAGTAAGAAATAGGTGTAATTTGGGATTTGAATTTTTATTCCTTACTGAGGAAAAAATAAGAAAAGGAAAATTTTTAAGAAGAAAATTCAATATTTCTTTTGCTTATAAAAAATTTAGGACAGGCGTTATCACTTCAAAACTGTTTGACATTTTAGATAAAAGTATATATTTTGAACACAAGAAGTTTCATATATGCCTTTTTTATTCCTTAATGTGAAAAAAAATTAAATAAGGAAAAAAAAGGACGGGAAAAGGCAATATTTCTATTGTTCTTTTAGTCATGAAGGAAATCTCTTATATCATTTCAAATTACTTGATATCAAAGATAAAAGTGTCTATTTTAAATATTCAAGCGCTACTTCTCGCCTTTTCTTCTTTTCTGTTTTTTTCTTTTTTTCTTTCAGACTTATATTAAAAGCGATGAGAAATGAAGTATTAATTATCTAGTATTGTTAAAATCCAATAGATGGCAGCACTATTTTAAATTGAAATCGTACAATATTTTTAAAAAAGCGCGCTAATTCAAAGGGAAAATTGCTTAAAATGTAACAAAAATTCATTTTGGAATCATTTTTTTTTTCAATGTTAGGAATGAAAAGGCACTATTAAAAATTTTCGAGCATATTATGGACTCATTAATCTTTATGTCTGTGCAATATTGTTAACAACGAACCTATCCTTTATTCATAATTTGATCATAAATAATAGGAAAAAATACGATTTTGTAATTTTTTTTAAAGTTTCTAAGTTTTTTTGAAGATGTAGGAATTAAATGATAATTATCAAACTTGGGGAATTCAATCTTCATATATAATACTGTATTATGCACCAATTTTTCACTTGTTTTATCATTTTTTAAAATTTTTATAATGTTTCGAATTTTCTCAAAATTCACAAATTTTCAATTTTAACAACCCATTTAAAATTAATTACGTTGTTACCAGATTGCTATTGCTAAATAAATAAAAAGACAATTATTCAGAGGTTATAAAATTGCAAGCCAAATTCATTTATATTAAATATTTTTCCAGATACAGAGCTTTAAACTTGACATATTGGACGATTGCACACATGCCGTTCTACATCACAAGTTTTTTAAAAGTACAAAACTGCTAAAATAATTTATTTTTTGTCAAGATATTTTGCAGAGCTTAATTTTAATATGAATAAAACCCGTGTATCAAATTTTATTAAAATCGGTTACCATGGGGCCACGACTTTTTTTAAATTTTTGCTCATTTGACGTGGAATGACCCATAACATATTTGAAAATCCAGTTTCATCAAGTGCCATCTACAGTCTCTCCCGCAATATATTTTTTTTAAGTCGTGAAAGTAAAATCCTATAACAAAGGAACCACCAATTCAAGTTCCCTGAAATTTTTAAAATATGATGCCAAATCTATGGGAACTTTTTAGGCGTAATTAAAAAAATAAATAAATAGATAGATAAACATTAAAATCAGATCTACAGATAGCGCTGCATATATGCTGTAAACAAATTACCGTTTACCTGAAATGCAGGAAATAGTTTCTTCAACAAAAACCGTAAGTGAAAATTCCAACATACCTAAAATAAAAAGATACGTTACATATATAGCTATAGAATTAGAAAATATATTGCAATATACATATATACGTGTATAATAAAAAATATTAATATATTAACAAAAAGAACAAAATTTAAATGTAAATAACAAAATATACCGCTAAGATTACATGCAATGAATATGGATAATATACAGGGTGTTTTTTAAGTCATAAAAGTGAAACTCTATAGCAAAAGAACAACTGATCCAAATGATCTAAAATTTCATCAATATGCTGCCAAAACAATGGGAATATTTTAGGCGTGGTTGAAAATAAATAATAAATAAATAAAGACAGACGGAATTGTATATACAGCAAAGTTAGGGGATGAGCTTGCGCACGACACCGCATATTGGCGATAAAAATGTGAAGCCTCGTATTCATTTTTCAACAGATACCCTCGCAATGACGGAGCCATAGACGCTGATAACAATGAATATCAGATTGAAAGTAACTTGCGTTAGTTGCTCTGTTCCGTACGAATGTTTTACTTCATATTTTTATTTCGTCATATTTCAGTGCACATGTCCGCATTCCGTTTTCCAAATATGTTTCCCAACTCTGATAATTCTGCATGAAATACCCATTTAGATAAATTAAGGGGAGGCGCATTAGCCCCCGTTCCCCTTCTTAATACTTGTCTAATGAACACCCAATATTAATCACGAAGGTGTCTCCTCAGAATGATCCTATACCTGAGATTGCACAAAAACTGACAATTCTGCATGAAAAACTATTATATAAATTATGGGGAGAGGCATTAGTCCCCGTTCATTTTCTTATACTTATCGAATGAAAACTCAAAACTAATCAGGGATGCGCCTTATCATATTAAACCCATATCTAAAATTTCAAATGAATCGGATATTTTTATCACGAGTTATCGCGTTACGCACGAACGTACATACATACAGAATGGGCGGACACATAAGCTCTCAGGCTTTGATAGCCTTTGAGCTAAAAAAGAATATCGAATTATTACTTGAATTTAACAATCGATTAGACTTGAGAACAGCTACACAAGCTATCACCTCATCAAATTGACGGCAAAAATTCAAGGGTTAGTGGAAACTCAATTCTCATATTAAAATGCAACTGTTCTACAAAGTGATATGCCAGTGGAAACAGCGGAAAATTCGATTTCAATGATTGACTATTGGGTGTATCATTGTATTTTCCTAATCCCAATTCTTTATATTTTTACAGCAGATTCTAAACAGAAAAATAAACCTTATGGATCGACCACTAGAATTGGGTCTGCACGTAGTTTTCACCATGATATGTCTTGACAGACCATTTGTTTTTTAAAATACTAATCAAATTCTATCAAATTCTAAAATTTTCGCCGATAGCTTGATGAGTTGAAAGCCTACGATGTCGCCTCTGGCCTAATTTTTATTTACTATTTTTAACACTTTCTAAAATAATGGAAATATGTTTATGAATTCGGGTTGTCTGTCCGTACTCGATCAGTTGCATGGATCACATACAAGGCACGAAAGAATAAGAACCCATTTCTGTTTATTTAAAAAAAATTCCGAAAGTAAATTTCACACGCGTTAAGCGTATCCCGAGGAAAATGTCTTTTAGTATAATGTATAAAAATATACAAAGTACTATATAAAGAAATATACAAAGACACCAAGATTCACAAAAGAATTTGAATAATTGTCTGAGCGAAGCGAAGTCTTTATACTCAGAGATACGTAACGATATTAAAATTCAAAAAAATTCTTTCGTCAAGCAAATCTCAAAAAGTACTTGTCGGATTTCGATTCTGTTTGTACCAGAAGGTACCTATGAAGGTAATCTGGTGAATGCACCTACTTTTAAAAATTAGTTCCAAATAGTTTAAAAGTTATATTAAAAAAACTGAAAAAAAGCACAATTTATTTGCATACGTCACAGAAATTTGGTGTGCGTGATATTTTCACCAGCTGGATATTTCGAATCAGTACATGGAGTAAATATTAATCATTTACGCACTCAGAAATATTGAATGCAATAAAACATTTAAAAATTTATTCATGCAGGAAAATAAAACTGTTATTTTTTTATATTTAAAAAAATGCCATAAAAACTTTGATTTTGTGATAATCTTTTAATAGCATTTTTTGATCGCTAAAAGAATGTTTTATATATTTCGCGTGTGAAAATTAGAAACAATTACGTTTTTAAATAAAAAGTTTCTTTTATGACATCATTTTCCCTTTATATTTATTTTTATTGCATGTTTTCTTTTAACTTATATTTTGTTTGTGTGTGGAAGTCAGTTCTGGTCACTAATTTTTCGGAACGGATACCACAAGCGCATCAGATTTGGTGCAATTTTTTTCAAAGCCCGTTTGGCGAAAACTCCGTTTTCAAATAACGCTTACATACACATTTTTAAATTATTTTCTATTTTTAAAAAGAACTTACAGTAAATAAAATAATAATAATAATTAATAATTATAAAAAGAAATATTTTATAATGAAAAAAGTAAATGAAAGTAAATAAACATTTTATGAGTAAATAAACAAATAATAAATAAATAAAGCCGGATTACCATCTCAGGTAAAATAATGCCATTTTGACGCCAATTATGTACCCTGGTGCATATGTGACATCTTTTCCCATTTTTCATCCATTTCCTGTTGGCATACAACTTTGAAATTTGGAATATGTATGCATACCTGGGAGCAATACTGGAATTAAACATTGATTTTTTTTTAATTCGATCCAAAAAGGGGCAACGGGGGCTATTTTTTAAAGATTTATACAATTTATACTGCATAAAGGAACCACTTACCTATTTTTATATACAAGAAGAAGTAAGTGGTATGTAAAAACAATTATAGTATACATAAATAAAATACTTGAGATAATATACTAGCAGGGTTGTTTGGTTTAAACCAAGTTGGTTTAAACCGTGGTTTAAACCATGGTTTAAACCAATGGGTTTTTTTAAAAAAACCATGCTGGTTTTTTTTCATTTGGTTTTTTTGTTTTATTTTACACATTGGAAAATGCAAAATCCAAATTATGCAGAAGCTATAAAGCTAAGTTGTAGAAAACTGATGGACTGATAAATTTCTAAAATTACAAAAATTACAAATATTTTTAATCAACCCAGCTTTTCATATAAACTATAAGTCTACATGGCAAAATAACCAATTTTTCAAAAATTAGCTGGTTAGAAAAAAATTAGTTTTATTTCTAACCCTTTTTTTAAGGTTAAAATTTATATATATATATATATAACATTAATTGTAAAGCATTCATAGCCAGAAGGGCAAACTCGAGTTAAAAAAGCACTTTTAGTATTTAAATTGCTTGATTAGTTAAGATTTACTAAGGATTTGATCATTCCTTAAAGCCTCGAATATGACATTCTTAAGTAAATTTCTCCATTGATTTCTTTTTGTCATGTATGCTAATAAGTAATTGACAGATTTTTGCTCTGTGTTTATTGGTTAAGCCTTTGTTTTTCTTGCATTCTTACATTGGGAATGGGGATTTTGCATTATGATTTTATTCTGTTACTAATTGAGTTGGCATAATTTAAACCAATTGTTTTTTTAGAACAAATCTGTATAATATTTTCTCATTTTTGTAATTTAATGTACTAAATTACTGCATGCAAGTAATTTATATTTTTAAGTCTTATCTCAGCAGTCACCATGAGACATAGTGAGTCTAGTCTAGGCCATGTTAGTATACATGTCGAATGCAAATTTCATGCAATGATGAACATATCTGAAGCTATAAAGAAAACAAATTATGTTATGTTGGAAAAGACAAAATGGATTAAAAATATGTAATATTTAGAAAAAAAAATGTTTTCCTTTGAGAAACGCAGATTTACAGTTAATAACATAAAATGACCTTTAAGATTTCAATCAAACTGTAAAAGAAAATTTTCTTGATTGGGGGATTATCTTTAAGAATAATAATAATAATAAAAGCTCAAGATATAAAGTCAAATAAGAAGACATTGAAAAATTTAGTGCTTGGGAAGCACCTGTTTACATTTAATTAAAATATGCAATAAGATATATTTAAATCTTCTATTGCATAACCAACTTAGATCAGCTGAGAAAATTGGGGAGGAAGGGACAAGGCAAGGTTTGCTTGAGACATAATAGAAAGAAAGTCTCATAAAAATTCCGAAAAAGAAGTAATTTTTTGTTTAGACATTTAAAAGTACTAAGCGTTAAAATATAGCATGTAGTCTGATGGCTATTTTAAATGCTTTAGTGGAAGACAGCATTTATAAAACTGCTTTATATTTTAAGTGTTTTCAATAGTCTAAAAAGTTATGAAATAGGTATTTTTGTTTATTTTAAGAATTTTGTTTGTCGTCTTTTTTTTTTTCTTTTTACCTGGTAGTTTTAGAGGAGAAATGTCAAATAGCAATACACAATACTTCTTAAAGTGTGTAGACTCTACTGCTAAATTCAAATAATTCCGAAAATTCTTTATAAAAAGCTTTATTTTCAATAAAAGATAATTCATGTAGTCTTCTAACAGAAAAATCAGACATCTCATATAACAAGTATTTCAAAGAAATTATTTTGAATAGCCTTATGAAAATAATATATATGAAACTGCATCATATTTATATTCTTCATCACTTATAGTGCTAATAATTAAAAAATTATATATTAGGATTTTCAAGGTGTCAATATTTCATTATGTAAAACATTTTATTTAAGAAAAGAAAAGACATAGCTTTTTCTAAAAATGTTTAATATTTAAATGATTTCCATTTTCTACATAACTAATTGTATATTAAATTATTAACTTGATTAGAATTACTTTTAAATCAAGTTATTACTTATATATTCAAAAATATTTATTTTTATTGATAAATATGCATGTATATGTAATAGGAAATCATATTTAAAAAAAACCGGTTTAAACCAAAAAAACCTGGTTTAAACCAAAAAAACCATGGTTTTTGGTTTTTTTCAAAAAAACCCGGTTTTTTACCAACCCTGTATACTAGAGATATAAGCACCGGGTTTGGTGAGATTTTTTATGCCAATTAGGCAAAAACATCGTTTTGATTACCAGATACATATAGCATGCTATAATAACATGTTATTTATTTATTTCAAAATGAAAAAAAAAGGAATAAACGAAACATTTTCTGTTATAAAAAAAAGAAATAACAATCAATAAATGATAATATTTTTAAAACAAACAATTTATTATAACATTTATATGATAACCAGCATGAACGGCATTTTGGCACCAATTATGTACCTCGGTGTGTATAGGGCATATATGTGCCATATTTATTTGTAAAACTGAGCATGAACGTTTACCAAGTGTGTTTTCATAGTCGCTTACAACTTTTTGCAACATAGCGCACCTTTCGAAGCCAAAACTGCACTAAGAAAAAAAATTAATATTTGCAGTAATTTTTTTTTAATGTAATGCACATTTCGTAATCAGTAGGCTCGATAATCAGACCTCGTTTTTTTGCTTTAAAAGATGATATTTCATACGACGTCTTTTTTGGATTCGTAGTTTTTCCATATTTGATAGTATGCGTCTACTCGTTTTGTAACTTTTTTTGTAACTTTCTTCTTTATTAACAGTGATATTTGGATTTCCTGTTTAAATAAAAATTCTTCTAAATACAAAGAATTTTGTTAAAATAAATAAATAAATGAAATGCGGACATCTATTGCTCAAAGCACAAAATTTTTCCTATTGAGTTAATAAAAATCAGTAAAAACATAATTTTTATGATAATAAAAAGGTGACTTATGTAATAACAGAGTCATATATTATGTACGTTATGGATTAAGTATGAATATTTATCCACCATTTATAAATAATAATAATAATAAAATTAAATGCGGACAGACCAAAGTCTATATTTGACTGAAAACAACAACCATTTTCTAAATGCTTTAAAAAAATGGCTAATGAAAAGTGATATTTCAAAAGTATTATGAAATTTGTTAAAAACCATTTATTTTAAACTAAATGAATAAAATATTTATATTTTTAATGAAATAAATGGGATTTGAAAAATTATTGGGAATTTATCATCATAGATGTATCAATATTATAATCAGTACCTTGTATGCAAAATGGAACAATTAGCAATACTTTTTGTACCCGAAAAATGGTCGTTGCTTTTTTTAAGGTAAAAAAGTAGATTACGAAATATTCCTATACAGAGATGCCAAGCTCCCGCTTATTGCATAGCAGAATTTTCTTATAGGAAAAGTTATTTTTTAAATCCGCAGAATGTTCCAATTTAATAAAACATTTTCAGTATTAAAATACCGGTATCCAAAATGCCGGAGACTTGGTAGCTCTGCCTATAACATTTTAATTAATCACGATACTTTTTTTAATCGGATTCAAATTTAGTGAAGACAACGTATTTTGGCCAAAAGCAGCTTCTTTCCACATGTGTAACTATGATACAATTCCTTGACGCTGAAATAAAATGTTTTGACTTATGCTATTATTGCTTCCTCTTGAATTTTAAATAAGATGACTCAAAATCGTGTTTTTTAAATGTACGGAAAAAATGCATTTCGAGAGAGGGCGAAAAGAACAATATTTGGCGATTTATTACCTGCGTTTGGCTAAGTGTCTTATGCTTATGTGTTCAATATGCTTATTTTCATCATATTTTATCACAATGAATGACCAATTAAAGGAAACATCTCATTTTCTTTACTTATCGCAAGTTATTAAATGTGTATTCTCAGCAATATCGCTCAGACTAATCCCTCTGAGGGAAGTCCTAGTTTAAAATTAGATGGTGATTGTTGAAATTGAGTCTTCAAATGTTTATTTATTTTTCAAATTGTTTATTGTATATCATTTTCCACCTTATTAAATTAGGCACAGATGTCAAATACGCACCACATTTGCGCGTGCTTTTTTCTCACGCCAATTTGGCATTGCATATCTGTGCCAAGGAGAAGCTCCGATTAATAAATTTATAACAACTAAGAATATATTTGTTAAAAATACAAGTTTATAACAATTGTTAGGAAAATAAAATGGGAAAAGTTAAAGATTTCAGTAAAATGTGCTGATTAAATGATAAAACTGCATGCATTCAAAAAGACTATAAGTATTACTATTTACGATTTATTTTGAAAATAGAATTTACTGTTTTGTTACTAATTAAGTTTATTATTTATAACTGTTTATTTATTGTTTCCTTTTTTATTAAATTCATGTTTATTTATTGTTATTTTTTATTTTAATTTTTTACATTTTTTTATTACATACTATATCAACAATTATGTACATCAAACTATCATTTATTTACTTTTATTATTTCCTTTCTTAGAATACTAGAATCTCTTTCATTTTTTCACGTTATTTTATTTTTATATTGCAATAAAAATCGCGCCTTGTTATTGCATGTAATTTGTAACTTATATTCAAAAACAAAATTTTCGCCAAATTGGCGGGAGAAAAAAGCACGCGCAAATGTGGTGCGTGTATGACATCTGTGCCTTAAATTATAAAATTTAGTTAACGTTTTCTGGCTGTATTGGCAAGTGTTACATAATTTATCCTTGACGCAGGAGTTTTTCTTTCCTGTTAACATAAAAATAGCAATATTCGTGCACCTGTTCATCTCAAGATTACCTTTCAGAAAAGTCATTTTCACATGCTCAACATTAAAGTCGCAGCAATGAAATTAATTTTGCGGCCTCTTTATCTTGGGATTACCTTTCAGATAACGCCTTTTGCACACTCTCAACAATAAAAAAAAAAAAAAAAAAAAATAATAATAATAATTTTACGACCTCTTTATTTTATGATTGTCTTTCAAAAAGGGTTCAATTTCACAATCTCAACAATATATGAGTCGCAATAATGAATTTTCGCGAATTACCTCTCAGAAAAAGCCATTTTTACATCCTCAACAATAAAGTTACAACAATGAAATTAATTTTGCGACTTCATCGTCTTGAAATAATCTTTCAGAAAACGCCATTTTCACATGCTGAACAATAAGGTCAAAACAGTGAAATTAATGTTGCGACCTAATTCGTCTTGAGATTGTAAAAAGTCACAAGAATGATTACCACAATGAAATTAATTTTGCGACAAACCAGGCTTGCTAAAATTTAAACAACAGTGTCGTTTTAATTGCATGAAAGTTACAACAGTAGTTTAAAAAGAAAAGGATCAATAAAACCGTACTTCTTATTTTTTTAAAAAGTTATAATACTTTTTGTGTCAAGTATTTTCAACAATCCTTTAACGATTATAGAAATTTTAAAAAAAAACTTGTAGAAAAAAGAAATCAGTAAAAGACACTTTTGAAAAGGATTAAGTTCGGAAAAAAATCTTTAAAATTGTGAAGGAGCCAAGCGCGACAACTGCTCTAACAATTGTGCCAAGGAATGTCAAGTTCTTTGGGGGTAAGGGGGAATAGAAAAATAAATAGAAACAAAAGCAAAAACGGAGAAAAAGACAAACTTTCATTTTTATTTAACCCTTTCAAAGGCGACTTCATGTGTGTTCCTTAAAAAGAGGATACGGTTTTAATTTTTTTAGCAAAGATATTTTAATCATAATGTTTGTTTTGGTCTAATCGTCAAATTCTTGGATTAAACAAGTATAAAAGCTAAAATTGTTTTTAAATACACTCTTTTAAAAGCTTTCAGTGTTTATTTTAAAATCACACCTGTGGCTGCATTTCTTGATTTTTCTAAAAAAATTTCCGTTACAATAAATTAATTTGGTGTGGCACGGAACCAGATTATAAGCAATTCACTTTTTATTTATTTATTTTTTTTATGTTTGGTAGAAAACCAAAAAAATCAATTTTTTAATAATATATATTTTTTTGTTTCAATTTAAGATAGGGTGACAGAAAAAACTTTTAAACTACTTATTCTGGATTTCTGGAAATCGTTTTATCTATGTATAATCCCAATTTAATTAATATTAAACTGTTAGGTGATAAAAGTGTGGATATTTTAGGTGTGTTCGTAATTATATGTATATGTATATCAATCTATCTATCTATCTATCTATCTATCTATCTCTATATATATGTAGGATCTGAATTTAAACTTTATTTATTTTAAAACGAGCATATCACCAAATTAACTGACTCTTTGTTATATTTTTTATTATCCATGATTTAAAAACACGCATTATAAAAGTTCACGAGCACGAGCGCAGGAACTGATTTAAAAAAAGTGTTGGAAAAGGCGGTGTTATGAAAATATCGTTAAACATGAAGCATAGTTATATATTGAAAAGAAAGTATATTGTAGATTTTAAATGTAAAATGTTAGAAGAAGCCACAGCTTGAATTATCTGTAAGAAGTTGTATAAAAGTGTGTTGTAATGTCATTTCAAAGTTTTGTTATCCAGTTAATCCAATAACTTACAAGGAAGGTCTCCATACGGGCATACCCCGAAAAATCTGAAAAAATTACAAAATGTTCTTCTCGTGTGGATATATACGTTTATAGAAAAAATTTTGGCGGAACCTCCATTCAGTAACCGTAAAAAAATAATGAAAATTTCGTTATTTGGCGATTTATCGCCGGTTGGCAATGGAATGTAATTTCAAAAAAAATACTTTATGTCAAATACACTTCAAGAAAAAAAAAAGTTTCATGTTGAACTTGTTTTGATAAGTTTAATTTAAATAACTTTAGTTTTGTAAGTTTTAGTTTGTTTGAAGTGTAATTTTGTTATATTGAAATTTACATGTATTTATATTCAAATTTAATCATCAAAATTTGAGATTTAAAACGAAATTCATAATTTAAATTTAATTAAATTTGTTTCAAGCTCAAAGTCCAATTGAGAATTGTCAAATAGATTTTGTTGCTATGGGAACATATGACGTTTATTTTTTAATATGCTTAAATGTATGGAGATAATTTTTCTCAATATGATTTTTTTTATCTATGAAAATATTTTTTTCCCGCGATTAATTAAATAACTACTTCAGCGAGTAATATATATATATATATATATGTAATACAATATGTATATAGATGTATGTTGTAAAATGAAATGAAGTGAAACTAATTGAACGCGTAAATTAAGAAAATGAAAATATCGTCTGATTTTATTTATTATCTTTCGAAGAACTTCTGATAGCTAGTTCGCATTGTAAAAGAATTGTTAGTACGTACTTTAGGTAGATCTGTATTGACTTATGAAGAATTGAATACACTTATATGTGATTGTGAATCTGTGATTAACTGCAGACCTCTAACCTATATCTCAGAGGACCCACTGGAGCTAGTACCTCTCACACCCGCTATGTTTCTTACTGAAAACCGAAGTTTCAGCAATTCGGATATTATCGAATTAGATTCTCAAAGTTTAAGGAGAAGGTTGAATTACAGAGCTAAACTTCTTACCGATTTTAGGCAACGTTTTAGAAAAGAATACCTCAGCGAATTAGTTCAAAAACATACTGAAAAATATACACGTGAACCGCGAGTGGGAGAAATAGTCTTAGTTGGGGATGATAACAAAAAACGTTTATTTTGGCCTTTAGCAAAGGTGATTCATTTAATTCCAGGACGGGATGGTAAAGTTCGTGGTGTTAAGTTGAAAACTCAGCACGGCACGGTTTTACGTCCGGTGCAGCGCATCTTTCCTTTGGAAATATATTCGAATGAAATAATTGAAATTGCATCCAAACCGTCGGGTGAAGAGAAAACTAGTTCCAGTGAGCATGATGATCATGAAAATGTGTCTTCTCCTGATAGTGTCATACTTAAGAAATATACCTCTTCTGGAAGATGTGTAAAAGCTCCAAAGAGGTTGGATCTTTTTAATAATAATTGTTATGTATTTGAAACTCTCCCCAAGTTTCAAAGGGGGGAGGATGTTGTAAAATGAAATGAAGTGAAACTAATTGAACGCGTAAATTAAGAAAATGAAAATATCGTCTGATTTTATTTATTATCTTTCGAAGAACTTTGACAAGTGTGTGAGAACGATTGAGTTCTCTGGATGTAATGATGGATGTGTCTTTTACATGGAATTAAACGACAATTTTTATAATATATGGACTTTTAGATTAATTTGAACTTAGAATAAGTTTATCTTAACAGATGAGATGATTTTAATTCAAGAGCTCCGCAGGCATCGCGTAGATGCAACCCGCAAATGAAGACTTGCATGGTTAGTAAGTAATTCTTGAACTAACCCTATTTTCGAATTCTAACATTCTGGTACCCTCGGCGGGACAGGAGTTTTTGAATTTCAATTAATTTTAAATGAAAAAATGGATCTGAGTAGTTTGAAAACTCAGAGAAAAGGACTGAGAGCTGCTTTTACTCTCACGTTTAAGAAAATTGAAACTGAATTAACTAAAGAAACATGTGAAATTAAAGAACTTTCTATTTTGAAAACTCAACTGTTTGATAAATTTCAACGGATGGACACTTGTCAAAGTAAAATTTCGGAAATATTGTTACAAGATGAGGACGAAAAATTGTTTACCGAAGATTTTGAAGGTGCTGAAGAATATCGAGAAAAATATATAGAAATATGTGCACGTATTGATGAAAAGATACAGGTTTCTTCATCTCCTGGCGAAGAAGTAAAACGCAAATTTAAATTACCGGAGATCGAGCTGAAAAAGTTTAACGGCGAACCAAAGGAATTTTTATCGTTTTGGAGCCAGTTCAAGAAAATACACGAAGACGATTCTATTGCCGCTGAAGACAAGATGCAGTACCTATTCCAATGTATGGAACCGAAATCAAAAGCGGAGCGTTTAATATCAAGTTATCCAGCTACCGCGGAAAATTATCCGAAGGCTATCGATCAATTAAAACAGAGGTTTGGACGAGATGATCTTCTTGTGCAAATTTACGTTAGGGAATTATTAACCCTCGTAATGAAAAATGCCACTGCGCCTAAAATGAAAGTTGACTTAGCCTCTTTATACGATGAATTAGAAAGCAAACTTCGTGCCTTAGAAAGTTTGGGAAGAACTCAAGAGAAGTATGGAGACTTTCTCATGCCCTTGGTTGAGAGCTGCCTGCCTGAAGAAGTTCTTTTGACCTGGGAAAGAAGTCGAAATCACGATACATATTCCAGTGAAAATTCCAGGACTTTAAAAAATCTGATGGACTTTCTACGCCAAGAAGTTCAAGGAGATGAAATGGTGTTTTTAGCAAGAAAAGGTTTTGATTCTATTGTTAGAAAAAAGAACATTTTATCTGAAATTATTAGCAAACCTGATCCAGCCACCGCCTCTGCATTGGTGAGTATAGAAAATAAAGGTAAGAAAAACAATTGCATATTCTGTGATAGGTTTCACCCCTCTAATAAATGTTTTGGGGCTCAAAAAATGTCTTTAACTGATAAACAAAAGATTTTGTTAAAAAAGGGGATTTGTTTCACTTGTTTGCAAAAGGCTGGTCATCTGAGTAAGAATTGTAATATTAAAAATAAATTAAAATGTAATTATTGCCATAAACCACATTTTGAAATAATGTGTCCAGAACAAAATATAAATAATAATCAATTTGATTCTTTAAAATCTGAAAATTCTCTTTCTAATTGTAGTAGAAATAAAGTTGTGTACATGCAAACGCTTGGCGTGCGCATTCGATCGCAAGGTCGCCAAAAAGTCGTACGCGCACTGCTGGATTCAGCGAGCCAAAGTAGTTACGTAAGCGAGAGAATAACGAAATCACTGAAAATGCATCCTATAAGAAAAGAAATAATTATTCACGCGCTGTTCGGGGGGGATGAAACGGAACCTAAAAAACATGATGTGTTTTCGGTAGAAATCAGTGAATTAGATGGAAATAATGCGTTTTGTTTTGAAGCATTTTCCGAAAAAAGGATTTGCGGATTTGTACCTAAAATTAAAGATTATAGAATATTAAATGAATTAAAAAGAAATAAAATAAATCTATCTGATGATTTTTGTAAGGAATCTGAAATTGATCTTTTGGTGGATAAAGGAACATGGAAATTGGTCGGTTTTCGTGAGCAACAGAGTCAAAGAAATTCGGAAGATGTCCAATATAGAGTCATGGAAGCACGTTCCAGGAAATTTGAATATAGCTGATATACTTTCACGTGGATGTTCTCCACAGAAAATGCTTTGTTCGCGATGGTGGGAAGGTCCTAAGTGGTTAAAAGAAAATCCTGAATGTTGGCCAACTGGCGCGATTGACTGTCAGCCAAAAGATGTTGATTTAGAAAGAAAAAAGGTTGAAATTACGAATATTGATCTAGCTAAAGACGCACCCCTTTGGCTCTTAGATAATATATCTAATTATGATAAGATGATAAGAATATTTGCTTGGATTCTGAGATTTGTAAATAATTGCCGAAATGTTTCTAATAAGTGTAAATATTCTAATCTTACTCAAAATGAAATTGAAAATTCTGAAAAATATCTAATCCGTTTAGTTCAGAGCTGTTATTTCTATAATAAAAGGTCATTAAATGATATTGTAACATTCACAGATGATAATGGAATTTTAAGAGTTAAAACTAAAATAACTGAAAGAAATGACCGAGAATCATTTTTGTATCCAATATTGTTACCAGGCAAATGTGAATTTACTAAATTATTGATTAGATCAGTACACCAAAAGAATTGTCATGCAGGTATAAGAACAATGCAATCTTTAATAAGAGAAAGATTTTGGATAATTAGAGCTAGAAGAACTATTAAAAATGTATTGTACGACTGTATTGCATGTAAACGTTTTAAGGTAAAGTCTTTGTCAAGCGAACCAACACCTTTGCCACCAGATCGCGTTACAGATTGTGCTGTCTTTGAAATTATTGGAGTAGACTTAGCCGGGCCGTTATTTCTAAAAAATGGCGAGAAAGTTTGGATAGCATTGTTTACTTGTGCCGTTTATCGCGCGATTCACCTTGAACTAGTCAATTCGCTATCTTCTGATGCTTTCCTGCTAGCACTTAGACGTTTTATAGCTAGACGCGGTAGGCCCAGCACTATTTATTGTGATAATGGAACAAACTTTAGGGGGGCTTCCAATGAACTTTCAAAATTAAATTGGGATAAAATTTTAAAAGAAACCATGACGCATAAAATTGTTTGGAAATTTATACCTCCCACCGCAGCTTGGTGGGGAGGCTGGTGGGAAAGGTTAGTTCGCATTGTAAAAGAATTGTTAGTACGTACTTTAGGTAGATCTGTATTGACTTATGAAGAATTGAATACACTTATATGTGATTGTGAATCTGTGATTAACTGCAGACCTCTAACCTATATCTCAGAGGACCCACTGGAGCTAGTACCTCTCACACCCGCTATGTTTCTTACTGAAAACCGAAGTTTCAGCAATTCGGATATTATCGAATTAGATTCTCAAAGTTTAAGGAGAAGGTTGAATTACAGAGCTAAACTTCTTACCGATTTTAGGCAACGTTTTAGAAAAGAATACCTCAGCGAATTAGTTCAAAAACATACTGAAAAATATACACGTGAACCGCGAGTGGGAGAAATAGTCTTAGTTGGGGATGATAACAAAAAACGTTTATTTTGGCCTTTAGCAAAGGTGATTCATTTAATTCCAGGACGGGATGGTAAAGTTCGTGGTGTTAAGTTGAAAACTCAGCACGGCACGGTTTTACGTCCGGTGCAGCGCATCTTTCCTTTGGAAATATATTCGAATGAAATAATTGAAATTGCATCCAAACCGTCGGGTGAAGAGAAAACTAGTTCCAGTGAGCATGATGATCATGAAAATGTGTCTTCTCCTGATAGTGTCATACTTAAGAAATATACCTCTTCTGGAAGATGTGTAAAAGCTCCAAAGAGGTTGGATCTTTTTAATAATAATTGTTATGTATTTGAAACTCTCCCCAAGTTTCAAAGGGGGGAGGATGTTGTAAAATGAAATGAAGTGAAACTAATTGAACGCGTAAATTAAGAAAATGAAAATATCGTCTGATTTTATTTATTATCTTTCGAAGAACTTTGACAAGTGTGTGAGAACGATTGAGTTCTCTGGATGTAATGATGGATGTGTCTTTTACATGGAATTAAACGACAATTTTTATAATATATGGACTTTTAGATTAATTTGAACTTAGAATAAGTTTATCTTAACAGATGAGATGATTTTAATTCAAGAGCTCCGCAGGCATCGCGTAGATGCAACCCGCAAATGAAGACTTGCATGGTTAGTAAGTAATTCTTGAACTAACCCTATTTTCGAATTCTAACAATGTATATAATATATTAAAGTCTCTCATTGTTTATGTTTAAATTCATTAAATACCATTTACACGCAAACTAAATATCTAACAGTTTTGAGTTTCATTATAATCGTTTGCTTTTGGCGAGGAAAAGGGCTTCTCGCCAAATCGAGTGACTCTTTAGTCTTTTCACGCCAAATATTCGAAAATATTTTATTTTTTTACACAATATCTATTGTGATTCCGCCGCTAATTGTGACTGATTCTTTATTACATACATAAGTACTTTAATTAGTATTTTTTTCATAAAATTCTGGGTATGCCCAGAATGGAGACCTTCCTTGTTAGTTATTTACATATTTATTTTCCACTATATATGTATAGCATCTGTAGTTGTCGTATGATATATTGATCTGCCTGCCCACATATAATATCGTAAAACTACCCACCCAAATGATTTGAAATGTAGTTCATATAATTGTTGCAAAATTGTGTTAACTCCTTTCAAGTTTTATGAAAATCGAATCAAAACATAAAGAGATTTTTCTTCCTTCTAGTAAATCCTATTCTACGTAATTAATTTAACGATATTTCATGATAGATAATGATTTGAGATCACCATGGTGAATATCCTATTAAACCCTATCATATGTCATTAATTCGATAATATCTTCTGATAGGCAGTGATTCTGGGTTGTCATGGTGATAACGAACTATATAAGATGGAGTGATATTATTTCCTTATTACTGAATTTAAACTATAGAATTGTAATAAATTTTCTATCAATGCGTTTTTGCACAAGAGAGCAATAGCTTTTACAACAACATATGATATATTCATAAAAGTAAATTATAGTAGAACGCACTTCATTTGCCGCAGTTGATGTACAATTTCCGTCTTCTTAAATTATTGCACTCTTTATATATATATATATATATATATATATATAATTTTATACTTTTTAGTGATAAAACCTTGGCATTGTTACAATTTCACAACTGGTAAAGAAAAATGCTCTGAAATAGGTGCCAAAAAACAGTTCTTAAAGCTGACATTTTTAAATGGAACAAATATTAGGTTCAGCAAAAAGTTCTGAGAAAATTTTTAATTTAATAGTTACCAAAATTTTTATCGTATAGAGGAGCACTATTGGCAGGGCTTTAGCTAGAAGTGAATAATAGGGTGGGGAGCTCAAATTTTCTCCATTGCTCTTTGACGCAGAAAGTTAAACTAGTACATATTCACATTGTAGTAGGCACTATGTTTCTTATAAAAATGTTGTAATAACTTCTTTTTATGCAAAGAAAAGAATAGGATGATGAAAAATTAAATTGTATAACTAGTGCAATATTATACTTCATGTTATTTACAATTGTACAAATAGTATGAATCGAGTTTTGAAATACTTATTTTAGATACAATTTAGTATTTTGGCAAAATTGCGAAAGGACCTCAAAAACTAAATTAGATTTTTGAACAGAATTTCATTTGCATTTTCGGAACAGAAATTCACTGAGTCGCCTTGGAATTTTTTCAAGTGGAGGCTCAAAATGTTTTAGGGGGAAGGGGGGGCTCATGCCTTCCTAGCACCCACTTAGCTACGGCCCTGATTAGTGGTATGTCCGTAGAAGTTCAGGAATTTTGGTCCAGACGTAGCTCCAACCGATTATGGCTTCTTTCAATCGATGCAACACTTTTTGGAGGGTTGTCGATGTCTGATAAAGTGCTATTTAAATTTATGCTGGCAGGTGTCGCCTAGCAACCAAAATGTACCAAATTATATCAAAATGTAAAAAGTTTTCTAACTGCAAACGATAAACAGTGAGTGAAAGACATTATATTTTTATCGCGGCATCTTTTTCTAAGATGTGTGACAAAATTCATTTTTGTTTTTGAGTTGTGATTCGAATTTTTTTTTTTTTTTTTTCGGAATGTGTGTCAGAAAAGTTATGGTTTATAATTGAGTTGTTTTAATAATTTATCTGTGTTCAAAAGGAACTGGGATGTGTTTTTTCGTGAAAATAAACTGTTTAAAACCAGAGATGCGTATTTAATTTAGAGTTGAGTAAAAAAAATAATAATTTCGAACATTGGATAACCAGTCGATTCGGATCCGTTAATGAAGTTGAAGAAACATGTCAAGAGTTTTTCGATTCTAAGGAGCCGACACGATACTTCCAGCAAATCTGGAATCTGGCAGAAAGTCGAGGAGTATGATGGTCTCTACTTTGAAGAATACAGTGCCTGTCAAAAGTTTAAGCACAACAGAAAATTTCAAAATAAAATTTTATTAATGACTGAAAGTTAATTTCCTTTTCACATAATCTACAAATTGTAGTTTTAAAAAGATAGTTAACAGATTTATGTTATGAAATTTATCTTAAATAATAAAATTTATCAAAACAACAAAAATGAGTGTGTCAAAAGTTTAAGCACAGTAGTTTTTAGTCTTTAGCAGAACAATAATAAAAAGAAATTAATACTTGATTATTGCTCCTTTATGCTGAATTACTTTAAATATACGGTCTTCCATCGATAAAATGAGATTCTGTATTGTTTCTGGCTCAATTTTAAACCAAGCGTTCTCAATGGCATCTTTCAAATCTTTAACTGAAGAATAATGCTTTCCATTTGGATAAACTGCATGAGTGAGAATACCCCAGATATTTTCTACAGGGTTTAAATCAGGACTAATTGTCGGCCATTTCAAAACAGACACTTTTTTCGACTTAAGCAACGATGAAGTTGAGTTTGAGGTATGGATCGAAGCATTGTCATGTTGAAATAACCATTTTTCTCCCCCAAAATCTCGGCAACAGGAAGCAAATGATTGACAAGTGTCTCTTGATAGTTTTCAGAGTTTTCACAACCACTGATGAATGCTAGAGATGTCTGACCATTGAAAGAAATAGCCCCCCACACCATTACAGAACCACCATTATGTTGTCGGCTAAATGCACTTCTAGGTTCTTTGCAGAGATCATGCCAATAGTACTTAAAGCCATCAGGGCCATCGAGGTTCCATTTTTTTCATCACTGAATATGACATTTAGCCACTTTTCACCAAATGACATATGCTTTTTGGCTCATTGTAATCTAGCTTCTTTATGGTATCGTTTGAGACACTGTAATCGAGCCATTTTACGGTATTTGATGTATTTGAATTCCAAAACTCTTCTATGAACAGTTTTTTTATATTTGTCCTCCAACTGCATGTTTTATTTGCGAAAGGGAATAATTACCACTTGAAGCCAAATTTCTGATACGGCTATCCTTGCACAAACTAGTCACTCGCGGCCTTCCTGAACGAAATTTTCGTTTGAAATTACTACCACGAGCCAAAATTTGATGAATACCTCGTTTTGATCTTTTTAATGTACTTGCAATTTCAGAAACAGACATGGATTTTGCTCTGACACTCCATATTTTTATCACCTCCTCCTCTGAAAATTCTTTCGACCGAGGTATTTTGTACTAACTCGTAAACAACAACTAACAGCTTCTTATACAGCCAGAAATTGTTTGCGTGCGCAACCGCTGTAATTAAAATGCCAAATTTACAGCTTACGTCAGATTGTAAAATTTGCATAAAAACGATTTTGTGATTAAACTTTTGACACGGGTTTTTTTTCTTTTTTTTGTTCTTTTCTTAAACTCCATGGTTTGAAATAAAATTTAAAAGTTAATTTCAATGAATATGGTGTTAAAATAAATATTATTAACATATACAAGACGAATATTGAAATAAAGGGAATATTTAAAGTTTTATTTGAAAATTGCTATTATGTTTAAACTTTTGACACGCACTGTAGTCCTTGTTGCTTTTGTTGTTGATTTCCGCATAGCAACTCAACTTTCAGAAATTTCCTAGAACTTTTGGCTCAGTCTAGTATTTAAATCCTTACCAATTTTCTAAAATAATTTAGAATAAGTTTTTCTTTCTTTTTGAATGAGACGCTTCTTAAAACTGATTCTAAATTGTTTTAGAAAATTAGTAAGGGTTTAAATATTTGTTTTATCGAAAGATGTAAGTTTTAAGAACTGTTTTGGGATGTCAGCTTCAGAGCAATTGATCTTAATCATTTTTTTTGTTGTTGTTGTTGTTAATATTATTAAATTCATTGGCTGTAGTTATTTGTATAACAGGTAAAGGGAAAATTTTATGATTGATCAGCTTTGGCGTGATAATAGAAAACATATACATGTGCAACTTCTTACATAAAAACTTCAGCCAAATATCTCAAAAAATATTGACGATATGATAGCCTACTTTATAAAAGTAGCTGGATAAGGGATTTCCGGCCATTTCTCGATCAGAGTCACTTTACATCGTTGATATCTTTTTTTGAAATTTCAAGGTATTTAACTGGATATTTTAAGTTGCTCTAAATATCTGACTACGATAATATAAAATAAAAATTGAAAGGTTTGCTGAATAAAGGAGGTAGCTCCTTTTTGATATTTTTTAAATGTCCATTTCCTTCTTTTTAAAAAAAAAAAAAAAAAAAAAAAAAAAGAGAGAGAGAGAGAGAGAGAGAGAGAGAGAGAGAGAGAGAGATTTAGAACAAGTATTTTTGAAAATCATCGGCGGCAAACATTTAAAAGTGTGTGAAGTAATGCATAAGTAGAAAAAATACCTTAACAAAACTTTAAAATTTAAATAATAAAAGAGATTTTTTTAAACTTTCCCAAAAGTGTAAAAATGGAGCAAGTTCCTGTTTTGCAGCAAACTCTACAATTTTTAAGTATTTTACACACGTGTGCTTCACACAAGTACCCTTACCTCATCAAATATTTAATGTATTTAGGTTTTTATTGCACGCAGTTTAAGTGTTTCTACAGTTCTTTTAGCTTTTTTAGAAACAGGTGGTGCATTTGGCTGTAAACTCTGTATGCTACGCAAACATGTATGTCAGCTCTTGTAGTAAAACTCTAGAAAATTTCTTCAAGTTGCAAAATCCAATTTTTTTCACAATATATCATCAAAAAGCTGTAAATTTGGCAACATTTTTCTATCAAATACCAGTTTTACGTCTTGAGACTGTTATTCTTGAAAGATAATTTTCTAACTAAATCTCCCCATTGTCGCCCACATTTCACCAATTATCTCTAAATTTGTCTAAATGTTGCAAACTTTGGAACTTTGTTTACTGGTAAATGTACAAAAACTTACTAACTGGTGCAATCACCTTTCCCATTGAAAACATTGGTCCGTAACGATCTCAAAATGACCCACTAATCGAACATTCTCGAACAAGTGACCTAACCCAATGAAATTCTCATGCTTCAAAATGATAGGATGTAAAATTTAGTCAAAATTGCTCGAGTCGTTTTTCAGATAAAATGTACTATAAACACACAAGACGCACATAATATCTGCTCGCATTATAATAAAGAGCAGTAAATTAAGCATATATGTTAAAAGTATTTTATCAATTAAAGGAAAGAAACACGTTTTTAAGCAGAATATACGAGAAAACGAAATAGTTAAAAATATTTCTTCTATAAAATATATTTTGGTACTTCTTGGTTATCCCGTCGACCAAAAAACTATCGCCAAATTATAATATTAAATGCCAGTAACGGATGATTGAGAATCTCGCATTCAATGACGTTATACACGATACATATGTTTAAAACGTCATCAAGTGTTTTTTAATTCCACTTTTTATTTGTATTTTAATTTAAGTTTTATTAATTTACTTATTCTTTCGTTTTTTAAATATATACATATATAAAAAAAATATATAAATATGCATAATTTGGCTATTAGTTTGGCGATTTTTATAAGGTGGCGAAAATGGTCGACGGGATAAGCAAGTAGTTTAAAGCAAGTAGTTTAGCAAGATATTTTAAAATATGATTGCATTCTGTCCCCATAAATGTAACATTATCGTGGGGAATTGAGTAGCTGACTGACAAATATTCTTAAGAAGCAATTTTCAGCAGATTTACATTTCTTTACGCAACATAATAAACAGTACTGGAAATGACAACAAAGCTCTTAACAATAACCGCATTCACACATTCAGTGGCACACCAAAAATGTTTGTGTAAAAAAGTCTACCAGTACTTAATTTTTATTTTTCGCATCTCATTTTAAATAAAAATCATCAAAATTGTGCCAAAACGCGACAACTGCTTCAACAATTGTGCCAAGGAATCTCAAGGCCTTTACCAGAAATGAAAAAGTAAGTAGAAACAAAAGAAAAACGGAGAAAATGTCAGACAGCTATTTTGGCTTAAAGGTTTCTGAAAAACAAAAATGTTCACAAACACTTTTGTTGTAATGGGTTCGCAGAGAATTTAACAAGACATCGAAAACGTAAGTGTAGGTAACAGTTGCTTATGCAAATTTCATAATAGTCTGCCATTTTGTGCATTTATTATCTCTCTCTTCTATAAAAAAAAAACAAGTCGAAAATTGCATGTCAAACATACCAAATGAGGCGTATTCTTAGTCTAACGAAGTTTTAAAAATATTCAGATCTTGATGCGACAGTAAACAGTACTTCGGATACCGTATAACTATCCGAAATCTTTTGTGCGTCCCTATAAATACTGTCTGTTTTTTTTAATATACAGGTAGTAACTTTTAATAAACCTCAGCAACGTGTATCGATTTCATAAAATGTAAAATAAATTAATGTAATTAAAACAAGCCCTAAACAATGCTTCTTCCTATACAATTATGTAATGGAAATCTTTGGTGTGGCCCTGTAAATTGATATAAAAAATATTATTTGCTCTCCAAAATGTACAGAAGGTAAGGTATCCTGGGGTAATAACGCCACGTTAAGGTTCTACCAATTTTCACGGCTCAGTATTAGTTTGTATTTTTCAAACAAATGTATGATTTGATACAGCAACTCATTGACTAGCTATATAAAAAAAATAATTTAACAGATATGTATTCATAAAATGTAATGGCGTGATTTCTTGACCAATGCTATTTGGCGTTATTACCCATCTATATGGGTAATAACGCCATGCAAACAAAACTATGAAATAAGATGGAATAATTGCATGTAGATTGCCCAATTCTAAAAATACAAACTCTACAAACTTAGAAATTGACAAATTGCATTCTAAGCTATTGAAAATGTTTAATTTTTTGTGAAAGTGTAAGAAAAATAAAGGTGTGGTGTGGGGGGGGGGGGGGGGGGGGGAGATGAGGCAAAAAAATATCAGACCGTGAGCTTCTTTTTGCTTAAAAAGGACCGCTTAAATAGAATTATTAGAAACATTGCACAGTTTTAACTGTGTTTATTTGAATCAGTATTTAGGATGTAGCTCGGCCACTGTAGGGAATCAACCGGGATATTAATGCCAATTATTGGCGTTATTACCCAGTTATAGTTATTGCGCTGTACATTTTAAATTACAAATTATCTCGAGAAGATATCCAAAATCTTCAACAACATTTTGAAAGTCCATGAAATGTACTACAAATTTATGTAATAAACAAAGTATTTCCGGATAAAAAAAATAGTCTCCACATCACAAAACGTATCTTGCAAATTTTAGATCAAGCGTTAATTTTGGTTGCTTGTAAAAACGATAAGACCTAAAAATGAAAAAAATTAACTTGAAGTTGTTTTTTGCGATTTATATGACTCAAAACCCTTCTGCGCAAAGCACATGGGTGTCATTTACCAGATTATTTCATAATTATGCATAATATTAGCACTTGGCGTTATTACCCCGCCTGGCGTTATTACACCAGACCACCTTATATTATAGTATATACTTTCATAGATGCATATCAATTCTATTATGTTCGAAAGAGTATAATTTTATTAAAAACGCATTTGAAACTATTTTTTCCCTTTGGCCCTCAATGTAAAGGAATATTTTTGATTGCTCTTGTAATTGAATTAAGTATCCGATTTTCATAAAATTTGAAATGACTCGACAAAATTATGCAACAATTATATATTTTAAATTTCAAACGATTATATTGGGTGATTTTTTGCATTGTTATAAACGGACGGATAGACGGACAGACGAACTGAACAACGACTATAGTAGGTGCTACGTAGTTTTATAATTACGAACGCATCTAAGAAAGAGAATTAATGCAAAGGAACAAATGCAAAAATAAACTTACACCGCTGTTTGAAGCGTATATTAAGAAAACTACTCCGTATAAAAATATGTAAAATGTTAGTTATATGGAGAAATATAATATAAAGCTACGGAAACAGACCATTTTTTAAATCAAATAATTATTTTTGTGCTATTTAATGTTGTGATCACTCAAAATATTTCAGTGAAAATGTTTTATAGATGACAAAATATGAAACCAATTTAAAAATCTTTTACAGACACATACTGTTTAATGCTATTCTGACCCTAATATTGCTCACATTATAGAGAGAATAAAGTTAAATTGCAGTTATTTAATCAATTTACATATAACGGACGAATGATTGGACAGTATGCTGTAAATTTTTAACAGTGTATGGAAAAACATAACACATAAAGATTTAATAAAAATCCAAGTATATTTACAAAAGTTATACCACAGGCAGACAAAGATACCGAATTCATAAACACTTTTCAAATATATGGGAAAGTTTTAGAAAAGAAAACTCATTATTAAAAAGAAATGATTTTTCAACTTATTCTTATGTTAAAAACTCATTCGAATACAGTTCACTCTATAAAAGCATCGCCCACTTATCATATGAAACAGCATGTCAAAAAGTTTCGAATGACCTATGATGGGAATAATTTTTCAATGGATCGGAAACTTGTTAATATACCAACACATATACATGGAACACCTTCGCTCTTCGTTTGATGAAGCATACCCATCAATCAAGATAATCTTCTGTTCTCCATCTTATTTAATCTTCCACTTACTCGTATTCTAGATCTCGAATTCCGATCATTTGCCGACGCTCAATAATGACGAGAAAATATGGGATATCATTAGCATATGGTTTGTGGGTTACGTCTAATAAGTTTTCGGGTAATTTGTTATAAAGAAAATTATTAGCTTCTCACTGTGAATCGGGAAGTAATTTCAAGAAAAGAAATATTTACTACACTAAAAAAAACTACAATTTTAGATATATACATATATATATAATGCGCATATATCTATATATATATTTGAGAATGTAATACGCAAATTAGGAGTGAAAATAAACGATAACATCTTCCAGTTATTCCCATTTGCGATAAGTGTTCTTTATCTATAGATACCTATAAACAAAGTTTCTTTTGCTGTCACTGATTTGCGGAAATGTATCCGAGTAGTTCTTATGGTGTCATTATTTAATTTTCTTAAATCAGAATGTCGGTGTTTAGGATTCTATCCCTTCTTCATTTAACATTTTCAACTGCGTAATTGAAATTACGCGTGGAAAAGTAACGAAATATTATTAATTTTAATATTAATGCCAAAATCTGTTAATTCACCTTATTTGTCTTTAAAATAGATTCATTGAAGATGGACATGTTTGCTTGAAAATGGTTAGTGTAATAAAACCCTATGTTCAGGGTTGGGAAACCTAATTAGCAAGTACAAAAAAGTACCAAAAGTAATGGTTGGAAATTGATGGTGATAGCCCTTAACCCAGCATAGGCTTTTATTTATTTTAGGTGTCACCGCTCACTTAAGGGTTGCAGGAGCAACAAATGTTCTAAATTTTGTTTTTATCGTGTTTTAAGGTCCTATTACTTTTTAATTAAACATTTTCTGCTACGTAATTGAATTCAAACACGAGAGAGTAACGAAACAATTTACATTTTTACGTAAAGGTAATTGTTATTAATTTAACACGTTTGTCAGTAAAATATGTCTGTTGAACACGAAAAAAAATTGCCTGAGAATAAATATTATAAGAATACGTATATTTCGTCTTTAAAAATGTAATTAATAATAATGAAAGAGCTAGGCATTTACGCCATGAAAAGTTCAATATAACGCGAAAATAAAAAATCCCAAGTTTACTGCATGTTGTGTACAAAATGTTGCAAAATTGAAAACTAAGCAAATACTAAAATAAAATTATAACAATCGGCATTTCGATCATCATTTATGATCCTCTTCAGGAAAGAGTTGTTACACATATCATTTAATAAACTTGAGATTATTTTTTCTTTCGTGGATTAATAATGTTATTATAAAGGAGAAAGTGTTGCGAATATATCAACAAAAATAATGTAAAAAAAGAACCCATTTTTTAAAAATAAATTGTTTTTCAGTTTAAACTTATGTTCATAAACTTCCTCGATACGTTTCACTCTATAAAAGTATCGTACATTTATTTCTCTTATTAAACAAAATGTCAAAAGGTCTCAAACGACCTGATGTTGATAATACTTCAAAAGATCGGAAACTTGTGAATATACCCACACATACACATAAAGTACCTCTATTCGTCGTTTGATAAAAGGCGTCAATCAGTCAAGATAATCTTCACCTCTCCATTTCACTTAATCTTCCTTTAACTTGTACTCTAGATCTCGAATTCCGATCATTTGCTAACGCTCAAGAATGACAGTGAAATATAGGCTGCTATAAACATTTGGTTTGTGGGTAACGTTAAGCATGTTTTCGGATATTTTGTCACAAAGAAAATTATTAGGTTCTGACCATTATAGGGAAAGAGGAATTTCAAAGTAACAAATATTTACTGCAGTTGGCATAAACCTATATATTTCTCTTTTACGTGTACTGTATTAAGCTATCTTTTTCTCACACATTCAGAAATGGATACTCAGATTTCACGAAATTTCCTTCATTTTTGATAAATTCATTTCCCGGGAAATGCTCCGAGCGAATATTTCGTCAAACTGAGTGAATTAGTTCCTTTGCTTGTTTGTAGTAAAAATTTCGTCAAAAGTGCTTATTCAAAATTTTCAATAAAAGATTTGGTGGTGACATTTATTGTACCGTTTTAAAGCGTCTGTATTTATCTTCAAATTTGTGTAATCTTAAATGTACGTAGTGGTTTTTACTGTAAGTTTATATTTTTATAAGATCGATTGTAATTTTGTCGATGTCGTTTTAATTCTCGCAATTTTTCATTATTAAAACTAATCTATTAGTTTTGTGTTCCTATGATTAAAGATAATAATAACAATTATAATATGGCTTGATTAATATAATTTATTAGAGAAATTCTCTTTATTCAATAAATGATTAGAATATGTTTTTTTTTAATTTGTTGCTGAGAAATGACGAAAATTGAAGAGCATATTGGAGAAGATTTTATCACTCTGAGTAGGTGGTTAAGATTTTCACACTTTAATGTTTACATAGGTTAGAAGTATGAATTATGCATATTTTTTATTTGATTGCTATAAGGCAATATTTCTTAAATTAAAAAGATATCCTGAATTTTTGAAGTTTCAATGACCAAATTAAAAAAAAAAAAAAACAATTTTATAAAACACGGGTAGTTTTTTCTTTCAGATGTAAACCAAAATGAATAAATAATTAAAAATAATAATATATATTTCTAAAACTAATGCAGAAACAATGGCTATCTATATTACAGTATTTTCTGAAAAGTGTTAAAAAAAGTTGTTTTTTAAATAATTTTTGATAGCAATAACATTAACAGAATATTATCTGCTCGCTAAAATCTCAGTATTTGAGAAGGTACAGAAGGGCGCCCCTCGGCAGACATCTAATACAACTATTTTTTGCGATAGGTAGTGTGCGACTGCGCTTGACGTTGTGTGTTGTTGATCTTCCGGATGCGTTTCATACCCAAATTTTCAAAAAAAAAAATGCGATGCTAAGTACTTTTAGGAATGATACAATCGTCTGCCAGCATTCTAACACTCAGTAAATGATCGAAGTTCAACATGACCAGCAATTTCTTCCCGTTTTGATCGAAATGTAGCGTTGACGGGCGTCCAGAGTGGTCTTAGTCCTCTACCATCCTTATGTCCGCCAGGAACAACTTGTGCCAGCGGTAAACCATATTTTTGGTATTGTATTAACGCCATACGCTTCCTTCAGCATGATAACGGTCTTGGTGCCCGTTTATTTCAGGGCAACACAAAATTTTATCGCATAATTCTGGTTCTTAAAGCGGGCATCTTAAAATTCCGACGAGTCACTAAAACAATGGAATGAATTAGCAATGATGCGCGCAGCGAAACAGCTTGCAGGTAACTGATGCCGATATCGCTGGCTTCCCTAAATACCGCCACGACCTCTTCTGTCACTGGACTCACATTGTTAGTGTCTTGTTTTAGCTTCGCGAGATCATTCAACTTAGTTATGTGAGAGACCCCCCCCCCTATGTACTGTATTTAAATTATGTTTAGTTTATATTGTAATCTGATTGTAACAATATAGATGCTATTTTCAATCCACAAAGGTGACTTCTAGACAGTAGCTAAATTCATTCTATACCTCTTGAAGAATTCCTTGTTCCACTAAGATCATTCGAAGTGGAAATCAGAAAAGGTCTAGTGGTATTATTTCTAATTTTAGAATATCCGCTTCCACATGTTCTGTAAGTAATTAATTGTATAGTTCGGGTGAGATAGCCATATGAAAATCTATTCCTCTGATTTACATTGTATACCATGTTTATTATTGGGTGTAAATGAATATGGATTACCATGCTTGTTTATAGAAAAAAAATAGAAAAGAAGTTCTAAAATCAAACCGAAACTTTCTTTTGACGGATACCATATCCATCTTTCATTGATTGGTTGTATTACATTGGTTTGTATTAGTTAACATCGGTTTGTATTGGTTTGTATTGGTTTGTATTATTACAAAAAATATTATAATTAAATTAAAAGTAATGTAAGTTTTAAATTATTTTTATAGCGTTAAACATGTGTATAACATTTATATATTATATGATTTGTAATAACGCTGTATTTATTTAGGGTGTTTAAACAATTTTCAAAAGTTGTTGTACTGAAAAGACTTTGCGACAAAATGTGGTAACTGTGAAATCATACGGCTGCCACTCAGAATTAAAAATTAAAATAGAACTTAATACTTAAGAAGAAAAAAAATAATATTCAATTTACTTATATAAGATGGATTTTTTACTATAGTTAATTATCTTACAATGCGACAAACTTCAAGAAGACTATTATACGTACGGTGTAAACTAAAAACACATAATACATTATAATAATGTTCATATAGATAGAGTTGCAGAACAAGTATCTACTTATAACAAAACGACTATGCACTGTCAGATGAGAACGAACTTTAGTGCCCCTTACTTTAACCCTTTAACGCGCAGTGTTGCCGGGTCGGCAACACCTAAAGTTCCCCCTGTTTAGAGACACAAACTCCGTGAATATTTCAAAAACTACTCTAATGGCTACTTTAATTCTTTCGTATGAGTTCTAGATGGCAGCACCACAGAGATCAAACGCTAGTGTTTTTAAATAATAGGTAAAATGTTTTACTGTAATACGCGCTTCACAGCAATGCTCTTCTCATTGCGCTTATCAATGCTTTACTTATGGGAGGTTACCACTTCGGCAACAGCTGTATAATTATAATGGTTAGTGCAATCTTTACAAAACAATACCTGTGTACTCCTCTAGGCCTAAATAGATTGCCTAATTTTTTTCTTCTTTAAATTCCAACTTTAAAGAGTAGTGCGCCGGAAAGGGTTAAAAAAAATCCGTAAAGTATTGTTTGTCTTATGTGAAAACTATCCAAGATCGTGAAAAAAAAATTCAATTACAAAAATGCACAGCATTATTCGTTTACAAAACAACAATAATTTCATTTCATTATTCAAATACTTTAAAGATATAAAGTCGCTATGAAATAATAGTAATTTAATATTTTGCAAATGCAGCCTTTCAAAATTATAATGATAATCCTGTGGAAAAAAAATACCAGTGAAATCCATTCTTATGTGGAAAAATGTCTTCGATCGAAACACATCACCTCTTGTTTGCAAGGTGTCAAAAAGACCTCCGAAGTTTTGAAAGGGGATAGAGAAGTGTTAATACTATATCATATACATTGAATACTTCTGCTCGTCATTTGATAAAATGTTTCACAGTGGAAGGTAAGCTGTAATCCATCATACTTAATGTTAAGTTACTGAGTTTTCGATCTTGTAAATCATATAGCGAAACTAAAAAATGATGGGGAAATGAATTATAAGGTTAAATCAAGTAAGTTTTCCGATGATATTTCAACGCGGTAATAACTATCTAATATTTACAACTTTAAAGATATAATTTGATGAGGATAAATTTTGATTTTAGAGTAGAATTCTGTTGCTCAAAACGATGTATTACATATTGACAAGACACATTTTATTAGTTAAGTTTTCTGGATTTATTTTACTTAGAAAAATAAGACGGATAGAAAAAATGCTCATTACATTTTTAAATAAATCTTATATATACATCCTATAAACAAAGATTTTTAATTCATATATATGCTTATACTGCTCATTTTTAATAAAGGAAAGTAATTGTGTCTCATGATAAATCTTCCTTACTATTAACCATAAAACACATTCATCGATACAATAAAGTTTTCATTCCATAATCGTTTTTATCATAATACAGCAGTTTTCGATCTCTACACTGGATGATTTCTTTAAACAAATCTCGAACTTAAAAAAGATCTTTAAATTTGATTTTACATTTTTAATTTCTTTGGTCTCAGAGTCCCCATTAGGGGACCTCTTTTTTTAACTTATAAAAACTAAAATGTCTGATTATTTTACATTTTTACATCACTTCTTAATACCTGAACGATTTTTGGGTTGAAAGCAAACGAATTAATGCCTGCATCTAAGCTGAATCCCTCATAAAATAAATGTTATTTTCATCTGAGTTTGGAAAATGCATATATAAGTCCAAAAGAGATTGTGACCAGGAAAGTGATAAATTTTCATAAATTTTTCGACTTAAACCTTTTTTTATATTTTTTGTTTGAGGATTTGTAGATTATTTACTTGTTCAAAGCTTTTAAATTTGGGAGGGCGTTCATTTGGGTTAATGGTTATCAAATTGAAGTTTTAAGGCGGCTTGTAGTTTTAGATCCAAATATTTGAACCTAAACTACTAAGCACCTAAAGGATCAATTTCAGAAAAGATGTTTCTTCTGTCATTTACAATGTTACCAATGTCACTTTCCTTGGAAAAAACCAATGAATGAGTATTTGCATCATTATTGTAGCTTCGGAACTGAAGAGGTGAAGCACTATGAAAATTTATCTGGAATGACCTTTCATTTTGAAGAGAATGGGAAGGGCTGACCATAGGGGAAACTGGATCCACACTTCAGTTATCACATTTAAAAGAAATTTAAAGTTTTGCCCATAGGTGGCAACTAAAGTTATTGAAATGTTCAAGAAACAGTCTTTGTTTTGTGCAGATCATTCAGATAGGTATAAAAATTTTGAAGAGTTTTCTGCATATGAATATATTTTTTAGAAACATTCTGTAAGATTTTTATTATGTACTAAGGAGCTCTATGTCTCTTTAGGGGACGATTTTTTCCATTTACGGCAGTTAATGCATTTTAATCAATCAATATCTTAATATTTTCTTCCTCTTTTAATATTTACATATAAATATAGTTTTATGACGTTATTTTCAATATTTTCCCGCTCTAAACTCGTATTTATTTAATTCTCATTTGGAAGTTTTTTTCTGCTTATGATAGTCACGTCTAAATATTTTTTTTTAATATGAAGAAATTTTATCCTTTTATCTTTTGACAACAATTTAAAATAATAATCTTTTCTAAAAAATGTGAAAAAGTGTCTCTCAAAATGCTGAAAATTTGAATTTAAAATGGAAATAAATCCTCATAAAATAAGTCAAAATTAAAAAAAGAAAATGCGTCTGCACACCAGGAATTATGTGTAAAATGATGTAAAAATATTTAAATTCCTATTTATATTTTTTGCTCCAATAAAACTTTTTCAATGGAAGGATTTCAACCAAAATTAACATTAAATATCTCTTTAAATAATTATTCGATCTAATAACCGTCTCACTAGCGTGTTTATCAAACATTTCGCTATAATATTACCAATTTTAATATTTTTGTATGCAATAAGTTTCTTACTATTAACGGAGAAACACCTCTGGTCACAAAAAATTCATTGTCAGCGACGGTGACAGCGCTAGTTACTTCTTTTAGAATATAGAGATAATATGTCATAAAAATTTAAATAAATAGATTTTAAGTAATGTGTAAATATTCAGCTACTCATGCATAATTCAAAAATTACGCTGTAAATTAGAAAACATAATCATATGCCATTCTTTAAAAAGTGGCTATGTGGGAAGGCTTGACACATCCATGTGAGGTAAGGTTGACAAGATGACAAAGTTTCCTTTATTAATTATTTTTGAAAATCTTTTAATTATACACTGTACATAATAAAGTATAAATGTTTACATTTCTAAAATAATTCAATTTTGTTCTGCAAAACTACAGTAAAATGGAGTAATAGAAAGAAAAATTATCTTGTGAAAAAATTGACTAAAGTAACATGTGAAAATGTGCTATAGGGCAAGAAAAAATATAATGAAATATAAATTGGAAAGTTGTTAAGAACTTTTATCTCATTTAAGTATTACACATGGTAGGTAAATTGAAAGAACAGGAAATCCGAAGAAGGATGAAAGTAGTAGCCTTTAAAAATGTTAACTATTCATTAGGGTGGAGCGAAAAAAAATTTTTTTTTGAAAATCAAAAACGGGTAGGTGCCAAAAGTTGCCTTTATACTAGTACATCAACTGCGTGAAATTTTACCGCTGAAAAAAAATGGCTTGAGTCTGCGCTTTTGCTCCAAAAATCGAAATTTTGGGTAAAATTTGTCATTTTTTGACATTTTTTCAAAAAAATAAAAAAATTCCTACAGAGCTGGTTAGTATTTAAAAGTGTTGCTTAGAACTTTATCTGCTTTACATATTTAAACTATAAAACAATATGTTTATTCCCTATAGCTGGAGCAAAACAGGCAACTTTTAATAAGAAAACAGCATTACCACTCTGTTGGGTCATACAACGAATTGTTGTTTTTAATACAGCTCTTGTTTTCAAAACTATCTTGGACATGCGTCGTGGAGGTGGTTATATTTCCTATACCACCCGGCCCAATTATTCGATCATCTTAGTACAGTGTTTTATTTATACATTGATTTGTGATTTCCTTTATAAAAATTTGGCATGTTTTCGATGCTTCCACCTTGTTCATCTGTTCTTTGCATCCACATGCTACTGTAACTATCTTCAGGTATATTTTTACAGTTTATACAAAAAATGACAAGCAGAGTAATGCACGGGAATCTATTAAAGGGATCTATTCGACCATCTATTATATTTATCGCAAACTTACATTCAGTTGATGAATAGTGATTGGAAGTTCTGTTACCACAACATTTTTTTCAGTCAATTGTATTTTTTTAAGTAATGATTTGCTTCAAAGATGATTTCAGATACTTCAACTATAAGTATGCCATCATTTATTCTACTTTTGCATTTTTTATATGTTGAGAAGCGAGCTGTTTAATGTGATGATGATCGTCAGCGAGAACTGCAATGAAAATTTGTTCTCCATGTGTAAAGCAACCGCTGTTGTAAATAACTTTTTTTTGCATTAGTTTTATGCCGTTTTCTTAATGTTTTCGTATCCAGGTAATTTCCTATTAACTTTTAGATCCTCTTTTTATGAGTGGACAACATTTGATGGTGAAATGTCCTGGGCATAAACATATAATGCATAGTACTTTATGATGGAATGTACGGATTCTAATCGACTATAAGTGCTCATTTAAAATTAGGAGAATTTCATTTGTCACTGTGAACCATTTTGCATGGGGTAAGCTTAGAATAGTGTATAATATTGAATCATTCGCTACTTCAACTCCAGTAAATTTTCTCTGCGCCAATTATTAGAGAAGTCGATATAAAACGTTCTAAGCTACATGGATTCACTGGATCAATAAGGAAAATCTTTGTCTACGTACTATTCACTTCTTATTGCAATTTTTTTTTTATAAAACAGAGAATAATTTTGAAAAATTATTTTCTCAAATTGAGAAAAAGATACTCAGAACAGACTAGAAATTTCTGTCAGAGATTGCAAAGCTAATTCATAAGGAAAGCTATTTCTCAGAAAGAATGGGGAATAGGAGTTCAGAAAACATCTCACACAAAAGACAGCTTATAAAGTTAATAAAATTTTCCGCTTTATATAAGCACAGATTGGCAATCAGCGTCTATATGTTCACTCACAAAATGTATAATCCAAGTTTATACCGCGGGATGTTTTATACCAAATGTACTATACACCTAAATAATAGATCTAAAATCTTATTAGAAATCACTAGACTATGGAACAACACAAGAAACGACATAAAGCATACTAAAACTTCTTTAGAAATATTGTTGTTTTACACGCAAATTTTGTTTGCAATCCTCTGTGACGATCGTCATAATATTAAGCAGCCAGCTTCTCAAAATATATTCAATGTAATAAGTACAGTAAATGATGACATACTAAAAATTGAATTCATACAATCAATTTTTAAGAAAATCATTATATGTAAAATGTAATTGATTGAAAAAATGCTGTGGTAACAGAACTTCCAATCATAATGTATTAATTGCATGAAAATTTAATGAAGATAATAGACTGCTGAATAGGTTCAATTAAGAACATACCCAATACATTACTCAGCTTCTCTTCTGTTATACATGGTATAAAAATATACGTGCAGCAGGTCACACCAGCAGTCCAAATCGTCCAAAGTCAGTGAATACAAAGAAGAGATAAATTACTTTGATCTATAGAAAACTTATACTCGTCTTCGGGGAAAAAGTAACAATTCAATACATAAATAAAACACTGGGCTTAGATGATTGGGTGGTTGAGACGGGTGGGATAATGCCTCTATGATCCACCTCTATGAGTTATATTCACAGTAGTTTTGAAAGCAGCTAGGTAAGAAATGCATTTAAAAGAACATTTCGTTGTATGCTCCAATAGAGATGTTAACGCTGATTTTTCACAAAAAGTTGTCAGATTTGCTCCAATTTTACAGACTACAGATATTGTTTTATAGTTAAATATGTTAAGCAGATAAATATAAAGGTCTAAGCAACACTTTTAAATACTAGCCAGCTCTGTAGGAATTTTTTAACTTTTTTGAAAAAATGTCAAAAAATGACAAGTTTTACTCAAAATTTCGATTTTTGGAGCAAAAGCGCAGACTCAAGCCATTTTTTTTCAGCGGTAAAATTTCACGCAGTTAATGTACTAGTATAAAGGCAACTTTTGGCACCTACCCGTTTTTGATTTTCAAAAAAAATTTTTTTTTCGCTCCACCCTACTATTCATGTTTCTGCAAAAAACATAATACTGATCAAAACACTTTAAGAAGGTATCATACACAAATTTCACTAAGATGAACACATTGAGATGAAGCCAAACTCTCTGTCAACTTGTATTGCCAGGTAGAGGTCTGCACGGGCCGGGCTCGGGCCGATTTCCAATAATGGCATTCGGACCGGGCCGGGCTCGGGCCTTACTTCTAAAGACTCGGGCCGGGCCGGCCCGGCCTAGTCCCTAATCCTTTCGGGCCGGGCCTAGTAACTAATCTTTTCGGGCCGGGCTGGGCTCGGGCCTTAATTTTTTTACTGGAGTATCGGGCCGGGCCTAACTTTTTTTGTCCGTACGAAGCCGAGACTGATTCCATTCTTCCTAGTTTTTATGGACCAAAATAATCAGTTCCTATTGAATCTTCCTATATGAAAATGCTTTTCTCGACTTTTTATAAATCAGTAATATTTGGCTTTGTCCAAAAATATTTGCAAAAAAAAAAGCATATACTTTTAAGCCGTCATTATTTTACAATTAAACATTAGAATGTATTCCTTTTAAAGAATCTGGATTACTAGGCGTTTTAAAACAGAATTAAACACACACACACACACACACACACACACACACACAAAAAGAAAAAAAAAAAAAAAAAAAAAAAAAAAAAACATGATTATGACAGAATTTTTTTTAAAACTGAAAACTGAAAGTTTCTTTTAAAATGTTCATCCGTGCAAAATGAATACAACAATACGAGAGAAAAAATATATTAAACATTTACATCTGTTAAGAAAGGAATGCATTTTTTTTTTTCGTTCCAAAGCGATTTCGTCTTTAGAAATTTTACCATGTACCGCTTTTTTGATTTTTTGTCTCCATTACAGGGAATATAGATTAATAATACTAGTGATAACTGAAGCATTTACATACAACAAACAAAGATTCATTTAAAAGCATAAATATCGCAGCCTACGGCACTTCTGCATAAATGGAGATTATAAACATGGAAAAGAAAAGACTAATATAATTTTTTTTGGTCAGAACTCTTCCATAAGATTAAAGATCAATGTTCTGTAGAAATTCACTCGAGCCGGGCAGGGTTCGGGCCGAATTTTAAACTTTTTTCCGGACCGGGCCGAGCTCGGGCCGAAATTTAAACTTTCGGGCCGGGCCGGGTCGGGCCATTATTTTTTTCGTTCGGGGCGGGCCGGGTTCGGGCCGAAATTTTAACTTTCGGGCCGGGCCGGGCCCGGGCCTGGAAATTTCGGCCCGTGCAGACCTCTATTGCCAGGTCGAATGTCACAAAAAGTGTGTGTTTAAAATGATTTTTTTTCCTGTACCCTGAATTCTGATTAACATAGGTTGTTTACGCATCACATTTTCTCAAATAATTCTTAATAGCAATTAAACCATGTAGCATAAACTTATTCTGTCTTCTTTAAATTTTTTAAAAACATTTCAATGTAAAATAAAGTGGGTCAAGCCTTCCATATGCGGGGAACATTGACCCATTAATTTCTCATGGTTAAAATCAGTCCTTTTCCAGGTTTCTTATATACATTATACTTGTGTCATAATTTCGTTTTGATAAAAGTTTGTATAATGAATGAAATTATATATCAAACTTTATTTTAAATTCAATATTCGAAAAATAAAAAATAATTTTGTAAAAAACGGGTCAACCGTCAACCCTATCCTGTTTCGCCTTTATCAGCAAATTTTCAGCAATCCTTGCACCGATAATGGGAAGTTGAGTACAACCGAAACTAGCCTGTTATGAGATAAATAGTTTTGGTTGTAAAAAATGTTGTTTTATCTGCCTATACTGCATTTGCAAACTATAGTCTTAATTGCAATTTGATAACTCTCATACAATAAGTCCGCTTTAAATTTGTAATTTCAAATGTTTAATTTTTGCCTTTCATAAGATAATGTTACAACACAAAATTTCAGCTCTACATGGAATACATTATCTATACATAGATACATCTTAAACATAAACATATGTCTTACATATTTACACCCCACAAATGACAAACCTTATACTTAGATACAACATCCTTCAATACTTTCAAATTGATGTAAAAAATCTTTATCTCATACATAACAAACTTTAGCACCCAGTAATAAGATACTTTTTTAATTGCTGAACGGTCTAAAATTTAAAATAAAGTAAAAATGTTTTGTAAGGCTGTTCACATGTTTCGTCCCCATCAAAACCATTATCGAAACAAATCAAAATTATCTAAAATTTAAAGTTCCTCTGATGAGATGATTTGAAAGTTTCTCGATGTGATAGTTCGATCAACTTTTCACGTAATTAACTTTTATTTCATAAAACGAAAATGATAGTTGCTCATTAGAAATTTTCCATTATCTTAATCCACAGCTCAACTGCTCAATTTTAACCCATAGTGGAAGTACGTTAATTAAAAATGATGCGACGTGTTTTCGCAAATTAAAAACAATTTCTTAAAAATATTTTTTAAATTTTCTTTTAATTAGTTTTTAAAATAATGATATAGTTCAATTAATTATTAAATTACGAAATGCCTTCTGTTGAAATGCGTCATGTGTTGTTCCCATCCTGTCAAAGAGCAGAAAACAGGGAAGCGTTAATATACGAACATGATCATCGATTAGCCCTGGTCCTTGTTTGATGAAATGTCTTACAGAACAACGTAATCTGCAATCCATCATACTTAATTTTAAATTGCCGATCAAGAAATCGAAGTATGTAACGATGTTGAAAATGACAAGGAAACGTTGAAAAGTGACTGATCCATCAATATAGAAAATAGAGATTACGATAAAGCAGTACTTTGATAATCTATAAACGAGAAAACTAACTGTTGCTAACTATAGTTTCAGAAATACTGTTTAAAGAGAGTTTTTTTTTTCTTTTTTTGCTTTAAACAAGACAATTTAAAATTATTTTTGTTTATTAACATTTTTCAACATACTTGAAATGTGTTTATAAATTCGGTTTCCCTAACCGTCTGGTTGTCTGTCTAATAAAGCTCTAACTCTCATAGATATATTCGTATTGTTATTCTATAATTAAATGAACCTTTTTTATAAATTATATAGTTAATATTCTATAAATATAAACGATTAATTTATATAATTATTTATTATTTTTGTAAAATATTAAATAATAGAAAAAATTAAATATTCTATAATTAATGTATTGATAATACATTGAAACCTCCAAATAAGGGACACCTGTGGGACCGCAATTTTTGTCCCTTAAATAGAGGTGTCCCTTATTCGGAGTGTCTTATACAGTGAAACCTCCAAATAAGGGACATCTATGGGACCGCGACTTTTGTCCCTTAAATACAGGTGATCTTATTCGGAGTGTCCCTTATTTGGAGGTTTCACTGTATTAATATAAACTCAGAAAAGTATACAATGTATAACTTAAAAGCATAATGAGAGCTGTTCCAGTCAAGCGCCCAATTATGCTGGACATCTATGCGACATGACTAATGAACATTTTTTGGAGATTCCAATTGTTGCGGTGATGGTAGACCCAGGGATGGAGACTCGTGCGTCCAGATCCATTTCAGGATTTTACTAGCGTGTCATACACAATGCCCTTTATGGTACCCCAGAGAAAATTATTAAGAGAAAATAAAACAGGTGATTTGTGCGACCATGCGGCAGGACATCCAAATGTTCCCAAATGCCTCCTGTGCACAATCTTAAAACCAAAGAGTGGATTTGGTTTCCCAGGAAAGAGTTGTAATTTATTGGATCGTAAATGAGTTGTTTTTTTTATAAGTTTTACTCATATTGATTTAAACTGCTTATTTAAAATATTCAACTTGATTAAAATTGCTCAAAAACAACTCGTTCATTGGAGTCGTTTCAACTCTTTACGAGAAGCTGGTTTTCAAGTCGTGAGATGAGTGGATTTCAACTCAGCTTGAGTTATTTTTGTGACTGTGGTTAAGAGAGTATGTTATCAGATGTTGCCGAAAATGAGATATTTGCGAGTGTCCAATCGGTGTTGTAAGGTGTATATCCCCACTAAACTGTTCCCATGATATCTGTCCATGAATTAATACTGATTGATTGATTGATTGATTTTTGACGTCCGATTATCTGCGCTAGGGATATAGGACCAGGGGGGAATGCCCTTCGTGGGGGTCTTTCTAAGGGAACCTAACCCGTATTTACGCAAGGTTCGAAGAAAACCACGAAAACTCCGAACGGTTAGGCCGACAGCCGCGATTGGGTTCGAACCCAGCACCTGCCGTCTACCAGTTGAGAGGTCCGAACCTCTCGGCCACTGGTGGGGCCAAATTAATACTGAAGCTTTGTTGTGCTTCGGGTGATCGTTGTTATCCAAATGATTCATGCTGATCACACACAGTCGGCGTCTGCAATAAAGAAGCCAAGTGTATCCATGTTTAGAGCTGGTATATAGCTTCACCTATCGATTTCCGCCCATGCTTTCCTATGTATTTATGGCTTCCATAATAATATACACAAAACAATTATACTATTACAAATATATTCAGAAATAGGTAAAATTAAATATTCTCAGCATTATGTGTTTTTTTACATTGATCAATTACATATCTAATTTAACTGTAAGAGAAAAAAAAATGGCTTAACAAAATTATGATAGGTTCGGAAAATGATTTATAATCTATGGGTGAATGTCCGCTCTTGCCAAAAATTATTTCGAGGTTACAGAAATTTTAATTGCAGTGAAGTGACAAGATGCATCTTTTTAGGTGAGTTCGCAATTATATAAATAAGTATCACTGCAGTATTTGTTCAGTCCATCCGTTCGTCTGTCTGTCCGTCTGCCCGTACGCATATAACAGGGCAAAAACTACCCAACCGAATCGTTTGAAATTTAAAATACATAATCGTTGCATAACTTTGTCGAGTCATTTCAAAATATATAAAAAACGAATGTACAGTTTAATGACAGGGACAATCAAAAGTATTGTGTTACATGACGGCCAAAAGGAAAAACAATTTCAAGTGCACTTTAATGATGTTACATTCTTTCGAACATTATAAAATTAATATGCATTTATGATGTATGTACTACAATATACAATCTGTACAACCTATTGCGCAAAGAATAATTGTTATTAATTTACAGAGCTACGCAAATGTATTTCATTACAGAATGGTATAGGGGGAAACATCCTTTGGGGAGCGTTTTATTTAAATTAAACTATTCCACATTTTACGTAACTGAAATACGTTGCTGAAATTTACTACAAGTTATTTCTTGTATAACAGAAAGCATATAGTACTTACAGGGGCGCACAAAAAATTTCGGCTACAACACTGTATCCGAAGTACCGAATACTATTACATTATGAGAATATTTTAAAAACTTCTGTTATATTACGAAAAACCTCATTTGCGACGCTGCGCTAGTAATTGTATAAATGCGTAGCATCTATGGTCATCGCCTGCTCCGATTGTTTTTCCACTCGCATATAAAAGAGCAAAACTACTTAACCGAATGATTTGAAGTATAATACATATAATTATTGAAAAAAAATTATGGAGTCACTTAAAAATTTTTGGAAGTCGAAACAAAACTTTAAAATATATTAATAAAGGTTTTCTTCATTCCGCAAGTTTCATCCTAAGTACTGAATTCAATGATATCCCATGATAAGTAATGATTCTAGGTTGCCAGGGTGTTCCCATCAAATTTATGATGGACTCCTATTGTTTCCGTTTATCTCAATTTAATATACATAACCGTACTAAATTTTGTATTCATGAATTTTTGTATACGATTGCAACAGTTATGGCACCAAAATTCAAATATTTATAAAATTGATTATAGTACTAACGCACCCCATTTGCTATGTTTGACGCACAATTTTCGAGTTGTTTTTTAAGTTTCAAATTAAAGCCTCCTTTTAATAATTCTAGTTTTTTTTTAAGTATTGCTGCTTTAATACAGTGCAAGTTTTATAAATAATGTTATTGATATTATATCGCTCACCCACAAGAAAAGAAACACATCTCGACAAAAGTAAATTTCACAGTAGAAGGAAAAGAAAATTTAAACGATTTTACTGTAACGTGAAATTATGGCATTTATCTCTGTATACAAGAGTAAAAACGTGCATAAAATCATAAACTCCTTAAGAATGAAGACATATGATGAGGCTTTGAGTGTTAGAAAACTTTACCTCCCTACACAATTTACCCCTCTTTTTTTAGTTACAAATGAACAAATAGCTTAAAAAAGATATTTCTCATCTAATTACACGTGTTTGTGTTTCACGATACACTTGTTACAGATCTATTAGTGGAATAAAAAGTTTAATTCTTGCGAGATGTGCCACTTTTCCTGTGGGTAAGAGGTATTTCAATACGAAAAAAAAAGAAAAAAAAATTTAAATGAATCTTTTTTTTTAAGAGTTATTTTTTCCGTATCATAAACAATCACAAAATATAGAAAGTTAATTTTCCGATAATCAGTAATTTTCTTATTTTTCTTTTCTTTTGCTTTCTTTTTTTATGGCATGCATCACAACAAACAGAGTTAAAGAAAAACTTGGCAGAAAAAAAATAATATACTTTTCGCAAAGGGCAGCAAAAAAAAAAATGTCCTACAAAATATTTAATTGCACTAAGTCATTTAAGAAGTCACATTTAAGCAGACATTTAATTCTAGATATCAACCTCGACAGAAGAAAAGGAGAAAAAATGCTGGGTATGTTTTATGGATTTCATTCAATATTATCGCTTTGAAAGAAAAGACCAACAGAATGAAACGTTTTGTTGTATAATAGCATTTTAATGACATTGGCAAACCGAAGACTATAATTTACTTCTTTAACGTCAAAAAAGGAAGGCAAAGCTTTTTAACTAAAACAGAAAATCGATAATGCGAACTCTATATTTTCGACAAGGTTCCTTATTGGATAAGGATAAAAAACGAAGGGCCATTTGTTACTCTCTCAGAAAAATAGGTGAAATAATTGAATGAATCGAACACCTATTACAGTAGTTATTTATTTATATACTGGCCGGAAAAAAACGCAATAGGTGTAAAATCTAGTTTAACCCTTTGAGCTCTGGGGTGTAAATTTCTTCAAAATTCCAAATGTCACATTGGCACCAGTATTTTGCAAAGAAAAAAATCGGTTAACGATAAACACGAAAAAAAAAAAAGGCATTAAACCTTTTTCAAATAAATTTGGTTGAATTTTCTGACATTTCGGAATTAAAATTATGTGGTAGAAAATTCTACCATCAGAGCTCAAAGGGTTAAAGGGAATGATTTTGCATCTAATTGTAATCTGCATGAAATTTGGGCAAAAATTTTATTTGGCTATCCCTGATACATCATCAAAATTCTGAATATCTTATTTCTGAAAAAAATAAATTACATTTTATAACGCTGTAGGAAATGCAATATAAGGTGGAATGTGGAAAATGATTACAAAATTAAAAAAAGAAAGAAAAAAAACAGTTCCTTAATTTCGATTAAGCCACAGACACATACACGGTAATTTTTTACGAGTAAACCGCGATACACAAAAACTTCCTTCATTGTTAGAAACCTCAGAAACCGTGAAACATTTCAGATTTAAACGAGCATTTTCAGGAAGAAAATTTATTTATTTATTGAACACATACATCTGGCTTGTATGCTTGACATAAATGAAAAACAATTAACGCAATTCAAATTTAATTTGTTTCATTTATCTGAATTAGTTCAAAATATATATTAGATTTTAAAATCCTTGGAATTTTTTAAAAACATGAAAAAATGCAGTTTTCGATCTCCTCTGATTAAAATATTTTAGAGACAGATAATTTTTCCAAGTGATTTAAAAAAAATTGTACTAACGTTACAAAAAATAGCTAGTGCGCTCATAGATTAACAATAGTATAATATCATCGCAAAATGCTTCATAATTTACGTTTGGTGTATGATTTTTCATTCTTCTCACAAATGATTTGGATTCTAAACCATTTCTTTCAAATTCTAACTGTGGGGAAATGACACAATACATTTCGATTGAGTGATTTTCAAATTTTTCTCTACATAGGTTACCACTGAAGAAAGTATGAGAAATAATCAAAAATAGCACAATAAAAATAGAGTTTATCGTAATTCTATGGTACTAATCTTGGCTTTTCCTTTAATTTTTACCGACAGTGCATTTAGGACAAATTCAGCATTCTTTGGAAACGATTTAATTATTTAGAGAGTTTATTAAATATCGGCTTTACAATGGAAATAGTTGGAATGAATTGCCAATACTAGAAAAGTATTGCTAATGAAATGGCAAAATTTTTAAACTAAGAAGCTGGTCTGCCATACCTATATTATTAATATTGTAGGAGCGATCTTTCTCCTACAACAGACTAGCAGCGTGCCTTGTAGCTTTTTCTTTTCATTACTCTGTGAAAAAAGGCTCTCCAGCAAAGCAGACGATTTAAGCAGCTATTAATTCCTACGCAGCCAGACGAAATGCCGCAGAAAAGAACTGATCTGAAGATAACGTATGATGGAATGTTTTTGTTGGTTGTTGTAAGAAGAATGTTGGATGACGACTTTCCGCATAAGATGTGATTAACTAGAGTTTATGATGCTCGAATTGTAAATAGCTTTATGTAAATAATCTTCTTTTTGTAAATAGTAAATGTTTTAATATAAGTTTTAAAAGTTTAAACGGTGTCAGACTCCATTACATGTCTTTAAGTTGATGATTTCGAAAGAACTTTAAGAATTCCACAATTGCATGAGATATTGCTAAATTATACCCAATCCAAATGATATTGGTCCGATATTGCTCTGTTACAAGATAATTATTTCTAATTTTTTTAATGTTACTCAAGAGTTTTTTTTTTCTTTGGTATTATCAATATTAGTGCCATTTCATGAGAAACGGATAAAATGTTCCGCCTGTAAAAAAATCCGTATGTTTCATATTAGCATAGTTGCTTTAATTTGAGGTTACAATAGCATTGTAAGGTAAAAGAGAAGATTAATGTATCTTTTTGTTGACCAAAAAAAAAAAAAAAAAAAACCAGCAAAAACATAATTTTTATGATGCGTGTAAACGTGGCTTACGTAATAACATGTTACGTATGCCATGGATTAAACATTAGTATTCCTGAACCAATCAGATAAAGAATGAAATGCGGACACCACAAGGATTCAGATATATTTATTCCTGATCAAAAACAACAACCATTCCAAACGCTTAATGGGAATTTCCACATTTTAAATCCTAGAATTGAGTAATCTGCCCGTTTCAGGTACATTCTATGAAAAAGCTGCCAAAATGCTCAGCGCGCTTTACTTACATAGTTACCTGTATCTTTTGAGTTATAAATTTTTAAAACCTAAACTATGCATAAAACAAGAACTCCATATTTTCATATTCACATGGTTGTTTTAATTTGAGGACATCATAACATTGTTAAAACAGCATAATAGATAGAAAAGCTGTTTCACGCGTGACATGGAATGACCCATTACAAACTATCAGAAATCTCAGAATCTTCATTTTCTTTCAAAGTCCTTGAAAATATATCTGATTTTTTTTTTCTCCTAAATCATCTGTTACAAATCACAGGTTAAAAATCTTAATGGGATAAATTAATCATTTTGAAAATCAACACCGAAAAATACTCTTTCAAATATTACATATTACTAGGTTACCATCACTAAATCATAGTTAGGGAGAAATTTAACTCCACACTCACATGATTACACCGACCAAGAAGAAATAAAGAAAGTTCCTAATGTCGAACATGTTTTATGGATTTTATACAATCAGACGGCTTTGAAAGAAAAGAGTGAAACATTTTGTTCTATAATAGAACTTTAATGGCTTTAGCAAACCGAAGTCTGTAATTTACTTCCTTAATGTTAAAAAAAGGAGCGATGAAAATTTTCTTCTTGTTCACTATTTTAAGCACAAAATCGATAATATTGTGCTTATATACTAGATGATATATATATGTATAAAGAAATTGGTCATTTTAAACACTTTTCATCATAGCTGTAAAGTATTTATGAATTGGGTTTTTCTGGTCATCTGCCCGTGTTTTAACTCGCTTAAATATGCTCAGATTGCGAAATAATTAGTGTTGAATTCAGATACTCTTCTTATGTAGAAATTCTTTTGGCTCCGGGGGGCAGAGGTATATTAAAGAGGGGAGAATTGCACTTTTTGACTACTTAAAACACAAAATTTCAAATTTCCTAGGGGGGGGGAGAGCTCACATTACGCTGGGGGAAGTATCCCTTTCTAAAAAACCATATCCCTACATGTAATTCATATATGTTATTGATGCCACATTTAAAATGAAGTGCCTAACATTTACATTTCATTTACAACTTACTCAAACGAATTCCATTACATTATGAATTATGGTCGAGAAAATTGTTTGCAGTGCAGTTTAAGGATCTTACACTATTTCAAACTTCTTGAAGTTAATATACATCACTGAGCTGCACAACAAGATGCTTAATATAATGTGCTTAGCATTTATCGTTTATTTATAGAGACATACAAAATAATTAAGTTTTGTACAGTCAAGCATTAATTGCAGAAAATGAGTTTTGAACTGTAGTATGTGTTTTTAATTTTGAATATTTTTTTTATGTATCATATAGCACGATAGACGCATCTCTAATGTTAATGTTCAAAGTTTGCCTCTTAATAACTTTGGACCCAATCATCAGATCCCGATGAAATTGAAAAGGCGAAATGTCCTACTCTATACCTCAAAGTTTACCAAATTTCATCCAAATTCACTGATTAGTTATGGCGATACAGAACACCTGTTTTGTCACTTTTTTCTTCATGAAACAAGATAAAAAGACAACAACTTTAGTATAACCCGAACCAGGAAACATTCAGCGACGTGTAACAAATAGCTTGTTCGAAAGCCTTTAATTTAAGTATGTGCCTTTCGAAGGTCCGGTCAAAAAATATCCAATAATAAGGAAATGGCACCCATTTAAAATTTATATAGCACTATACCTCCCACAATCTAACATTGTAGAAATCTCTCCTTTTTAATTACAAACTCACTCACTTCTTTCGAGTTGCCACCAATTAAAACAATGCACAATAAATTTAAAAAGAAATTATAACACATGTTATATATATATCTATATAGACAGATCCATAATAGATTCAGATTATCTTGATAGATTTTCGCATTTTTGAAATTGACGACATCTGAAATGGAAAATACATAGTTTTCATAAACATATATATAAACTGTAACTAAACATTTGTTAAAACAACACTGCACCTTTATTTGGATGTTTTCGAAGTCAAAACAGTTGTTATAATACAGATATCTCAAATACAAAAAGATAATTTAGAAAAAAATCTTTCTATATATAAAAAAAATGATGATTTGAAAATATGGACAAATGAAAATTTCCGTAGATACCGCGAAACTCATTACCATGGAGGGGGGGGGCGACAAATGTCACCAAGTATGGCGCCAGCTTGGCGATATATCACCAAATTTGGCGCTCAAAATTACTTACCCAAAAGTGACGACAACTTGGCGCTATTTCCGATACTTCGACAAACTAAAATGTTTGCTAATAATTTTAAAATAATACTAATATTAGTTTAGATTTGTTATTTGAAATTGGTTGATCAATAATCAATAATCTAGTTTCTGAAAGGATCTGAAAAAAGTTGTGAAATCATATGAAAAACTGGTGAAACCAGACAGAAAAGTAGAGCTCGATCTAAAAAATGTTATAGTAAAAATTGGCAAATGCTTTCAATCTATAAAAGTGCTTAGAAAATAAATGGAATCAGATTATTTATAAAACTCATGAAATTACCCAAATTTTCGTTAGCTGAAAATGTGGACTGCGCTTTTCTGGTGCCTTAAAATCAAACAGGGAAAAAGAGGCATTTTTAACACACTCCACATTCTAATCATCCATGACCAGTTTAAAAATTTCGTTTCAGCAGATTACAGAATCTGCTGAAAAGATTTTCAACTGTACTGTGCTTTCTTAACTGAATTAAACTTTGGTATACTATGTAATGAAACGAATGCACTGTAATCATGCACTGTAAATAAGAAATCCGTTAAATTTACGTCAAAAACTGCTGGTAGCTATATTGTCAGCAATTTTTGCCGTAAAATTTGATGTAAATTTTTTTATTACATCTAATTTTACTGCAGTTTTTGTTGTAAATTTAATGGGGGTTTTTCAGTGTGGACAGGGCTGCAACAAAACATTTGGGTATTTTTCTGATTATAGATGGCAATTTATGAAATAAGGTATACAGATATGTTGTCAAAGTAAACAATTTGAAAAATTCTCATCATCTTTGACTTTTTACGCCTTTGCGCTCGTATTAAATTTAAAATAAGTATCTTGCTGGTCGAAATCGATTTTCATTGAACGAATAGTAATACATAATGGGCTAAACTGAAAAAAAAAATGGAAAAAATATCCATTAATTTCTTTTAAAAAGTTAGATATAGGTAACACAATAAAAGATTTTATGTAAAAAATATATTTTAAAATTTCTTATCGTGTGGGATCTTTCCAAACCATTTTAAACAGGAAGACTTTTTCTGTTTGAACATAAAGAACAATCTTGACTCTTGACCAGGGATGTAGTGGAGGGTACACAAGGTTATACGCCGTATACCCTCTGGATTTTTTAAAGAAACACCGTATACCCTCTGTTTCTCAAGAAAGCTATAGTATATATGCTCTAGGGTATACCCTCAATCTTGAGCGTATACCCTCTGCTTAGACCGTATACCCTCTGTTGTTTTTACGACTACACCACTGCTCTGGACATTTCACATAGACCGGTAGGCGGTAGCATGAACCATCCCTCATCGAGTTCATAGCTCAAATATTAGAATTAGTTTAAACTCGATTGGCATATTAAAATACAATTAGTCTGCCAAGTCATATCATGATTGAAACCATCTGAAAACTTTATTTGATCGATTGATTCCTAGATTTACCATTGTGTTTTCCAACATCCAATTTTCCATGTTTTTATACCTTTGAGTGAGCGAAAACGAATGATAAACCTAGAAGTCAACCGCTAAAATTGGGTTTTCAGATGTTTTTCGCCAAGATACGACTTGGCAGATCGATTGCGTTTTAAAATGCTGATGGAATTTTAACTAATTCTGCAATTTCAACTATGAACTTGATGAGATGATTGTCTGTACTGCCGTCTTCCAATTTATATGTAATATACACTGTTAAAACTAATGGTGACACATTGCACCTTTTAGGGGTGAAAGGCTTGTCTCACTGGTGACACCCCTAGAGGAGCTAAAATGGCACCCTTAACTAGGGTGAAAGGATGGCACCCCTAATCCAGAGTGTTTCAGGGGGGTGAAAGGAAGGCACCTTAGGGAAGAATAATGGCACCCCTTATCCACAGTGTTCAATAGGGTGAAACGATGGCACCACAGGGGAGAATAATCTCACCCCTTATCCAGGGTGCCCCAGGGGGTGAAAAAATGGCGCCTCAGGGGAGAGTAATGGCACCCCTTTATCCAGAGTGCCCCAGAGGGTGAAAGGATCGCATCTGAGGGGAGAGTAATGGCACCCCTCATCCAGGGTACCTTAAGGAGTGAAAGAATGGCATCTCAGGGGAGAATAATGATACCACTTATCCAGGGTGCCCCAGAGGGTGAACGGATGAAACACATAATCCAGTGCGCCTTGTGATCCTACAAGAAATAGCACTCACAATCTATGGCCCACAGTTGCAACCCCCCTCCCCCACCCTGCTTGTCAAGAAATTGTATTGGTTTGAAACATGAAATACAAAGTGTTTACCCATTTTTAAATTGAATTCTGCAGAGAAAATTATCATGATCAGTCAATATTTTGAGTCTTTTTTTTTCTTTTAGATTGATGGAATATTATATTTTTAAACTCATTATCAGGTGTCCAAAGAAAAATTGTAGCATATTTTTGTAACTCAGAGAGGGATAATATAAACTACAAAAATAATCATAGAAAGGCAGAGAATTCAAATTGTACTTTCATTTACATGGAGAGTATTTTAAGAAAAATTCAAAGTTTTAACTTTTATACAGTCTTTGCATTTCAAAATCACCAATCATAAGTTATCACTATTGCATTGTTAGTCATACCCAAAAGGTTTTGTTAGAATAAATCGCAAAATTTACACAACCTCTACACCTATTTTCTGCCTCTAAAAATTACTGAGTTAGAGTCAAATATTGTGACTTTGTCATGCAATTTGAAGCCTGATTTTCAATTTTATGTTTTGAAGTTCTTGTAAAATGAAATAAATCCTGATTTTTGACTGTCTCTAACTCATATGTTTGGATCAAACTTTTTGGGTATGTTTAAGAAAGGGCCAGTAACTATTTTTGTGATTGAGCATTTTTAGATGCAGGAACATTATAAAAATTTGATGTTTTTTTACTCCAAAGTAAAAGAAAGTACAAATTGAATTATCTATCTTCATATGAATATTTTTATAATTTTCTTATAGTTTCAGAAGTAATCCGTAACCATCTTTTTTGACACATAGTATATTGCTTGACATGTATTTTCATTATTTTACATACAGGGCAACTGAAAAGTATGGGGACACAAAAAATGCTATATCCTGTAAAATATATGCCATAATTTAATAATAAAAAAAAATAAATAAATAACAATATTTTAACAAATTGTTCACTGGCTTGATATTTATTTTTTACACATGTTTGAAAACGAAATATCACTGTATTGACAGTCCGCTGCAGATAATTCTGATTTAAATCATTCTATGCCTTGATAATTTCGCATCGCATACAATGCAAACTGGGGATTTTTTATTTCTAGCTTTTCTACAGATGTCAAGTGAGTTAAGATCTGATTGTTCGAAGGCAATACACCTGTTATTAAATATCCACGCAGATGGGTGTTGAAGGTCAATGTTGTTTTTGCTCCATGGGAAGGCCCCAATACTGCTGGAAGTACCATTAAAATTATTTTGCTTCCATGAGGCGAACATTTCGTTGAACATATTAGTTGCTGATCATTTTGACGGTTGTGAACTTTTCGGAGGATTAAGATTCTCATATAATAGAAGAAATGCTACAAGATTTTAAAATAAGCATTTCTCAGATTTTAGTTGTGAAATATCAATGTCAAACAACGCACCAATATTTTTTCATCTACCCTGCTGTATCTAATTAAAAAATATAAAACACAAATTAGAAAAGAATATGTAATAAATGCTGTGTAACTTTTAAATTAGTAAGAATATTTCATATTCTTTAAAATTCTTCCAGAAAGTTAGCCATTAAGCTATGAAATGAATTATAAAAAATAGGTTCATTTTATAGTTGTGGTAAAATCACAGATGAAATTGAGTAAAAAAATCATTTTTACAATATATGTAGTACTTACCTTTATAGTGAACTTTTTCAAATCCATATTTTATAGCATATATCCACACAGGATTAGAAATTAAGAACTGTATGTAAGGTGACAAAATAATACCTACAATTTTTTTTCGATGTGCCAATTGCATTTCATATTTTCTTACTTCTTTTCAAAACCATGTTAATAGTAATAATATTGCATTGCATATTTAATTTTAATGTATTGAAGGGAAGTGGAGAGGAAACTTTATATATTAAACACTTTTTCTTACTAAACAAAATAAAAACTGACTTTCCATAAGAATGAAACCTGATTAAACTACAATATTTGGATTCTGGAAAAACTTATTCTTTTTATAAAGCTAATATGCATACAAAACAGATAATTAAGCAAATATGTCCACAGAGAGAAAATATGAGCTTTAGATACAACTAGGGATAAGTTAATTTTTAAAAAATCTGAGACTAACAGTACGTCAGAAAATAAAAAGTTAGCAAATAAATGAATCTTTTATGGTGTGGCATTTAAAACATTTCCAAATCACACATATTTTTTTTTGTTTGTTTGAGGAAGGGAATACAAAAATTTTAAAACAATTTTAATACAGTTTCTTATTTTAGGAACATATAAGGATGCAGAAATATCTCATAATAAAAGAAAATCTTGTTTACAGGGGTGTAATATCCAAGGACCAGTTTTATCAGTCATTGGTGAAAGTGAAGTTAACTTAGAGGTTATTGAAATGTTCAAAATTCTTAAGACACGTGCTGATGTCATGGTGTATAGGGGGGGGGGGGAGGATGTATGCTAAAATACAAATGAAAGCATTTGCTCAACAAAAATTAAAGTTAAAGAAAGCTAGCTATCAAGATTTGACGACTAGGAATAATGTTTCTATAATTTAGTTTCATTTGACGAGTAACGACTGCTGATTTCTAGTCCTGTATCCACATCAAAACACTCTCTGCCAAATTGTTTTTGTGTTTTGTCTTATTGCATCTGAAATTTTAATCGAAAGAGTAATTATAATGAGATGAATAAAACACTGAATTAAAAAACAACCTTTTAGTTCAAATAATCTTTTTACTGTAAACACCAAGAATGTATTAAATATTATTAAACAAAGACGTAACACAATGTGGAACTGATGACACTGAGAAAATTTTGAAGACATAAGTATCTAATAAAAATGATAAAAATGTAAATTAGCTTTCGCTATAGTTGACGTTAAACAACCAAAATAATGCATATCACAAAGTAACTAAGCTTATAAAATTATCAGTTTTTGTAATTAACTGTTTATATAAAATTAATACATAGCATGAGTAATTTAACAAGTTGCTTGAGTTGCGGAGCACAGTAACAGGTTGAAACACAGAAATGTCTGTACCTTCTTTATGATAAAGAGTCGGAAACTTTTCTTGTATCAAGCATGGTAATGTAAGTACTATAAATGTAAGTTCACTATCTGAAATAATAATAATAACACATTAAGGAAAACACACAACAAGACAGCCCAATCAAAATCTATCATCAAAGTACAGCAAAAATGGTAGATGAACAAAAAAAGAAAGAATAAAATTTAAATAAAATTTAAATTATAGCTCACAAGGCTGTTAAAGCTTGACAGCTAATGTGCCCGCAGGTTCTGTATGTAACGTGATAACTCTTTATATAAATATCAGATTTGCTTCAAATTTTATATGTAGGTTCATTCTGATAAGGTTCTTCACTGATTAGCATTGGAGGTTCATTGGTTAAATATGATGGGAGGGGAGAAGAGAGTGCTACCCTCCTTAATTTATATAAATATGCAGAAATCATGCAGAATTATCACATTTTCTTCAAATGTTGTTAATAGGTTCACTCTGATATGGCACTTCCCTGATTAGTTTTAGGGGCTCGTTGGTTAAGTATAAAGAGGGATGGCAGTTAATCCACTGTCCAATAACTTACAGTTGATTTCTTTTATTTTTGGAAGGGCATTATACTTTGAAATAAGAGTATAATACACAGTTGTATGTATAGCCTGGGAGCTCAATGCCATCAGTTTAACTGGGCACTCTCCTCTTTATTGCCTATTTTCGGACAGCACGAGAAAATTACATGACCAACTCATACTTGTCATTCAGATATTGTTTTCCTGTATTATCATTAAGAGTTACAAACTATTTACATTATTAACCATATTTACCAAACATATCTTGCAACAAAGTGTCTATTCCAGATTAGCAACGAATTTCCCTAACATGTACAGGTATTCCATACCAGTAATAATAATAAAAAAAATGAGGAATTTTATTCAAATTTATTAGTACGCCCCTATTATGTATTCTATATTGACACTAATCAATGAATATATGGATACAACTCCTCGTGTTTTTCCTTCATTTTGGAAATAACGAATTTTCAACGTATTCTATTGACGATTGTTTTCAAAATTTTCAAGATGTGATTTTGCGACTTTCACAAAATTTGCTCTATACATTTGGGTAACATAATATGCAAATGAAATTTCGATATCTTTGACGCATGCGCAGTGAAAAATTATTTAGTAAATCTACTCTATAATCGAACAATTTTTATTATTTTTAATTCTAATTACAGGGTATTGTGTGCAATGTTGTTTGCCACATTTTCTGAAAAGAATGTTACTTTATATTAAGAACTCTTCAAATTATAAGCAAAAATCTTGGGTAATTTTGAGACTGTTTTTCGGATTCGTAGAAAACCTTAATTTTTCTACGAATATACATGCTATCAACATAAAAATGAACACAGTTTATTACAATAAGCCACTTAATCATAATCTACAGTTTGAGCGCTTTTGCTACATTAGTTTTGACAGGGTTATCCAAAAGATATCCAAAAGATATTCATTCTTTTTTAATTTGTTGACGGTCCCCTATTGGAGTTTCGGAATAAAACCTTCAGGGAAATATATGACTTGTACTACACTACCTGGCCATTGATTATCGTCCACTTACGATTTTAGACATTTTGTTAAATATCTAGAAAAATACATGAGGAATTATCCTGAAACTCTCAGTGTATACACATAATAGTACAGGTCATGTATTTCCGTGAAGATTTTTTCCAGAAACCTTATAGGAGACCGTCAATAAATTAAAAAATAATGAATATCGTTTGGATAACCCTGTCAAAACTAATGCAGCAGAAGCGCTTAAACTGTAGATTGTGATTAAGTGGCTTATTGTTATAAACTGTGTTCATTTTTATGTCGATAGCATGTATACTCGTAGAGAAATTAAGGTTTTTATAAAAATACTCCCAAATTTTTCCAAGATTTTTGCTTATGATTTGCAGAGTTCTTAATATAAAATAATAATATTTTCTGAAAATCTGACAAACAACATTGCACATAATACCCTGTAATCGAAATTAAAAAATAATAAAAATTGTATGAAAGATGAGTAGGTTTACTAAATAATTTTTCCCTGCGCATGCGTCAACGATATCAAAATTTCATTTGCATATTATGTTAGCTAAATGTATAGAGAAAATTTTGTGAAAGTCGCAAAATCATAGCTTGAAAATTCTAAAAATAATCGTCAATATAATAAGTTGAAAATCCACTGTTCCCAAAATGAAGGAAAAAAATGAGGGATTGTATCCAAATGTACTAGTAAGTTCCGTATTGTGTATTCTGTATTGACACTAATCAATGAATATATGGATACAACCCTTCTTGTTTTTGCTTCATTTTGGAAATAACGGATTTTTAGGTGATTCTATTGACGATTATTTTCAGAATTTTCAAGCTATGATTTTGCAACTTTCACAAAAGTTCCTCTATACATTTAGCTAACATAATATGCAAATGAAATTTTGATATCGTTCACGCATGCGCAGTGAAAAATTATTTAGTAAACCTACTCATTTTTCATACAATTTTTATTATTTTTTAATTCTGATTACAGGGTATTATGTGCAATGTTGTTTGTCACATTTTCAGAAAATATTATTTTATATTAAGAACTCTGCAAATTATAAGCAAAAAATCTTGGGAAAATTTGGGTGTATTTTTCTAAAAACCTTCATTTCTCTACGAGTATACATGCTATCGACATAAAAATGAACACAGTTTATAACAATAAGCCACTTAATCATAATCTGCAGTTTGAACGCTTTTGATGCATTAGTTTTGACAGGGTTAGCCAAAAGATATTCATGCATTTTTTAATTTGTTGGCGGTCCCCTTTAAAGTTCCTGGAAAAAATCTTCACGGAAATAGATGACCTGTACTATATTGTTTATACACTGAGAGTTTCAGGATAATTCCTCATGTATTTTTCTAGATATTTTGCAAAATGTCTAAAATCGCGAGTGGACGATAATCAATGGCCAGGTAGTGTATTACATTTATACACTAAGATTTTCAGGATAATTCCTCATACATTTTTCTAGATATTTAACAAATTGTCTAAAATCGCAAGTGGACGGTCATCTCTGGCCATATAGCGTATATCAGGAGCTTTAGGGAACTGGCTAATTCTTTATTTCCCCTTTTGCTATATGGGGGAAAGTCGGGTGGAATGGGACTGTAGGTTTTTCTCTTTGTGCATTATTCTAAACATTTCATCGATCGCATACAAGATGAAGCAATGGTAATCCATTCTTCAGTTTACAAAAAATATTGATATGCATAGACTTTCAAATGCATAAAAGAAATTTTTTTTCAAAAATCCAGTTTAAATTTGATTTATTTGCTCACAATATATTAAAGGCTTGTTTATGTATAAATGTAATAGTTTCCCTATTTATGGAACATTATACTGCATATTATCCATAATTTAAACTAAGCCTAAAGCAGCATTTTTGTTTGAACAAGAAGTTTAACACAAACAAGGAAGTGGCGAGGAATGGGACATGCCAAAAAAGGGATGAATGGGACGCGCCCAGTTCCCTTTTTAAATTAATAATGATGCGAATTGCTAACATGCAAATTTTTTAGAGGATAATATATTATTTATAACATTGATAATATATGCATTCATACTTCAAAATGTAAATAAATTGATGATTATTTAAGGCGCAACGCTAGGCACAGAAAAAGACCCGGATGATAATGCAAAGTCGATGGGGGCATTCTTTTCAAATATTTCGCCGAAATTTTAATATTTTTATGTGATTGTTTTGAACAAGATTGCTGAGGGCGATCCGCAACCGGCGTAGTTTTTACTTTTTCAGTTTTGGTTTCAGATTTTTTTAAAAAAATTACTTTAACTTATGAAATTGGTTTAAACCGATTCTGAAATTGAAACTATCGTTATACAAAAAAATATAAAAGCAAAATCGAAAAAATAAAAACTAGGCCGGTTACGGATCATCCTCAGCTGTCTTGTTCAAAAGAATCATGTAAAAATATTAAAATTTGAGTTAGGTATTTCAAAAGAACGCTCCTATAAACTTTTACATTATCATCTTTACATTCTGAGCCTAGTGTGGGGCCTTAATGACTCCTATGACAGAGAATTCTGAATTTTCATTCCAGTCATGAAGATACTGGAATTTTATATTGTGGCATATACATTATCAACTTATAACCTTTGTTTGTTTGTTTATCTTACCGACACTATAGGTTATTTTGTGCCTAATAGCTTTTTTTTTATTATTGCTGTCCCATAACTCTTAATGAGGAGGTATGAGACACATTTTGAAACTTATGTTCTCTTTTAAATAAAATAGTATTTGCACGTTATGTTTCTATATTGTTCAGGGGGATTAAAAATGTTTTACCTTGCATGCTATAAATTGAATTTTTTCTTTTTGTTTATATATGTATACATATATATAAAAAAAATCTTATTTTTGTAAAAAAAAGTCCCACACCACCCCACTCTCTCCTATATAGATATTATATATTAATACACCAATTACATGAAAATAGAATTTTTATCAATAGTATTAAAATACAGTTTAAGGGCTAACAGTTTATTCTATATCCTTATGTTTTTACCACCTTCTCCCCAGGTTTTTACCGGTAAAAAGCCAACCCTGTTTATTGGTCTTGTTTCAGAACGGGTGGAGTGAAAGATAGTTAAAAATTATGTCATTAGAAAAATGTTTAAGATTTATAAATGACAGTGCAAAAATCGCCTTTAAAACACGAGATCTTCATCACCTGCGGAAAATTTTCACATTTGTGTAAAATTACGATACAAGTTTTTATTCATTGTTATATTTTTTGAACTCACACTATTTCTGTAAACTATTCTGAAAGTTCAGTGGAGTAAATACAGATTGTTTTCCTTTTATAATTTGAATGTTCATGACTACAAATTTGTTATATCGGTTGATGTTGATGATTGAGAAAGGGGGGGGGGGCTGATTACGGTCTAATCAAACTTAAATTACTATTATTGAAAAAAAAAATTTTATTTTATTTAACCATAAAATTCTGCTACTAAATAAGGTTTAATGCGAAAGAATACTTTCGGGAAAAAATGGGTGTAAATCTGCATAGCCGATAATCAGATTATAAGGTTTATTCAATTCAATACCCAAACATTTTCTCACCTTTTTGAAAGAAAATGAAACCAAAAGTATGAAAATATGAAAAATTGGGAGTAAGAAAACATAATGGTAAACCCAAGATACCGCTAAATTCGGGTTTTTAGGCATTTCCTCCCAAGGTATGACTTGGCTTACTAATAACGTTTTAATATGCAAATCAAGGTTTTATCCGTGATTTTTATCCTTAAATGAGACTAAATGATTGTCCGTGCTACCGCCTCCCGATCTAATCTTATTATGAAGATTATTTTGGAAATAACGGTGGTTAATAATGAAAATATTAATGATGAAAACCCTGTAAATAAGTTTTGATTACTTTAAGATTTGCAAGTATTCAATTTTCTTAAATGAAAAAGTTACCCCCCCCCCCTCTCAAATAAAGACAAATCAGGTATACTGAAACAATATTAGAGAAGTTACGTGAGGCTGCAATATGGTGTGAATTAGCCTTTACAGGAGGGGTTCGGATAGTATCTATCTGACAATATATGCAAAGCCGGCCAGATGCTATCCGAGATCCCGTGTAAAGGTTAAAATTAAAACATCGCGAATAAAATTAATTGCTTTTAACTGTATATAGACGCAAAAACATATTTTAACCTTAACTGCTCTGACAAAAATTGTTACATAACTACTGTGAGCTGTCTGTCAGACCATTTAATCTGAAGATGAATAAAATGTTACATTAATTCTCAGAATACTATTTATGTATTAAACTTTATGTACAAGAATATTATAAATCAAATTCAGCTATTCAAAAGTATTTAGAGGTAGTAATAAGGCTCCAAACTAAAAAAAATTGACCAGTATCTATAGTTAAACTAAAAATTACAAGTTAAACTGTGGAACTTGAAAAACGCACGGTATCTGAGACCACTAACAGGAGTTAAAGGTTAAATCTAAACAGTTGAGTTTAAACACAAGGTAAAATGGTCATAAAATATTCCGATTGCAACATTGATTCGTCTATAATAACTGATTTGTAATGAAAAAATATGTAAATATTTTTACAATCTTTCATTTCGCACTTTCTTATTCTGCGCCCTTAGGATTCCCGTGCCTAGAGCAGTTTGCTCCAATTGCTCCTCGGTAGCTAAGGCCTCGATAAATCATTTAAAAATATTGACATGTAAACGAGAAATTGTAAAATAACTACCTCATAGTTTAATATTAGCAAGCGTGTATTTTGGTGAGAGGTTAGCTTATAGCTTCACATAATAAACTTAACAATCAACCATACTAACAAAAAAATCTAATTTACTGTTTTTTTATGGCATTACTTATAAGGATGTACGATAAATTAACGTAACAATAAAATAAAGTAAAATAAAGTTAAATCTTACCTTTAATCAGACTTTGCCCGGTTCACTGGTCGCGCAAATCGGATCGTTAAGTCCTCATTGTGTTTCATTGTAGCTCAGTGGTTAGTCCTCAATTAATATCGCCAATTCACACACTGCCATGTTTTCATTTGCTCACACTCGTAAACTTTACTTGCCGACAACGAAAGCAGAAAGACACGCGTCATAGCGCATGCGCAAGTTGCCAGTCACCCGATGAGGTGGTTACGAAGTGCATGGCACCTTATTTAGCTCCCATCATCCAGTAACAGATCTGTCGTCACCCCAACCGCATATTCAAGCTCCTATGACACCCTAGGGTTCCAAATGGCACCGCCTTTTCACCTCCGGGTCCCAAATGGCACCGGTTTGTCACCTTTATTTTTAACAGTGTAATAAATCTATATAACATTACATGGGCTGCAACAAAATATTCGGATTTTTTTAAGTTATAGATGGTAATTTATGAAACTGGGTTTTTAAATGCGTCGTCTAAGCATACATTTTGGAAAATTCACATCATCATTCGATTTATTAACCATTTGTGGTCATATTAAAATTATGAATAAGTGTCTTGCTGGTCGAAATTCATTTTCTTTAAACGAATAATAATAAATAACTAAAATTAGGATGGAGGGTGAAAATATTCATTCTTTTTTTAAATATTAGATATTGGTAAATCAATAATAGGTTTTTAATAAAAATTATATGTTACAGTTCTCCATAGTATGGAATTTTTCCAAGCCGTCTGAAATAGGCAGTCCTTCATTTTTCTGTTTGAACATACAGAACAATCTTGTTTCTTGATGTCTCCTAGATCTAAAAGAAGCATCAGAGATAATCAATCACCTCATCGAATTCCAGATTTAGTTAAAATTCAAATCACATATTAAAATGCAATAGGTCTTCCTTGTCTGAAAATGCATGAAAACTCTATTTTAGGAGTTAAATCGTATGTTTACCGCTGCGTTTTACTGCTTCCAGTCTTGCTTTTTTTAATACCTTTGGAATCAGAAAAATACAATTGTGAATCTATGTGTCAACCTACTTTACGTGATTAAATTTTTACGAATTCATGATTTCTATCATAAAGGTTAAGAAAGAATAATTTAAAAATGAGTTTTATACTTTTCTTTAAAATGCATATCATCTTCTTAAATAGAAAAAAAATCCTTCTTGTCAATATTGGCATGAAATATTGTATCAATATTGGGATATTTAAAATTTCTCCATATCGCATCAATACTAGACAAAAAAAAAAAATGTTAGCAGTTTATTGCGAATATTTTCAATGCGAAGCTAATTTTTGTCAGATAATAGCATTTCTTTTTAAATCTTTCCCGATAAACACATTATTATCACAGTATTGAACCCCAATAAACAAATATTGATTTTCTAAAAAAGTGTCATTACTAAAATTATTAACTATTTCCAAATCGAAAAATGTTCCTTTTTTTAGAAAATGCAAAAAAATTATACAGAACGAAAGTTTCACAAAAGTTTTACCATAAAAATCTGTTGATTTTTATTTTTAAGAAAATAGTTGATTTTATAAATATATATATATATATATATACATATATATAATCGTTTATTAACACAGTTCGAATACATACCCCATGAGACCTTTTACTGAGTTACTTTTATGATGTCACAAGGTAACATTTAAGTCGAATCCCAATGCTACACGACAGAAAATTACAAAAAGTAAAAAAGAGTTAATGTCAATTTTTTATTATGAACTTCAAACAAAAATATCGTTTCAGATGAAAGGGTGAAACATTTTGTTCTTTTTCGGGAAAGCAAAGTCTGTAATCTTTTTTCTTTAATGCTAAAAGAAAAGATGAGTTCAAAATTTATTTTTAATAACGAAAGTAGAAAATCGATAAAATGAAGTATATCTGGTGATTGAGAATGGAAGTTTAGTTATCTCTTTAACCACCAATGAACAAAATACACATCCTGTCACAAAATACAGTCGAACTCAGTTAGCAAGAGAAGAAAGGGAATGATAAAAATCGTATTATTAACAGCTACTCGTAATTCTCAGGAAGATTTAAAAAAATCTTCATCACAAACACAGGGATTACACACATTCTTAGAAATACTTTCATCAATTCGCGTGAATATTTCCGGCAGCACTGCTACCGGTATATATCCGGAATTTAAAGAAATTGCCTTTCTTGTCCGTTCTAAGACAAAAAATTTCCACAATTTAAAAAAAAAAAGGGGTTTTTAAAAATGCGTTTAACGTTCTTCACTTGGTTTCAAACTTCGGACCGCGCATCTCGATTCGAACATTTTAACTACTCGGCCAGCGAACACTTAGACGGCGAGGTTAAAATGAAAGATATGTGCCTTTAAATGGGGAATTGGTAAGTCTTGTTTTTGTCCAGAAAGTTCGATAATTTAAACTTAATAAGTCCAAGAACCAACAGCACAAAAATCTAAGGTAACGCGCAGAAGGAAAAAAAAAAAACCTTTATTTTATTGAAGAGTAGTAACAGGGAAATCTAATGGTCCGTGTTTGCCGGAAGTGAAGTGGTGCATAAGACAAAATTTAGTACTATTAATGGTTGACTCGTAGGTTTACATTGTGTTTGCTGTACAATCAAAGGTATGAAATGACTGTAGGACAAACACAATGATAAAGCTATGAGTCAACTACTACTGGTATTAATTTTTGGCTTATGAACCACTTCACATCCGGCGGACACGGAATGTTAGATTCTCCTACTACTCTTCCATAAAATAAAGTTGTTTTTTTCTATTGCTCGATACCTCAGGTTTTTATGCTGTCGGCTCTTGGACTATATCTGCCAGGACATTACTTTCATATGAAATTATGATTGGTATTTTAACATGTATTGAACAATAGAGGATAAAAATTATTGCATATTAGGCATACTTATAGTAAGACATATTTTGATTTTTAGATGTAAAATATGAAGACTATATTTTTAATTTAATTCGAGGAGAGATGTTTATTATTCTTTTAATAAAAGTAATTTTCTTAACTTGATTGAGATAATACACTGTAAAAAAAAAGCCTGCTGGCCTTTTTTGCCGTAAAAATTGCAATAAAATTAGCTATAATAAAAAATTACATGATGTAATAAAAATAAAGATGTAATAAAAAAAATTGCAGGAATACTTTCAAACTCCATAGATATCATATGGTAATGCATCAACATAAGCTATATCACTGATAGCAATGCACTTGCAAGTAATTTTAGTACATGTGTTTGTAATTTTTTTAATATGAATTTTCGAATTTTCATTTTAAAAATAAATTCGAATTTTGGTGTTTAATACAACCAATATGCATGCGTGCAAGGATTGAACAGAATTTTCCGCTCCTTTTCATACTTCCGAGAAGAATCAACGGAAAAGGCATGTTTTCTATAAGGAAATTATTTTTAAAACAAGGTTAATACCAAAATGTAATCAGCGTCTAATTATGTTATATATTCTAGTGTAAAAGAAACTAAAATTTGATGAAGTTCTCTGCATTAGTTCTTGAGATATAGCTATCGCAAAAATCGTGCAAAATGTAGCATAGCAGCGCCACCTATAGGGCAGTTCACACCAAAACCTTATCAGCGGCTATATATCTCAAGGTATCGCGGAATCTGAAGTTTGGTGAAATTCTGTGCATTAGTTCTTGAGATATAGCTATCATGAAAATCATGAAAAACGTGACATAGCAGCGCCACCTGCTGGCCAATTTACACCAAAACTTAATCAGCGTCTATGTATATCTAGGGGTCACAGAATCTGAAGTTTGGTGAAATTCTGTGCATTAAATCTTGAGATATAGCAATCTTGAAAATCATGAAAAACGTAGTATAGCAGCACCACCTGCAGGCCAATTTTCACCAAAAACCAATAGGCACTAAATCATATCACGGTCTAACTGAATATAAAATTTTATTAAATTTCGAGCATTAGTTCTTGAGATAGAGCGCCCACAAATTTTTGTCACATACAGACAGACTCACAGACAGACATTTTCTAAAAATAGTCAAAACGTGTTCAGGATCTTCTAAAACGTATAAATCCGTCGAAAACCGGAAGTCGAAAATTTTCATGAATCCAATACTTTCTTCTTGCAAAGATAGAAGAAAGTAAAAATTACGAATAATATAGTGTATAAATTAATTTTTTCTAGCTGTGTACACGTTCTGAGAACGAAAAATAAGCGTTATATGAAGGGATTTTTTACGCAAGGAGCAAAATTGAAAAAGTAATAGTTTAATGTTGTTTTTTATTGCTGCAAGTATTTAACCTTGTAAGTATTTGTCACATAATATTCAGTTCACTAAGCTTCACGTTTCACTGCAATATAAACAATATTTAAGATAATATAATTCTATAGATTTAATGAATTTTGAATGCATTGAAGATTGGTTAGTAAATACTTTCAAGAACTACATTTATTATTTGTAATTAGGTTTTATATATGTATAATGTTAAAAAAATTATATTTTCTGAGCATTTGAAACAAAATGCAGCGAAAACAACATTACAATTTTATCCTTTTCCAAAAAGCATCAGAGGGTTAAAAATATTATTCGTTGTTAAATGTGACATATATTATTTCGGAAGCTTGCATTGACCATGTACAGTGACTATATATGATTGTACACTAACATTGATCAATACTAAAATATCTGGGCTCTATGAACAGCATCCTGATTTTCTGTTGACTTAAAAAAAAATTCTAATATCTCAGTTACATCCTGTAAGGTAAGATTGTAAATACGGATTATCGGCTCAAATTTTGGAATTTTTGAAAAATAAAAAAATTGCTCTGTTTTGAAAAAAAAAAGTATTTCTTATTAAAAATTTTGTTTTTAAAATTTATTCGAAAAATATTAAAAATTTAAAATTTAAAAAAATACTCAATTTTGACGTCTATAGAATTTAAAAGTGACAGACGATTTTTAGTTTCTAAAATAAACTTATTCAAGATGATCGAAGTGTGAAAAAAATTTTATGTATGTTGTTTATTTTCCTGAAAAACATAATTTAATTACAATATTGTCTTCACTATCGATTGAAATAAAGAATAATTTGAAGTTGACAACGATAAAATAATAATAATAATAATAATCCTAGTGTTTACCCCTTTTTGCATAAAAATAGAGCATTATAGTTGCCATCAATAGACAAATATAATTAAAATCAGAAAAAAATATCTCAAAAATTAATTGAAATTTTAAAATTCTAATACCTGGATCTATACGAATAATTAGAGTTAATTTCACCGCCAAATGCCCCATAATTTAGAAGAAATAGCTTTAAAACATAGTCAGTCGTTTCATAAAATCGTTTCATTCGGATTTTATAACGTAGTTTTAAGTTAGTTTAGGTTGATAAGGTAGTTTTATAATTTTGAATATCAGGAATTTAGATAAAAATCCAATTAAAAATTCATATTTATAGGCATAAAACGCAGTTCATATAAATAAAAGCGTGAAAAAGTATTAAGTCTTTGTGGAAAAAAAACATTAAAAAGCATGAAGAAATAAACAATTTCAAAAACACTATCCACTAATTTACTATCCCTAATTTACTGATGGACTTTTTTTACAAAGTCGTGGTAAAATAAGTAACCATTTAATTCTAGATCCTAATGTTATATCGATAAAACCAAAAAAAAAAAGGTCTAATACGAACATGTTTTATGGATTTCATAGGATACTTTTATTTTAAAAGAAAGGGTAAAACATTTTGTTCTATAATAGTACGTTAACGACTTTTGGGACCAGTAATCTCCTTTTGTAATAGGTGGAAAAGAAGAAATGAGAAATTTATTTTTATAACTAAATTTGAAAATCAATAATGAGAATTGCGCAGTGTGTGAATACTAAACCGAAGATGAGGCGATTATCTACTAAATTACCGATGATAGAAACATGCACACAAATCCAGCAATAAAGAAAAATCATACGCCAAGCATAGTTTATGAAAAACTTTCCAATGCCTTCAGAGTACTGTTACAAAGCTCCGCTGTTCCGCAAAATTAAAGGTTGCGTCTAAATAAACTACAGTAAGCCCAAACTAAGGTGGTGTCTAAGATGAAAATTTTCCGTAGTAAACAGTAGTCCGCTTAGGCATTTTAACTCTACGTACATGGATCCGCAGTGACTTGAAAATCTTTCCGAGTTGGACATATTTCCGTCTTACACAGTGTCCGCCATATAGAAAGTTTACTGTATTTGAAAAACACATGAAGTGCTTCAAACACCCAATTTTGGAAATTAATCACCATAGCGAGAAAAACATTCGAAATCTTTTGTGCAGCCCTGTATATGAACAGTGGTATGCATATATACTGCATTGTATGCAAAAATTCAGTTCAGTTAGTAAATGCATAAAAGCGATGAAAATATCCTTCAGCATTTTACGTAAATAAATATAAACAGAGCTGCCAAGTCTCCGATTTTTAGGGTACCGGTATGTTAATGCAGAAATTGCTCTTTTATTTAATTTGAACATTTGGACGATGTAAAAGAACAACATTTTTTTTAAAATAATAGTGGTGGGAAAAAGGCCGGAGACTTGCCAACTCTGCATAAATGTACTCGAATTATTTTATGCAGCCCACTATAAATTTGATAGTAATTATACTCACCAAATAATATGCAAAAATTTACTTAAAAAATGCATGCCACAATTAAAACGCTCTTCCAGGTATTGTTACTCATAGACAGTACCGTAACTTAATTCTTTCTATGTCCCTGTATATGAAACATAAAGGCTATGCAGACCATATTCAGTAGTAATCATCTTGCAGTGCACCTCCATGATGCATATCAATATCAAATTATTTGAAATTTGCAACATCATAAAAATACACTGTAAATGATTTTTCATCATGTATCATAATGTAACGGCATTTTTTTGAGTGCCTTGTAAACGAACCGTAAATGCTACATACTTCCTTTTCCCTATTGAACATACCACGGTAACCTCAATAACATACATAAAATAACACGAAAATCCAATTACATTAAGCATCGTTACTAGGCTAGTTAGAGAACGGACAGACGACAGACAATACAAACAGGCAGCTAGACAAGACGAATTTGTAAAGACTGTCCAACTATTTTCGAAAGTATTAAAAAAATTGTAAATAATTTGCAACTTTTAGATATAAAATTTGTTATACAAAAAGTTGTATATACATTACATTGAAAAATTTATATTTTTATAGAGTTATAGTTTTTTTATTTTCATTAATATAACAGACACACTATGTTTGTTGTAAAGTATATGATAAATATCTGAATTTTTCAGAAATAGTAGAAATTGTGCCAGTCCGGGCCTAGCCTAACTTTTGAATTTTACAACGGACCGGGCCGAGCCCGGTCCTGATAAATCGTTTTCTTTCCATGTCATGGAATGTTCTAAAGAACAGAAGCTCTGATGTATTTTTCTTTGCCTTGAATCAATTTTAAAGGTATGCATTACAAGGTTTCAGTATGTTTCTAGTAATTTTAATTTTACTGAGAAATCGATTGTTAAAGAAAACAACATAGTATTATTTTATAATTTGTATCCAAAATTAAATGATAGTTAGCTTTCATAAACAATAAATACTTTCTACCTTGAATCACTAAAGTTCAGAATGTATGTTAACTTACATATTGAGCATAAACTTCCACATCCAATTTCCACTGGGGTGACTGAACGACAAATAACACAATTGATTTTCGCAGTTGACTTTTTAACATATAATTATATATATAAAACCCCTCCGTGTATAACAATTCCGGGGTCAACCTATCCACGAGAAAAAGAAACTCATTCACCAATGAAAACGTTTCATAGTCGTAATAGAGTGTTCTCATTGGTCAGATTTACAGTGGGAGATGTAAATGACGTCACTACATTTTACTTCGCTTTGAAATCTTTCCACGATTTCAAAAAGTATATTTAATTAAACTTTTTATTAAAGGAAAGCGTAGGTGCGTTTTAAATGCAATATTGTTAAAATTTTTATATTCGGGTTACTTTAATTTTTTTTTCTTTACAGCCGTGAATGACTCTTGAGAATTTCAAATCAATAAAAAACATTGTGAAAAGTTACCTCCGATTTTAAAGGCAATCTATTTTCTGACCAATGAAACCGTTCCATAGTCGTAATGGAGCGTTCTCAAAGGTCAGATTTACAGTGGGAGCTGTAAATGACGTCACTACATTTTAATTCGCTTTGAAATCTTTTCACGATTTCAAAAACAATATTTAATTAAAACTTTTTATTTAAGAAAACCGCGGGTGCGTTTTAAATTAGATTATAATCCCCACCCCCATCTACCCGATAGTTTTGCTATAGTTTTAAATGCAGATTTTTCTTGAATTTTTTTTTTTTTTTTTTTTTTTTTTTGTTAGATTTTTCCCTTTCCAAGTTTAATCTCTGTGTTTATCAAAATTGTTTCAGCCGAAAGTGGCTATGATTGACCACAGTTGTTGTAATTTTTTATCCTCCTTTAAAAATGCAAACACGTCATTTTGACGGGCTATCTTCTAGTATTAAATAATCAAAATTTTTTATAATAACTTACATACTATAAATAACTGTACAGTAACTATAAAAAATTTAAATATTTTATAATAAAATTTAAATAATCAGAATTATATTTAGAATTATTCCTTAGCTTTAAAACTTTACTCTTTGTGTGTTTCTATAAAAAAAATAAAATTCTAGTTTGTTGACAGAAAATTAGTTTGAATATATGAACATTGCTAAAATTTTGTAGTATGTCCTAAGGTACAACAAAGTGTTGTACCTTGGGACACTTTTCTGTCACTACTTTAAATGAGTGGCAATACTTTATTTATAAACTGCCTGAGTTTTAAAAATTATATTATAGGGAGAAATGTTGGTATATTGAAATGCTGCCTTTAAATTTAAAATCTGATTATAATTATTGAAGTAAAAGTTTAAAATGTGAAAACTGTCCCAAGGTACAACACTCCCCCCTATACTTAATAAAAAATAAAAGTATTATGGAGTTCTAAATAGGTTTAATTCAAACTTGATGTTATTTTTCTAGCTATCTTAATAGCAATCAAATATCGTAAAATAAAAAATAAAAGTACTAAGGCATTTTAAGTAGATTTTGTTCAAATCTAACATTACCCTTCTGACTATTTTAATAGCCATCAAATATACTAAAATAAAAGTAAAAGTACTGGGGAATTTTAAATAAATTTTATTCAAATGTAAAACTTTCGTTTCTGCTATCTTGATAACCATTAAATGTACTAAAATAAAAATTAAAAGTACTGTGGAGTTCTAATTAAGTTTCGTTCAAATTTCATATTATCTTTCTGGATATCTTATTCGGCTTCAAATATACTAAAATAAAAGAACTGTGGAATTTTAAATAGATTTTTTTCAAATTTCATATTATCTTTCTGGATATTATATCAGTCACCAAAATACTAAAGTAAAACTACTATGGAAATTTCAGTAGATTTCGTTCAAATTTGACATTATGCTTCTCGTTATAGTTATAATCATCAAATATACTAAAATTAAAATTTAAAAGAATTATAGAAAACTGAGCAAGCTCTGTTCAAATTTGACGTGAGCTTTCTGTTGCCATAGTTGTCATCAAATATACTAAAAAAATTTAAAAGTGCAATGTAATTTTAAATAAATTTCCTTCAAACTTCACATTATATTTCAAATCATTTCAATAGCCATAAAATAAACTAAAAAAAAAAAAAAGTGCAATGAAATTTAAAATAAATTTTCTTCAAACTTGACATTCTTTTTCAAACCATTTTAATAGCCATCAAATAAACTAAAAAAAATTAAAAGTGCAATGGAATTTTAAATAAATTTCCTTCAAACTTGACTTAATTTTTCAAACAATTTCAATAGCCATCAAATGTACTAAAAAAATTAAAAGTGCAATGAAATTTTAAATAAATTTCCTTCAAACTTGACATTCTTATCAAACATTTCAATAGCCATCAAATAAACTAAAAAAAATTAAAAGTGCAATGGAATTTTAAATAAATTTCCTTCAAACTTGACAATTTTTTTTTCAAACAATTCCAATAGCCATCAAATATACTAAAATAAAATGTTTAAATGCTATGGAATTTTAAATAGATTTCGTTCAAGTTTGACATTATCTTTCAAGCTGTCTTAAGAGCCACGAAATATACTAAAATTTAAACTAAAAATACTATAGAATTCTAAATAGTTCTTTAGTTTAATTCTTTCATTCAAATTTGATATTATTTTTCTGTATATCTTAGTAACCATCAAATATAGCAAAATAAAAAATGAAAATTACTATGGCAATCTAAATAGCATTCAATGAAATTAGACAATCTGACTATCTTAGTAGCCACAGGCCCGGTAGCAGAAAGTTCGAGACGGGAGACGGTCGTCGCAGATTTTCTTTTTCTTTTGCAGATTCTTTTACACCAAATCTTTATTTTGCTTCGTATTATGTTTAATAAAAATTTATAAAATGCTTGAAAACGCTACACGTAAATGATTGTTTGATTAATGAACGGTTCAGTTGTAAAAATATTTTTCCTGCAGATTATTTTTTGTTGCTGAAGTACTCGTCGCAGACGCGTGAAGAATTTTCTGCTACTGAGGCCACAGGTATTCATTTTGACATTTTAAAAATAGATAAGTTAATAAACTTAAAATAATAAATAAGTTTAAAAAATAGAGGTAGTAGAATTTCTGCACTTTTTTTAAAGAAAGAGAAGAAGCTTTTTTTAAAGAAAGTTTGAGTTTCCCAATTTATACATACACTTTTTAAAACCTTCTTCGGCCAAACCCAAACTATTTCAGTTTTCAAACTCTTACGTGTTACATTGATGAAGTTAGCAACATCAAATTGTTTATTTTAAACACACACAGAGATAGTCATTAAATACCGTTTAACATTCGCTTTTCATAATCAATGACTCTTTGACAACGGAAAAAAAGAGACAAATCATAAAGTTTTGGCACACTGTTTTGAATAACGCTTATGAATACCGCTTTCAAAAGTTAACATAGTTCAAAAATTAATGGAATCTTGACAGTATCTGACGCTGATGTTCATAAAATGGTTGCTTAATTACAAGGAGAGACAGGCGATGCAATTAATGATAAATAGCAGATGTTTTAATAAATAAAGATGGAGAACGATCAACGTTTATTTATTCTAATACAGTTTAAACTCGACTATCTTGAAGTGTCATAAGTATGTCTAATTGTGACTCATAGATAAACAGAGGGTAAGACTGGGCTCGATTAAAATTAATTTTGTGTTCAACTCAATATAATAATAAATACTCGCTGTATTATTGTTATAGAGGATTTTATTTTAAAACAATATTATATACGGAAAAAATTAATATTAAAACTCTATACAGGGTGATTCAGCTCGTCGGTGACAAACTTTAAGGATCGATAGAACACACCTAGACGAACATTTTTGAATAGGGAATGTAGGGTCCCTGACGCGATGGTAAGGCGCTAGGCGCTTTCGAAAATTTGGGTGCCGAAATTCGAAACGTCATAAAAACTAGGGAAATGGTTAGATTTTCTTGCTTGTTGCGTCGAAATGATTCTGTTTGTTTAGACTTTCTTCAGTACCAATTTGATAAGCGTATCTCTTAAAACATGGATAGGGGGCGCTGCAGACTTTGGAGAGCTAGACAACAACTTTAAGCCCGTTATTTTGATAATTTAACACATGCTCGCCAAAGTTTATACTCTAACTTAAAGTTTGAACCCAAAAGTAGAGCCCTGCAAAAAGCGTAAGAGCCGGAATAAAATGTCAAAGTACAGGGTGGTCGAAACTCGAAGGCTCCTAAGAGATAAACAAACAGATTTCTTGACTTATGGCATGCATTTTCATGATTCTGTTTGCTGGGGCTCTCTGAAACTCAGTTGAACGGTACAAAAAGAAACATCGATAGGGGGCGCTTTGGGCAAAAAACATAATTCGTTGACATTTCGGACGCTAACTGGAAACGGGGCGCTACGATCAGTTAGTAATAATGAAAACACATTTTCTACCTCTGCTCAACACTTCTGAATAAATTTAGACCAAAAACATCAATGATACTGGAAATTTATTTACAAAAAATAACACTACAAAAGATGCTCGAAATTTCGACCTTGGGCCATGATGCAGGCTTCGCACCTCCGTCGCATTGAGGAGTGTGTGTTTCCAACAATGCCAGGAGTATCTCTGATCTGCCCTGCAGCTGCCACAATGCGCGCCACAAGTTCTTCAGCACTGCTGACAGGTGTATGGTATACCTCGGCCTTCAGGTAACCCCAAAGGAAGAAATCCAAGCAGGTGAGGTCTGGTGATCGGGCAGGCCAGTGAACTGGACCCCCACGCCCGATCCACCGCTGGCCATACCTTGCGTTTAGATGGAGACGCACGTCGTTCGTGTAATGGGCCGGAGCTCCATCGTGCTGGAACCACATCTGGCGACGCGAACCTTCGGGTACGTGCGCCTCCTCCAGAAGCTGCGGCAGCACTTGATCCAGGAAAATCAGGTAATTTCCACCTGTCAGCCGTTCAGGTAACAAATAAGGGCCAATGAGGCAATCCCCCAGAATGCCGGCCCACACATTTACTGAGAAACGCTCCTGGGTTGCTCGGCTTCTGGTTTCATGTGGATTTTCATCACACCACACATGAATGTTGTGGGCGTTCCACATTCCCTCCCGGCTGAAGGTGGACTCGTCCGTAAACAAAATGCTGTTTACAAAACGGGGATCCCTGGATCTCATCGCCAAGTACCATCTTGAGAATTCCACTCGAGGGCCAAAATCCTGCTGCTCTCTGAGCAACTGCACCCGCTGGATGTGGTAGGGGTGCAGATTCCGGGAACGTAAGATGTGCCACGCAGTTGCTTGCGAAATGCCAACATGTCTGGCGATATCTCTCGTGCTAAGACCTGGGTTGTCCTCAACCAGGTTAAGCACAGCCTCTTCGTTGTCGGGGGTGCTCACTGATCGCTCCCGTTCAGGCCTGCCTCCGTCGAAAGATCCCGTTGTGGACAACCTCTGGTGTACTCGAGCGAAGAAGGCATGGCAGGGGATTTGCCTGTTGGGGTAACGCTCGGCGTACAACCGCTGAGCGGCTCGTCCATTACAACCAGCAGCGCCATACGCCAAATGCATGTCAGCCAATTCAGAGTTTGTGTACCGTTCCATCCTACTACCGATCTGCAGACAAGTAACCCGAAGCTTAAGTAGGTACCGCACGTTCAAAAGACGTGTCTGCGCATACAACTACGTCATCTCGCGTTGTCGCCTACGCATTACGTATCTTTTGCATATCGATATGGTACGATATCTTTTGCATAAATCAGCAAAAAGCACCTTATGTAAATTTTATTGCGCGCATTGTGCATGATTGAAACCAGCTATGTTTGTTAAAAAAACAAACAAACTGCAGTTTTAATAGCTTCTTATGATAAGTAAATTACTCTCTTGTTTTGTTTCTAACTGATCGTAGCGCCCCGTTTCCAGTTAGCGTCCGAAATGTCAACGAATTATGTTTTTTGCCCAAAGCGCCCCCTATCGATGTTTCTTTTTGTACCGTTCAACTGAGTTTCAGAGAGCCCCAGCAAACAGAATCATGAAAATGCATGCCATAAGTCAAGAAATCTGTTTGTTTATCTCTTAGGAGCCTTTGAGTTTCGACCACCCTGTACTTTGACATTTTATTCCGGCTCTTACGCTTTTTGCAGGGCTCTACTTTTGGGTTCAAACTTTAAGTTAGAGTATAAACTTTGGCGAGCATGTGTTAAATTATCAAAATAACGGGCTTAAAGTTGTTGTCTAGCTCTCCAAAGTCTGCAGCGCCCCCTATCCATGTTTTAAGAGATACGCTTATCAAATTGGTACTGAAGAAAGTCTAAACAAACAGAATCATTTCGACGCAACAAGCAAGAAAATCTAACCATTTCCCTAGTTTTTATGACGTTTCGAATTTCGGCACCCAAATTTTCGAAAGCGCCTAGCGCCTTACCATCGCGTCAGGGACCCTACATTCCCTATTCAAAAATGTTCGTCTAGGTGTGCTCTATCGATCCTTAAAGTTTGTCACCGACTAGCTGAATCACCCTGTATATATTTCTAAAGTTTACATTATTTACATATTTTTAACAAAAGGTCATGCTTCAAAATTTAAATTTGAATTCGTCCCACCTTTTTTTTTTTTTTTTTTTTTTTTTTTTTGTAGTAGGATATTTTTTTTTTTTTGAAATACTGTCAAATTTTGTGAAATACTGTCAAATTTTGTGAAATACTTTCATTTGGCGTTAATTTGCTATTCGACTTTGGTATTCTTAATAGGATTCTCGCCAAATATCGCCAATATTTCTGTAAATTTGGCAAAATGTTGTCAATTTTCCGATTTTGTTTGCTTCCAATTGTTCAACAGCTTAGCAATAGTTTCAATCTTCATTTCCTTTAAAAAGTATTGACTTGCTGTAACCCTAAAATTACCAACTAATCGATTTTCTCGAACATTCCTTTGTTCTTAAACTGAGAAAATAATTTCTATGTCTTTAAAAATATACATATATAGGAAATAATAATCTACAAAAATATAATATAGCCGCGGAAAAAACATATAATAGCCTCATTCGAGTTACGGATTATTCCGAAAAGCATCCATCATCTTTAGAAACCTCGTAAACCAATATAACGCTCCAAGTCAAAGAATTACAATAACTTATTTCATTTCTATTTGGAATTGCATTTAACTTCATTTCAATATACTACAAAGGAAAAAGAATAATAGTACATATACAGGGTGTTTCGCTACCAGACCGACAAACTTTGAGGGATGATAATAGACACGAAGACAAACATTATTAAATAAGAAACCATGGGGCGCATACGTCTTCTGTAGGAGCTAGGGTCTATTAAAATTTAAGGTCCAAAATTTCAAACGATGATAAAAAACGGAAAAAAGGGTCGATTCGTTTGCGGTTTTCACTGGAATTATTCTTTATATCACGATTTTTTTAGAAAAAATTTTTAAAAGTTACGTTCAAAAATTGTCGATAGAGGGCGCTTTAGACTTTAGAGTAACGAACAACTACTTTTTACCGTTATTTTGTGCATGTGGTTGAAATTATTTTAAAGTTTAGATTTTAACTTAAATTTTAAGCCCATAATCGGAAACATTGGGATCGGGTAACTAGCAAAAATTGAACTGTGAACAGGGGGGGGGGGGGGAGATTTTAAATGCTCATAAATATTGGACAAACAAATCGATTTCGTTGCGGTTTGCGTGTAAGTCATCCCCTTGGTAATTATTTTATTCAAAATGAGGTACAGCTTTAGTGTCCTCACTTTTGATAGAGGGCGCTTCCGACAGGGATTACTCCTGGTTGTTTTACTACCAGACCAACATACTTCCAGGAAGTGTTAGGGATACAAAAACGACTCGGAATCACATAGAAATGTAACGTTGAAAATGCCTTTTTCCAAGTTACGATTAAAGGAAGCAGAGAAAAAAGTAACAGAAATAGCAGAGAAAGAGCGACACGTTAATGTGACAGAAAACAGTTTATTTAAAGGTTTTATAGAAAAGTTGTTCGAAATTATTACGACCAGAAGCAGTCCGGCAAGTTTAACAGCGGCGGTAGATGCCGTTGCGGTTTCCTCGTGGTAGATGGCGCTAAACGATAATGCGCCTGAGCAGCGATCACATTGAAGTGATCATTCGCGAACCGGTTCCAAACGTAGCAGAATGAAGTATTTGAACGATGAACAGCACGATAAGGCTCCTCCACATTTTACCAATGACGTTTGCCGACACTTTAAAGCAACATATGGACAGTGGTGGATAGGTCGTGGTGACCCGGTTCATTGGCCTGCCAGATCTCCGGACCTATCATGTATGGACATCTTCTGCTGGGGTCAAATGAAACATTGGGTGTATCCGACTCCCGTACCATCAGTTGAAGACTTCGCAGCTGGTATTTCTGTATCTGCCAGAAAACTATCAGAGATGCCAGGAATCTTTCAAAGCGTGAGGAATTCCACGTGACGCCGCTGTCAAGCATGCCGGATTACTTCTGGTCGTAATTTCGAACACCTTTTGTAGTAAAACATTTAAATGAACTGTTTTCCGTCACATTGACGTGTTGCTCTTTCTCTGCTGTTTCTGTTTTCTTTTCTCTGCTTCCTTTAACCGTAACTAGCAAAAAAGGCATTTCCAACGTTACATTCCTATGTGATTCTGAGTCGTCTTTGCATCGCTAACACTTCCTGGAAATATGTTGGTCTGGTAGTAAAACACCCAGGAGTGATGCCATTGAAATATCAGAGACAGGACATTAAAACTGTACATTATTTTGAATAAAATAATTATCAAGGGAATAACTTACACACAAACCGCAACGAAATCGATTTGTTTGTCCAATATTTATGAGCGTTTAAAATCTCCTCCTTTGTTCACAGTTCAATTTTCGCTAGTTTCCCGATCCCAATGTTTCCGATTTTGGGCCTAAAATTTAAGTTAAAGTTTTAACTTTAGAATAATTTCAACCCCATTCATAAAATAACGGTAAAAATTAATTGTTCGTTTCACTAAAGTCTAAAGCGCCCTCTATCGAAAATTTTTGAACGTAACTTTTAAAATTTTTTCTAAGAAAATCGTGATATAAAGAATGATTTCAGTGAAAATGGCAAACGAATTGACCCTTTTTTTCGTTTTTTATCATCGTTTGAAATTTTGGACCTCAAACTTTAATGGCCCCTAGCTCCTACAGAACACGTTTGCGCCCCATGGTTTCCTATTTAATAATGTTTCTTTTCATGCCTACTATCATCCCTCAAAGTTTGTCGGTCTGGTAGCGAAACATCCTGTATGTATATATATATATATATATATATCTTTTTATTTGTATGTTGTTAATTCCTTCGGGATGAGCGTCGTTGATAGAATTTTTAATCACTTTTCACCAGTTTTTTAAAGCAGAAATGTTTGACTAGTTGAATCACGAAAATGCTTGTATAAAATAAGGCAAAATTTACAATAAAGTTTTACTGCTGAGAATGATTAAAGATTCCGAGGCCCTTATGCGGCACGTATACGTGTCTCTTGTCCTCAAGGGATTACAGAAAATTAAAAATGCAAAAGATTAAATTTCCTGTAAATAATGAATTTTGTAAAATTATTTTCACTATTCAAAATACAGTCTGTTTCTAAATGAATAACGAAGTGTTAACGCTTGGTAGTATTTATTACATAAAAGTTAAAATTATGATTAATACATAAAATGAAAGAACAACTCGAGTAGTTTAACCTACAAACTTATAACTGTTCAATGTGGGCAAATTTTGTCACACGGCACACATCGAGTCGATAGCTTAGTTCTTCCCAAACGTTGATAGTGTTTGTGGGGTCATTTTTGCAACAGTTGCAATGGTCAGCTGGTAGTGGAGCACGATCCTTTATGAACCCTCCATTATTATGAAATTATAGGGTGTAAGATTGAGTGAGCGTCTAAACGTAACTTCTTCGCTAATCAACGCTTGGAAAGAAATATATAATCGACTTGATGTGTGCCGTGTAACGAAAGGAGCACACACTGAATACTTCTCATCTTGTGGGTAAAAGTGTTTGAGTTACTCTTCCATTTTATGTATTAATTATAATTTAAAGTTTTATGTAATAAATACTACCAAATGTTAAAATCCCGATGTTTGTTTAGAAACATCCCGTATCAGAATACTAAAATAGGTGCTTCAAAAAATTAGAATACTTATGAATTTTCCTGATTGTTTAAGCAGGTTGCATAAATTAAGCATAAAATTTGCTTCTGCGGGATTCTTCTTAGGTTATAAACAGTATGCATCATCATTGTTTTCATTAGGTATAAAACAAGGGTGGTTCACCGACATAACGGAGTGTACAAAGAATCCTATTTTGCATAAAGCGAATATTTTAAATAAATCTAATTTGCATAAAAAGAGCGGAATCAGTAATATATTGCCAATTACTTAAAATGTTCTCAGTCAAGTGCTATATGAGTTTCCCAAGATGAAAAAAATCTCGAAAAATCGCAAATATTGCATTAAAAATCATTAAAATTTAAAAATTGTACCAGTCAAAATTCGTTCATTAGGTTAAAAATCTAAAACAAAATTCCTTTTATCAATGTCAGAAAAAAAGCCGAAAAATGCAAAAGAGCATTAACAATCGCATTATAAAAACGTTAAAATTTCAAAAATCGCTGTACTCCCGAATATACTTTACTGAAAAGAGAACAAAATTTACTATATTGAGTTCAAAGAATGAAACCCTATTTCTTTCATTAATGTGAAAAAATGCCTCTAAACATTTAAAAAAAAAAAAAAAAAAGGTTAAAACCCGCATAAAAATTAAATTTAAAAAAATCGAGCTTCGAGGTGCAAAACTTTATATAGGGAGGCAGGCACCATCACCCTAATTTTTGTAACTGTACGTGCAGCAACATCATAGACTCACATACTACTTTCTTTCTTATTATAGACAAGCCGACCCGCAGTTCACGAGGGCCCGTTTATAATAAACTTAAATAGAACTGAAGTTTATATGTCTTTATATCTTTTGAAAATCTTTTGAATGAACCTAATTTCGGCGACCTTAGGGACTTCCAGAAATTGAGGGGGGGGGGGGGTAAATATGCATGGCGAACAAAAAAAAGCAAGGAGCATGAACTTGGCTCTACGGGACCTAGAGCCCCAGGGTCGATCTTAACAGGAATGTGGAAACATGAGAATAACTAAATGAAAATATGCTTTCAAAGATGAAGATTCGATTTACAGGGATCAATTTAATAACATTTTAAGCTACAAAAACTTCAAGTGACCTAGTACTGGACTTCAAGAGGCAAGGGACTTCTAGATGTAGTTTCCATTATTGAAACTTTTTTTAGGTGCGTTCGTAATTATGTAAATACGTAGTACCTATAGCTGCCGTTCAATTCGTCCGTCAGTCTGTCTGACCGCATATATAGCAACGCAAAAACTACAAAACCGAATCGTTTGAAATTTAAAATATATAACTATTACATAACTTTGTCGAGTCATTTCAGATTTCATGAAAATCGGATACATAATTTAAATAAGGTACAATCAAAAGTATTCCGTTACATTATGATCAATAGGAAAAAACAATTTCAAGCACATTTTAACGATGTTACACTCGTTCGAATATAATAGAATTGACATGAATCTATGAAGTTTATGCTAAAATATACATTCTGTACATTCTGTGATACAAAGAATATTATTCATTTACAAGGCCACTCAAAAGTATTCCACTACATAATGGTGTAGGGGAAACATTGTTTGGGGCGTGTTTTAATTATATTAAAGTTTTTCACATTTTATAAAATTGATATATACGTTGCTGAATTTTACAACAAGTTGCTTCCTGTGCATTAGAAAGCACATAGTGTTTGTAGGAACACACAAAAGATTTCGACCACTATACTATAAGAGCAAATTCTAATAGTATAAGTTAAGTTTACTATTATTTTTTAACACAATCAAACTGATTGGTAAATTTATCATACGAACAGAATATTTCCAACTGAGGGGAAAATTGACCAGGCTGGGAATCGAACCCAGATACTCGGCTTACAAGGCCAATGCTTCACCTGTTATACCAGTTAGCTTAACAGGTAAAGCATTGGCCTTGTAAGCCAAGTATCTGGGTTCGATTCCCGGCCTGGGCAATTTTTTGCTCAGTTGGAGATATTCTGTTCGTAAGTTAAGTTTAGTTATAGTACGAACGCACCACTTTTGCTACGCTTCACGTACAATTTCCAACTTGTTTAGGTACGCTTAGTGAAATGACAATCGTTTACCTTAAAGTGAGTGAAAGAGTTTATTTAAACGCGCACATGGAGAGTCATTAAATATCGTTTAACACCCACTCTTTATAACAGGTGACTGTTTGACAGCGGAATAAGAGACAAACTGTAATGTTTTGGCACACATCGTCTTGGGTGTAGCTTATGAATAAGCTATTAAAAATGAATGAATAGAGTTCCGAAATTAATGGAAGCGTGACAGTTTCTGGTGCTGATATTTGTAAAATGGTTGTTTAATTACACGGTGAGATTTAAGATGTAATTAATAATAACGTTTCAGCAGACGCTTTTATGAATGAAGATGGAGGACGACCAAAATTTATTTCCGACCTGATTTTAATCGGTTTTCTTAAGTTGCGATATACGTTCTCAGATTCAGTTTAAGAATGTGTGGTATTTCACTTTTCACCGTGTGCCACATCTGGCACATGCCTAAAAAACTACAGTTATCATTATGTGCCATGAATTTAGCCAATAGGATCGCTGTAACGAATCACGAACAGTCCAAAGAATGGAATAACACTTGTTTTGTCCATGTCAGATGGCTGCATCTGACAATAACACAATAACATTGGATTTTGTCTTCGAAAACTATATATATACAGTCGACTCTCGTTATTTCGAACTCATCGGGACCACGAGAAATATTCGAATTATGGAAAATATGAAAGGAAAACAAGCTCAATATGATACTATTACAAAGGAATTAATGTTATAGTGTTTTTTTTTATTTATTTTGTCTGTTATCATTAGAATATAACTTAATGTTAAATTAGAATGGATAAATACATAAATTAAAACATAAGATAGAAGCACGATGGGAGGAAAATTTAAAGTGTTACTGACAGACAGACGGGGCTCTAAGAAAGTGGATATCAATTGCATTGAGTTATATGTATACTCGTTCGGAACAATTTTCACAAAAATCAAAGAAAGTTATTCAAATGATCTGAAATCCGAGAGAAAAAAAAGAAAAATGAAAAATCGGAATTCTTGTTAGTTTGAATTAAACGAAGTCAAGATAAAATGAGTCTGAATTAATGAAAAATTTTAACATTATTCTGCCGTTGAAAATTTCGGGACTTCATGTTTAGTTCGAAGTAAGCGAAGATTCGAATTATCCGAAAATTATACAAATTTTTTGCTTATAATTTGCAGAGTTCTTAATGTAAAGTAATGTTCTTTTCTGAAAACATGACAAATAACATTATACACAATAACATGGAATTATAATTAAAAAATAATAAAACTTGTATGAAAAATCAACCGGTTTACTAAATAATTTTTCATTGCGCATGCGTGAACGCTATCGAAATTTCATTTGTATATTGTGTTTGCTAAATGTATAGAGCAACTTTAATGAAATTCTCAAAATACATGCCATATATATGTCATAGCTTGAAAATTCGGAAAATTATCGTCGATAGAATAAGTTCAAAATCCGTTGTTTTCATGAAGCAAAAAAATGAGGGGTTGTATCCAACTGTAGTAGTACGTTCAATATTGTGTATTCTATCTTGACACTAATCAATGGATAAGTGGATACAGCTCCAAAAGTGCTGATGACTTTCTAACAAACATTTAAGCATCGTGAGAAATATTAGAATTATTATTATTATTATTATTATTATTATTATTGTTATTATTAGTATTATTATTGTTATTATTATTATTGTTATTATTAGTATATAGTAGTATGATTTTATAATATGTTTTAAACAAAAAAGGGCAGTATCTGCCTTTTCAAAATTCCCACTTACGGCTCCTGTTCCTGCAAGCGAAGACACTCGCAAGCTAATGCTAATCCTATGCAGAGGTTATTTTCTAATATCTCGTTGTGTTTCGGCATTTTTAAATATATATATATATACATATATATATATTATGTTCTTGTATTAATTAACAAGAACAAAATTATTAGATTATGTTCGTGTTTTCATTCTTGTTTCGTTCTTGTTTATTTATATTTCTAGATAAAATCTGATTTTGTCTAATTTATTTATATTTATAAAAAGAATCGTCTGATAATGTTGATCCTGTAAAAAATACGCACAATGCACAGATAACGTTATAAATCTATAATTCAAACAACACATCAATAAACATATAGCTTTTACAATTCAAATTACAATATTTCATAAAACTGCACTACATAAATCACGCTAATGATTTATGTAGTGCAGTTTTATGAAATATCTTTCTTTAAAATATTTACATGCTTTTAAGTTTTTTTTTTTTTTCATACTAAAAATTGCAGTTTCTTTCACTGTTTATATGCCTATGTTTTTTTTTTTTTTTTTTTTTTTTTTTTTTTTTTTTTTTGAATAATGCGTAGAATCGAAACAATGTAAACAATGGCAGTACATTGGAGAAAGAATTATATCCCATTTTGCACTGTAAATGATGTTTATGATAATAACACGCAATATTGCTTTATAATGAAAATTTAAAAACACTTTTGCGTGAATGTTATTTTTAGACTGAAAAAATATTTTATACACAAAAGCGTTTTTATGTTTTAATTTAAAGTTGGAAACAATTTTAAAAATATATTAACGACAACTTGCTACTTTTTTTTTTTTTTTTTTTTTTTTTTTTTTTAATAATAACAACGAAAAAAATGTAACCAACAATCGACTACAGAAATTATACAATTCGTCTGAAAGTATTTAGGGTTTTGTTCATTTAACGAAACCTTTATCGTCTCTTTCCTCTGTCTGTTCGTCTGTCGCAGAGCCCGTACACAAAGATCGGATAAGTCAAAGACTTCAAATTTTATGTACTTACAGCTGAATACCTCGATGAATAGAAAAAATCATAAGATTTTGAAAACATCTATTATTTTAATTAAATCAATTTTATCAATGTCATCTGTTCATTTCTGTGATTTATATATTAAAAGTGAACTTTAATTTCAAGCGTTTCCGTGTAGACATCATAGCTTGGAGGCAAAACATTTCGCTAGTTAGAAGATCCTAAAATCGAACCCTGGTGCTGGAACTTGAAGTTTTAATGCTAAGATGGATTTAATTAAAAGGAATTTCGTTTTTTTTCTTTCGTCAATGTAGGGGTTTATTTATTATTTATTTTATCACTGACATGCATAATATTTTTTGGAATACAATTTTCTTCCTATTTAAAAATTATTGCTATTTTTTAATGATTCAGCATTTTAAATTTCGTTCAAACATTTTTTTCGTTTTTAGAAATTAAAAATTTTATTTATATCTTCGCTAATTTTTTTATTTCGGATTTTCAAAAATTTGAATTTGTAATTTTATTTTAGTAATTGAATTTAAACATTTCTAATTTGATTAAAATAAATAACTTCCTTTTATAATTATTTTAAAATTAAATTTATTAATGCTACCATCTATGTAAGAATTTAATAATTATAAATTTACAATTTGGATTTATTAATTAAAGGATAAGTTGTTTTGAAAGAAATATTAAACGAAACCCTCTGTGCGATCTACGATCACACTTACTTATTTATCAACAAATAAAACTAAAAATAGCTTTTTTTAAATTAATCTTTTATAAGAATTCAAAATCACTCCTAATTTCATGAATGCAAATCATGTTGCTTAGAAATGTAAAAAAAAAAAAAAAAAATGTAAAATAGCAACGCCACCTATTGGGCGAATTACAATAAAACATAATCAGCATTAGTATTTATCAAGCTATGCCTGAATCAAAAAGTTTGGTGAAAATTCGCTTATTAATTCTTAAGATAAAGCCATTGCACAAATCAGAAAAAAATGCTGCATAGCAGGGGCACCTGTTAAGCGATTGACACCAAAATATGATCAGCATCAGGTCATATTTAGAAGTAACTAAATCTGAAGTTTTATGAAAATCTTTGCTTTTGTTTTTGAGATAGAGCTTTTGTAGAAGTTCGTGAAAATGCAGCATAGAAGCGCCACCTGTTGGGAGATGTACAACAAATATTAATCAACATCCGTTTATATGAAGGTCTAACTGAACCTAAAGTTTTGTGAAATTCAATACGTCAATTCTTGAGACAGAGCGGCCTCAAAATTTTTGTCACTTACAGACAGACTCACATAATGGCAGACAGACATTTTCTAAAAACAACTAAGTCGTGTTCAGGATCTTCTAAAACTTATAAATCCCTCGAAAATCAGAAGTAGAAAGTTTTCACGAATCCAATACTTTCTTCTTGTAAAATGGGAATAAAATGAAAATTTGGTTTTTCTGTAAAATTTTATTTAATCTAGTTTAGCCCCTTGAAGGGCGGTGGTTTCATAGATATACCACTTAATTTTAATTCCCAAACGCCACATTGGCACCGGAACTTTGTTAAAGAAAATTACGGTTAATTGAATGCGTGAAGTATAGCGTTTTCTTATTTAAATATAAAGTTATTTTCAAATTCCGGTGTCAGTCATTAATTTCAATACTTAAGCAATGAATTTGCTATGCCCCACAAAGGGTTAACCCTTTACAATCGAGAGGTGAATCTCACTAGCTACTAAAGTTATAGTGTTATCAGGTGTCTCACGTGAATCGAAAGCGAAATGCTTTAGACACCACTAATATCTTACAATATTTTTCGCCCCCTTAATCGCAGATTATTTGGCAATTAGATAAGGCAAAGAAAACTAATTTAAAATACTGGTGTCTAGAGCATTTGGAGCGCCCCTTTACGCGCGACACAAGTATTCAGAGAAAATCGCCTCCAGGGACGTAGCTACAAGTGTATAATAGGGGGAGGGGGCAGGAAAATAGGAAAATGTAGGAGGGGGGGGGGTCAAAATTTCCTATCTCTCTCTCTGAAGCAGAAAAATAAAATAGTGCATAGTCGCACTGTATAAGTACTATATTTCTTATTAAACTGTTGTAATAAGATGGTGAAAAAATTCGAGTGTAAAACTGGTGCAATATTAAGCATAGCAAGTGTTGAAACACTTATTTAAATTGTAATTTAGTATTTCTGCAAAACTGTGAAAGGACCTTAAAACTTAATTAGACTTTTGAACAGAATTCCATGTGGATTTTCGGAACAGAAATTTATTAGATGAAATTGAATATTTTCTAGGGGAGGCTCAAAATGTTTGGGACTAATCCTGGCCCTCCCCCAAGCAGCCCTTTAGTTACGGCCCTGATCGCCTCTCGAGTGCAAAGAATTAATAATTTTGCATATGAAAATAAATAAAAATCAGCATGTTCATTTACATTGACCTAAAAAATATCCTCAATAGCTAAGGTTAGTTGAAATACTGACTAACTCGACGAATTTTCGATTGATAAATTTAAGTAAGTCTCTCTCACAGTTATCTTTAAATAGAAAACATTGCTATCTAAACACGCAACACTATTCCTCATTACGCGATGACGTAAATAACCTATTGATGCTATCTCCTTAATTGTCTTACGAGGGTGGGCTTTATGACATATTAACTGACCACGCTTTATTAACACGGTGATGAGCTTAACAAATTTGTCTTTGTTTTTCATATTACAAAACACGTGTATGTACATCAAGATTATGTTCGTTATTTTATACATATACAAGATTTGTCGAAATTAATAGTGCAAACAGTTAGGCATACAATTGCACGTAAAAACACTAAAATAAGCTGTAAATTTTATAGAGAAAAAATGGATTTTTTACAGCAAAAACAGCTTTTTGTAGGTTTTTTTTTTTTTTTTTTCAGAAAAAACTACATTTTTTTACAAAGAAAAAAGATTTTTAATGCAAAATTACCGATATTTTCTGTAAGTTAAAAGGTTTTCTATCGCCAAAGTTGACTGTTGTTTTCTGTCAATTTTAGAGCGACTTTTTACTGCGAACATGCATCATTAGAAATCTATCGAAAAAAAAAGGTTTTCTATCTGTTTAAACAAGTAAACTACACTCTAAAAAAAAACATGAATTAAAACTGTCCATTTTTTTATGGAGTTCGCCTGTAATCTCTCCTGCAGTAAAATTACTGCAGCATTAATTTTACAGTGTACAATAATCACAAACGCAAATATATAATACTATTTGCTAGTCATATAAGATTCCAAAAAACGTACCTTTATCTTTAGAAAGCAGAGAAAACATTTTAATTACGAAATTACAAGAAGAAATTTCTAAAAATGAATTTTTATTAACTGTCCGGCATTTTCGAAACTGTTTCCTCGTAGCTTTTACAATGCATAATCATCTCTGTGTATTCGAAAAATAGTTTTTTTTTTTTTTTCTATCAATTTCTATCAATTTTACAGTAAACATTTCCAGCTGCATAACTAAATCTGTGCATGCGATTGTAACAAAATAATGTTATTTCTTTCTTCTTTCTATATAAAAAAAAAAAGAAAAGATTCGATTTGTGAAAATTTTACGCGGATTTATGCATTTTAGGGGTCAGAGATTCCAAAAAACTTGTCTTTATAAAATGTCTGCTTGTGAGTCAGTCTGCATGTCTGTATGTGACATGAAATTTGTGGGGGAGCTATCTCAAGAACTAATGCACGGAATTTCACAAAACTTTAGAGTCTGTTAGATCTTAAAATAAACTGGATCTGATTAGTTTTTGGTGTATATCGCCCAACAGGAGAAGCCTTTTTCACGGTTTCCACAATAGTTGTGCACTGTTAAAAATTTGAAACTTTTGCTGCATCGTCACTCCACCACTTTTATAGAAAACGTTTACCTCACTGTATTATGAAGCATTCTCATTGATCAAAATAGAGATATTTTATAAAAGCGGTGAAGTGACGATGCAGCATAAGTTTCAAATTTTTAACAGTGTAGCTCGAAAACTAATGAATGGATTTTCATAAAACTTCAGATTCTATTAGTTCTTTATATAATATGATTCTGATCACGTTTTGTTGTAAATCGCACAACAGATAGCGGTATTATTCATGATTATTGCAAAAGCTCTATTTCAGGAATTAATGCACGGATTTTCATCAAACTTCAGATTCAGTTAGTCCCTAATATAAATGAGTATTCTTCAGTTTTTGGAGTAAATCGCTCAACAGGTGGTACTTCTATGCGGCATTATTCATGATTACGGAATAGCTCTATTTTAGGAACTAATGCATGGATTTTCATCAAACTTCAGATTCAGTTAGTCCCTAACATAAATAAGTATTCTTCAGTTTTTGGAGTAAATCGCTCAACAGGTGGTACTTCTATGCGGCATTATTCATGATTACGGAATAGCTCTATTTTAGGAACTAATGCATGGATTTTCATTAAATGAGATTCAGTTAGTCCCTAACATAAATGAGTATTCTTCAGTTTTTGGAGTAAATCGCTCAGCAGGTGGTACTTCTATGCGGCATTATTCATGATTACGGAATAGCTCTATCTCAGGTACTAATGCACGGATTTTCATCAAACTTCAGATTCAGTTAGTCCTTGGTATAAATTGGCAGTCTTTAGTTTTTAGACTAAATCGCTTAACAGGTGGTGCTTCTATACATTCTTTTTACTATTTCTGCGTTAATTCTATCTCAAATATTAGTACACGGATTTTCATGAAATTTCAGATTCAATTAGAACTTCATATAAGTTGTTGCAGATTAGATTTTAGCGTAAATTACCTAATCGTTGATGCTGCTATGTTTCAAATTTCTGGAAGTATTAACGTGTATGAGATAGAAGAAAGTTTTAGGATTGCCATATCCGACTAGTTTTGCATATTAATGCTAATGCAGTTAGTATTCTATGTCTGTCTGTTAAACATATATTCTGAATATCAGAATATTTTCCTGAGAATGAACACAATAAAATTCATATGCATTTATGGATTATATATTTAAATATACATTTTGTACATTCTGTGGCGCAAAGAATATTTATTATTAATTTACAGAACCGCACAAATGTAATCCGTTATATAATGGCATAAGGGGAAAACATTGTTTGGGGAACGTTTTAATACTATTAAATTTCTAATTATTTTATGAAATTAATATACGTTGCTGGTGTATACAACAAATTTCTTCCTATATAATAAAAAGTACATTAGTATTTATAGGGCCATACAAAAGTTTTCGTCTACTATGCTGTATACTAAGTGCTGTATATTATTACACCAAAATCAAATATTTTTAAAACTTCATTATAGAACAAACGCACCTCATTTGTTACGTTTATGAGAAATTTCTGACTTGATGTAGATTAAAGAGCATCTGCTCTTTTTTTACATTGTACTTTTGTCCAAATAAGTTCGTAAAATAAGCATAATAGCAGAATAAAACAAGCTTCAATGGTCGGTGATTACGCCGTAAACGGAAGGCATTATAATCTAAACGCGTAACGTTAATCCTCATTAGTCGTTGACGTAAATAGTCTTTGGATTCTGTTTCCTTAATTACCTTTCAAGGCCAAATCTTGCAACTTTATGTGTCTCATCATACATTTAAAATGGTCAATCTTTATTCTTGTTTGACGAATTTCTTCTTTTTGGAGAATATATGAGGAGCCCAGAAGCCAAGGGGTACAAGTGACAAAATATCGATTTGGAGTAAATTGAGTTTAAAGATAATTGATGTTAAATTGGAACATCAATAACAATTGACTAAATTGAAATGGGAAACATCTGCTTGTTGCATTCTAATCTTTGAACTCTCATTTCAATAACTGTTAAAAAAATAGAGTACAATTTTCTTTAAATGTATAATTAAGCAATATTGTTTGTTTTTCGAAAAAAGTGGTTTATTTCTATAACTCCCCAAAAAAATCAGAAAATGACCTATATTTCTTTACCTGAAATGAAAAAAGCATATTTCCAGATATCCTGTGCACTTAACTCAATTTTTTCAATTTTGTCACTTATACCCCTTGGCTTCTGGGGTCCTCATATAAGATAAAATTCAGAAAAAAAATTCATTATTTCATGTAGATTTTTTTAATTTATTCTTACAAACATCAAGTTTGAAAATGCACGCCAAGCGTAGCAAATGAGGTGCGTTCGTACACTAAAGAAGTTTTTTTAAAGTTTAGTTGTTTGTGTAATAGTACATTGCAGTACTTCGGATAAAATAGAGTACCTGAAATCTTTTGTGTATCCCTGTAAATCTGCTTACTATTATACAGGAAGTGACTTGTAGTAAACCTCAGCAACGTATATCAATTTCGTAAAATACGAAATAGTTTAATAATATTAAACTGCGCCCCAAAGAATGTTCCCCCCTATACCATTATCTAATAGAATCTTTTGTATATAGTCTTGTAAATTAATAACAAATATTCCTTGCGCCACAGATTGTATAAAACAAAAATTCAATATTACTTCATAGATGCATATCCATTTTTTTAAGTTCGAAAGAGTGTAGCATCATTAAAATGCACTTGAAACTATTTTTTCCAATCGACGGTCCTGTAATGGAATACTTTTGAACGTCCCCGTCGTTAAACTATGCATCCGATTTTCATACAATTTGAAATTATTCGACAAAATTATACAAAAAATATATTTTTTAAATTCCAAATGATTTGGTTGGGTATTTTTTGCTTTGTTATAAGCGGACAGACGGACGGACTCAACGGCGGCTAAAGGTGCTACGCATTTACATAATTACGAACGTACCTAAACAGTCGAAAATTGCACGTCAAATGTCGTAGATGAAGTGAGTCCATACTGTAATTAGTTTTATAAATATTTAGATCTTGATGCCATAGCTACTGCACACTTATGCAAAAATGCATGGATACAAAATTTATTACGATTCTATATATTAAATTCAGTCATACGGAAATAATAAGACTCCATCTTAAAGAGGACGTCATCACGTAACAATGTAGGATCAGGGCCGTACCTAGAGGTGATCGATAGGGGGGGGGGGGGGGCTCAAGAAATTGTAGGGGGGCTCATAATTTTTTTTTCTCATTCTGACGCAGAAAGATAAATTAGTGCCTATTCACATTGTAGGTACTATGTTTCTTATTAAACTGTTGTAATAACTTAATTTTATACTAAGAAAAGTACATGATGATGAAAATTTTGAGTGTATAACTGGTGCAAAATTAAACATCATGTTAGCTTCATAGGTTCAAATAAGATGAGGGAGTGTTGAATTAGTTATTTTAGATTTAATTTAGTAATTCTGCAAAACTGTGAAAGGGTCTTAAAGCTAAATTAGCTTTTTGAACAGAATTAATTTGAATTTCCGAAGCAGAAATCCATTTTGTGACATTGGAATCTTTTTCCAGGGGGGCTCAAAATATTTTAGGGGGGGCTGAGCTGCCCATAGCGCCCCCTTAGCTACGGCCCTGAGTAGGATCATTAACCATTTTGGGCTATCATTGAATGAATGGCGTAAGATAGGATTTAATAAAATGAAGTAAATTTTAATTAATATTTTTTTTTATTTTTTTATTCGATTTTCATGAAAATTTGAAAATGATTCGATAAAATTCTGCAAAGATTATACATATTAAGTTCAACAAATTCGGTTGGGTAAATTATAAGCTATTTCCTGTATAATAAGAAAGCAGATACTATTTGCAGGGATACGCAAAAGATTTCACATACTCTACAATATCCGAAGTTACTGTATACTATTATTCCAAGATTTGAATATCCTTAAAACTTCCGTATAGTGTGAACACACCAGTTGTTACGCTTGACGTGCAAATTTCAACTTGAGTTGTTTTCAGGTCAGGAATTAAAGCTATTGTAATTAATGAAATAAAGTTTTTTTTAAATTAACATTCTATTTTTGTACCCCCTTGATAGGGGTACAAAATACATTCTGTGTGGAACCTGAAGAAAATGAGTGACTGCGCTTGGATTTTTTTTTTTTTTTTTTTTTTTTTTTTCGGTGACATTTTCGCCAAACAGCGCCGTTTGTTCAGTCTGGAAATATTAAAATATTTTTCACTGCACCCTGTATAATATAATAAGAGATTAACGAAACTTTCGGTTTGTTTTCGTTTTGATTTCAAAAACTTGGCCGGAAGGAAATTCTACTGAAACTATTTACATTCTGAAATTTTCTTTCGGAAATATTCTACATAACACATTAATTTGAGCTGCATCGGCTCAAATGAGATACTCTTTATTTGTAGCTGTGAACGTCACTGTTTATAGTTAAGAATCATGACTAACTCACGACTTGAGAGCAAATTATAAAGGAAGTATGTGACTCAATTTTGAAGACGCTTTTCATGTGCACATTAAAAGCTGTAGACTTAAAAGTAATAGGAAATTTTTAGTTTGAAACCGCTGAAGTATACTTTTTGAGAAAGTTCTAGTGTAACAGATGATCATTTACCAAAACCAATATAAAAAGAAAAATCGAGGCATGTATATCTAAAGCATTTTTAATAAGATGAGATTCGTACAGCGACAATTTAATCTAAAGCATTTTTAATTAGATGAGATTCGTACAGCGAGAATTTAATTTTGTCTCATAGATGAATTAATTGCGTTTTAAAATTCTCAAATTTTTCGTAAATCAATTAATTGCATGAAAATAAAAATAAAAAAAAATCAGAGGTATAGAAAGCCAACTTATACGAGAGATAAAACTACTTAAGAATCGTGTATGTCTAATAAACAGATAAAGTTAATTAAGAATATGTACATTTATGTATGTATTAATTACTTTAAAAAAATTTGGACATTTTCGTTTTTGAATAAAGATAGGAAGATTACAAAAATTAGGCGAAGGTTCCGGTTTCGGTCTTAACAACTTGTTTCGGTAGATCCTTGACCCGTTCCGTACCAGACTTTTACAGGAATTTTACTTGGTTTGCATCCTTTTTGTCAAGTAATTAAATTTAGCTAATCAATAAAAATAATATTAATTAAATAAGGCAAAATATCAGAAACAAGTGCATTAATCCCTTGGAGACGAGCGATGCATGCACGTACCGCATAAGGTGCTCAGAATTCTTCATTATTTTCAAAAGTGATTTTTAAATGTATATTTTGCACCAACTAACCAGGGCATTTTCTCGATTGACTTGAACAAAAATTTCCGTAATAAAAACCCGCGATGAAACATTAAAAGTCCATAAAAAAGATGCTCGACGTGAAGGAGTTAAGAGCTTACACGAGTCACTTAAAAATACCCAGATAGAAGTGTTAAGTCTAAGGGGGCATAATTTTCAAATATCTCGCTCAAATTTTAATAGTTTTACATGATTTTTTTAGCCTCTGATGCTATTTCTTTCAGACAAGCTAAAAAATGTCGTGTCGTCAGCCCTGAATTTTCTACTTAACCGATTTTGATAATTATTTTTTTAAATGAAAGCAATTTATTTGTAGTTGTGCCCATTTTAGCTATTTTTTAACTTATTTCCATTTTTATATTTTATTTTTAATTTTAAATGCTTTTTACGATATTTCTTAAATATGGTGGCAACTCGGTTTAGCTTTTCTCTCGATAATAAAAATTTATTGTCCATTATCACTTTCCACGAGTCAGAAGCTTTATTTCATCACATGTCCTTGCATTTAAAAGAAAAAAGTCAATTGTTTTCATAAAATTTAACCACAATAAAATGATTGCGTATAATTATGCACTAATTGAGGTTAAAAAAAATATTTACTGAGAAATAATAATAATAATGTAAATTAAAAAAAAAAAAAAAACAGAAAATAATTTATGATAAAAATTAATGTCTAAAGAAAAATTTCAAATGAGGAAAAGGATGTCATTCAGCAACCAGATAAATGGGAATTACAATATTATTACGGATGCTTTTTTCATTACTAATAGTAACTTTTAAAAAACATTTGAAGAGAAAATGATGTCACTATTTAAAACATCGCATTTTTACACATAACAATATTACATTTCAATATTTCTTTTCATTATGGACACTGAGATTGAGATTTTACTTTCAGATGACTTCAGTTAGTGAAAACAATGTCACAGTAAAAATAAAATTAGTTTTTTTTTTTTTTTTTTTTTTTTAATAAAACTATTTTTCTGTGAGTGCATATAAAATAAAATTTCTGGATTTCGCCGGCATTTAGATTACAATTTTAACTGAAGATGTGCTAATATTTGCATGCAAAATTGTAACTGGCAAACTTGCCATTAAGTTTGGAAATATATTTATTATATATTGATTCAATAATGTAATTACTTTTGCTTTTTTTAAAACCAAATCGATCGGGGGTCATTCCATGTCAATTCAACCAGACCTTGTAACCCGACCCCCAGGGATTTTGATGAAACTTTGTGTACACACTAATTCTATCCCCCCAAGGGGGATACCTTCTTTAGGTATTCACGGGCTTCACAACCCCGGGGCACCTGAGTGATCTTTCTCCTTTCCTTTTCCTCTTACTCCTCTGGTCTTCCTTTCCTCTTTGTTTCACTCTCATTGTGGTTTCCTCTTCGGAGGTGAGGGCAATTCTGCATGGGCCGATACATCCTGTATATCGACTCATGGAGAATTGTAAACCACCCACGTGTTGGCCGTGCGTGGCGACCCGTGTCCCTGGAAAGGGGGATCCTGGTAGTTGAGGGAAACCAACACACTGCTTTGGCCTCTGCTTCAGGTAGACGGGAGGTGCATATTGGTCCCGTATGCATCAATCGGCTGGTCAGCTGACTTTTGTCACTGGCTTTAGGGATCAAGTGAGCGAGCAATTACTAGTCATCTCGTTAAGGGTGGAGACTGACATAGGATTGTCTTGTGACCGTATAGACCCTGGTTAGCACTGGTGCACGAATGTGCATCCCCTTGTTGGGCTCGGGAGTGGGTGGTGCGGCCGGGGTCCGAATTCCTTTTTCACTTAATATGGATGGAAAAACTTCTCTTTCATCTATCTCTCTCCCATGTGGAGAGCAACAAATGTCAAAGAATTCCTCTTTTACTCGATTTTTCGTAATTAAACGCAATGATAGCCTCTCTGATAGCTCTTTCAAAAAAACTTCACCATTTGTTATTGCTAAAACCTTTCAATCTGTTCTTGGTGTTGGCCATTCCCTCAAAAAATTACAGTCTGGGGATTTACTGGTTGAAGTTTCTACAGCCAACCAGTCACAATTTTTGTCCAATAGTAATACAATAGGCACCTTTTCTGTATCTGTTAAAGCACATCCAACTTTAAATTCTTGTCGTGGTGTAATATCTGAACCAGATCTGTTATTTTCCCCAAAAGAAGAACTTCTAACTAACTTAAAGGATCAAAATGTCGTAGATGTCCGCCGTATCACTATCCGTAGAAATGGTCAGATAATTCCTACTAAACATATAATATTAACCTTCAATAGCCATATTTTACCTACTAGAATTAAAGCAGGCTATTTAAATTGTCCAGTCCGACCTTATATCCCTAATCCGATCCGTTGTTTTAAATGCCAGCGTTATGGCCATACCAATACTAATGGCCAATGTCGTGGCACTGTTACCTGTGCACATTGTGCAGAAGTTGGCCACGACAGTAAAACTTGTGAAAAACAGGAACGCTGCGCAAATTGCAAAGGTGATCATACATCATATTCTCGCTCCTGTCCTATTTGGAACCGTGAAAAAGAGATCATTACTATAAAAATAACCCAAAACCTTCCTTACCCTGAAGCTCGTAAAATTGTAGAATCGAGAACCCCATCTGTTGGAGTTTCTTACTCTAGCTTACTTAAGCAACAAACAAAACCTGTAAGACACATTAGTACCCAGACTGAAGCTCCTTTTAAGAACAGTTCTCCTGAAAAAACATCTAGTCCTATAAAGAAAAAGACCCGTGATGCCCACGCTACTGCTGTTACCAGAGTGTTGCCAAAATTAGTGCTTTGGAAACCGTCATCAGAACCTGTGAAAATTGAATATTGGACTAGTCAAGCACAGAAATCAAGCCAATCAAAAAATATAACCAAACCTGAGAATGGAAAAACACCTGATTCATCTGCATCTAATTCCCACAAACGCAAAACTAATCTAACTGTAAAACCTACCCAGAAAACAAAAGAGAATAAAACTATTCAGGGTTCTTCACAGTGGCAAACTGTGAAGAATAAACAGAGAAAATCATGTCATAGCCCATCTACAGCTAATCTCAAAGATCCAAGGCAGATGAATCAGTACGTGGAGGAGGCTATGGAGTCGGCATCTTACGACTCGAGTGATGATGATGAAAATGTTACTTTTGAAGAATATAGACCTCAGTGATTTTTCCCTTTTAAATTGTTTTTATATATTTTTGTGCTTCTTTTTAGATATTGTTTGATTTTAACTTTGACATTTGGAGACAGATTTTAATCCTAACTTGACTTTCCAATTATGACAAATACTAGGACAGCCTTTTAATGCTATTTTTACATTTTAACTTTTACATTTTAAGCTGTATTACGTTTTTTTGAACTTTTTGTTCTCACCTTGTTCTTGGCGCAGCATGTCCCTAAAGGGATTTTGCGCCATAAAACCCTAATCAACCAACCAACCAACCACTAATTCTATCATGAAATGATTCCATCAGAAATTTTTCCTTCCTAGACCTCATAGTTTGTGAGATATGGGGGGTCCAATTCTTGGGGTTTTCTCAAATCGCACATTTCTGAGTCTGTATTTTGAGATTGCAGTTCCATCTTCAAAAAATTGTTTCTCTGGATCTAAAATATGAATCATCTTAAAAATTTCACTGTAAAAATATAAATAGATGCAGATTTTAATAAAAAAATATTTAAAAAATTTACTTGTAATATTTAGGATAAAAAAATTAGCCAAAGTTGAGAGTTATGGTTATTTTTCCAAATTTTTGTGGCTTGACAAAAAAGGTTGTACACAAAAAGGCAAATTAAATTTCCAATTTCTTTTTGTTTTAAATAAAAGTTTAGACTTTGGGCTTTCTGTCTATGAAATAAAAATGATGTGTTTCGCATGGCTTATGCAAAAATTTTGGGTACTTTCCAATTACCCGGATGAGTGCTTTATTTTTATATATTACATATGCACACAAAAAAGCAAATGAAATTTCCCATTTCTTTTTGTTTTAAATAAAAGTTTACACTTTGGGCTTTCTATCTATGAAATAAAAATGATGTCTTTCGCATGGCTTATACAAAAATTTTGGGTACTTTCCAATTAGCCGGATGCGTGTTTTATTTTTACATATGTACACATGTATAGATCTATATAAATGCAGATGTATTATACATGTACATATATATGTATATATACAGTATATTGTTATATATATGTATAAAACTGGTGCCCGTCTAACCGAAAAGTACCAAATTTTGCCTTGTTTTGAGAATCTGCACCAATTAAGAGGAAAAAAATCTGACTAAGTTTAGCTGTGGTACTTAAATAATTACTGGAATTTCTATGAGTTATTGAATTTAATGTTATTTGATGCATGTTTTTTTTTTTTTTAATTCTCGAAGTAAAGTTTAAGCTTTGTTTTTTCTGATTAAAAAAAATCTGACTGTAATATGTTTCCCCATTAAATTTAGTGAATGGTCCATATATTTCATTTAGTTATTTAATAATGGGCATTTTTTGACAATCTAAAGAATCTCTTACTTTTATTTTCAATAATTAAACTCAAAACAGATTTTTTTTGTACAGTATAAAATAGAAATTTTTTTCTCTTCACATTTCCATTCTTTCTTTCGAATGCTTATATATTAATTATTTGTGTTTAAAAAATGTTCATAACCTTGTATTTCCTTTCCTTCGTTAATTTTAATCAGTTTAAATATTTATATTGGCAAGTTTAAATACACAAATGTTTAACAGAACTTAAATTTGTTTCTATAGTCTGACAGATTTAATTGCACCTGCCTTGTATAAACACCTTCTGATAAAGGCAGGGTAATGTTCGTTAGTATGAAAGCAGATGTTTTGAAATCAAGTTAATCAAATTATTGTCGCCCCACCAGTGGCCGAGAGGTACCGACCTCTCAACTGGTAGACGGCAGGTGCTGGGTTCGAACCCAATCGCGGCTGTCGGCCTAACCGTTCGGAGTTTTCGTGGTTTTCTTCGAACCTTGCGTGAATACGGGTTAGGTTCCCTTAGAAAGACCCCCACGAAGGGCACTCCTCCTCTGGTCCTATATCCCTAGCGTAGATAATCGGACGACAAAAATAAACCAAACTAAACCAAATTATTGTCATTCTGTTGTTTCTTATCATAGAAGAATGATTTAACTTTTACTGTGCTACAAAAAATACATTCTGATTGTTACATATTTTATAGTTTATGATATGTATAAATATTTTTTTTGCTTTATTGTTTTAATATGAAGCCTGATATTAAACCTTCTACTAGTCTTCAGGCTTGCAGTATTGTAATATTAACTGGTTTAGAATGTCACAAAACTAGCTATACAAATAACAGAGAAATAGACTACATTGATAATCTCTGTGATTCAGAAAAAGAACTTTTATTAGTTAGGACTATTGCATTTATAAAACAAAAATTAAGTGAAAACCGTTTGATTAATATATGTGAGCATCACAGAATTTCGCTCTTAATGAAATATGAATTATATAAATGTGGAGATCCATTTAAGCGGCATAAAAAGCAAGTGAAAAAAGCAATTAGGGCAATTAATAGAGATTTATATACGGACGAAAAAGAAAACCAAAGTTGAAAGTCACGATTATTTTTCCGAAATTTTGTGACTTTATGAAAAAGTCTCTACATAAAAAGGAAAATGAAATTTCCAATTTGTTTTTGCATCAAATAACATTAAATTCAATAACTCATAGAAACTCCAGTAATTATTTAAGTACCACAGCTAAACTTAGTCAGATTTTTCCCCCCTTAATTGGTGCAGATTTTCAAAACGAGGCAAAATTTGGTGCTTTTCGGTTAGACGGGCACCAGTGTTATATATATCAATATACTGTCTATATACATACATATGTACATGTATAATACATCTGTATTTATATAGATGTATACATATGTCCATATGTAAAAATAAACACGCATCCGGCTAATTGGAAAGTACCCAAAATTTTTGTATAAGCCATGTGAAAGACATAATTTTTATTGCACAGATAGAAAGCCCAAAGTGCAAACTTTTATTTTAAACAAAAAGAAATTGGAAATTTCATTTGCTTTTTTGTGTGCATATGTAAAATGTAAAAATAAAGCACTTATCCGGCTAATTGGAAAGTACCCAAAATTTTTGCATAAGCCATGCGAAAGACATAATTTTTATTTCATAGATAGAAAGCTCAAAGTGTAAACTTTTATTTAAAACAAAAAGAAATGGGAAATTTCATTTGCTTTTTTGTGTGCATATGTAATATATAAAAATAAAGCACTCATCCGGGTAATTGGAAAGTACCCAAAATTTTTGCATAAGCCATGCGAAACACATCATTTTTATTTCATAGATAGAAAGCCCAAAGTGTAAACTTTTATTTAAAACAAAAAGAAATTGGAAATTTAATTTGCCTTTTTGTGTACAGCCTTTTTCGTGAAGTCACAAAAATTTGGAAAAATAACCATAATTCTCAACTTTGGCTGACTTTTTTTATCCTAAATATTAAAAGTACATTTTTTAAATATTTTTTATTAAAATCTGCATCTTTTTATCTTTTTATAGTGATATTTTTAGGATGATTCATGTTTTAGATCCAGAGAAACAATTTTTTGAAGATGGAACTGCAATCTCAGAATACACACTCATAAATGTGCGATTTGAGAAAAACCTAAGAATTGGACCCCCCATATCTCTCAAACTATGAGGTCTGGGAAGGAAAAATTTCTGATGGAATCATTTCATGATAGAATTAATGCGCACACAAAGTTTCATCCAAATCCCTGGGGGTCGGGTTACAAATGGGGGAAAAATTGGTTGAATTGACATGGAATGACCCTCGGGTCTTTTAAATATTTCATTCGTCGAATTCGATGGGATTCCACTTGTTTTATTGTTAAAATGCTTTTCCTTTTTCTCAGCGTCTATAAAAAAGTGTTTAAACTAAAGAAAAAATCCGTTTTTGATGAATCTAGTCAATGGAGAAGTAGCACGTCAAATTGTATCTCTTTATTATTTCTCGATTCCAATGACTCAGAGAGAATTGCTAAGCAGTTGGGTATTTCACGCCGTTCTGTTTGCCATTATATTGATAAACACAAGAAAAATGAAGTTAGTTCATTGCATTCTAAACGGGGTCGCCCTTCTAAAAGACTCTATCGTTTTTTTTTTTTTTTTTTTTTTTTTTTCTAATCGGAGACGAAACTAATTTTTTTTTTTTTTTTTTTTTTTTTTTTAGCATAGGATAGCTGAGGACGATCCTAAAACCAGGATAGTTTTTACCTTTTCGATTTTGGTTATCTTTTTTTTATATATATTAGTTTCAATTTCAGAACCGGTTCTTAAATTTAAAGTAATTTTTTAAGAAAAATCTGAAACCAAACTCAAAAAAGTAAAAACAAGCCCGATTGTAAATCATTCTCAGCTATTCTATGAAAAAGAAATCATATAAAAGTATTATTAAAATTTGAGCGAGAGCCTTTAAAAACTTAACATTATCATCCAGGTCTTTTTGAGTGACTACTGTAGACTCTTAACCATATTTTTAAGGATGCATATATGCATCCATGTTCCCGAAAGGGTTAAATAGAATCATAACTTTGTTTTTTTTTTTTTCTATCTATATATAGCTCTTATTTTACCACATTTTCAGCCCTGCACAATTTTTTTTTATTTGTTTACATCTTTAAAATGCTAACCCCGTTGTAAGGAGCAGCAGTTAGTTATATTTGTAATTGCGATTCTGGGAAAAATAGGATGCGATGGCCTATTTAAAGAAAGACACCCTTTGTGCGGACTCGCTGAACTTGAGCGATTTCATGCAGTCATGCTAAATGCGAAAAAAAAAAAGGAAATACGCATCCTTTGTTATTAGATAGATAAAAGCTGTTCCCCTTTTTCTTATTTTAACTTTTTACTTTCTTCTATCTTTACAAGAAGAAAGTACTGGATTTGTGAAACTTTCCAAATCCAGTTTTCGACGGATTTACACGTTTTAGAGGTCAGAGTACCCAAAAAACACGTTTTTACAAAATATCTGTCTATCAGTATGTTAGTCTATATGTCTGTATGTGACAAACAATTTGTGGGCGCTCTATCTCAAGAACTAATGCACGGAATTTCACAAAACCTTATATTCTGTTAGACCTGGATATAAGTTAAAATCTGATTAATTTTTGGAGCATATAGCTCAAAAGGTGGTGCTTCTAGGCTGCATTACTCACAGTTTTCACAATGGCTATATCTCAAGAATTAGTCCATGTATTTTTTATAAAACTTCAGATTTAGTTAGTCCTTGATATAAAATGGTGATGATTAAAGTTTTTTGGTGCAAATCACTCAACAGATGGCGCTGCCATGGTCTTTACTCGGGTTTATCACAATAGCTGCATCTGAAGAACTAATGCACGAATTTTTTTAAAACTTAAGATTTAGTCAGTCCTTGATATAAATTACACTGTAAAAAAATTGTGCGATTTTACTTAAATATTCTTAGTATCATTACAGACATCATTAGAGTTACTAGAAAATCATCTGTAACTAAAGCTTCTTGAATCATTTCTAATATAACATTAGTAACATTACTGAAATAACGTTTGTATCTGAATGCTTATGCCGCATGCGTTTTTATCTGACCTTTTGTAATCTTACGAACAACGAGCGTAAACACCAGCCGACCAATAAAGAAAATAACTTTTAATTTTGTAATATATATTGAGGATTCTGTTTTGGTTCTGCAAATTTGGTTAATTTAATTGTAAAATTTGAACTAAAATGAAATTAAAGTAGCAAAGAAAAATATATATAAATAAAAAAGGGCATAAATAATATTTTTTTCTTTTTTCCCTCCTGTGGAATGTGAATTAAGTTATGTGAAGATAAATGAACATACAGGTATAATTTTATGGGATTGTTTGTGAGATCTCCCCCCCCCCCCCCAACACACAGACACCTTTACACACTCAGACTTCTGATTTTATTATTTTCTGTTTTATATCGATTAGAAATAAAAATTCTCCCTGAAACTACAGCTCGAAAAACAAAAAATACATAGTTTTTATCACAGATAGCATTTAAGAAGTATATAGAATATAATTATTTATTAATACTTAACTAATATAAATTATTTATTTACAGAAAGTTATAATTGATTTTTCAATATAAATTATACATAATTATATTAATATTATTATATAATAATTAATTAAAAATATTATTAATAATATTTACATGTTATGTAATAATTTATTAATAATAATATTAATATCATTACATAATAATTAATTGCAGCTTGAAAAACAAACTGTATGTAGTTTTAATTTCAAATGACAATTAAAAAAATAATATAATAATTATTATTTTTGTAAATATATTATGTACTAATTAATTATGTAATATAATTATATAATCAATATTTATATAATTATTAATAGTTATATAATAATTAATTATACAATAATTAATTATATTGATTAATTATTATTAATCAAACTTTGAAAATATTTTTATAACTTTAATATTCAAAAATCTAACTTCATTCTGCTTTCAAACTTTACAATGACCCCTTTACAACTTTACAAAGATGTCAAAAAACTTTACAATTAAAATAAAATTCATACAAAAACACCAGAAGAGCCTAGCCAAATGCGAGAGCACGGTAGATACGCATGCGCCAATTTTGTGGTTCCAAGAGATGCTGTCAAGAAGTAATGATTTCCATGGGTGCTTTATAGACACTACCGCTGATCACCACCACGCCACGCCAGCCAGCCATGGATGGATTATATGCTGCTGACCAGCTATATGTTTTGTTTTTGATTTTCATTTTTTAAGGTAAGCTTTACTTTATATTTATTTAAACTACAAACATATACAATTAATCATTTTACTAAAAGTTTATTTGTCCACTATCTTTTATTTATTTTAGGCTTAACTTTAACTCTTGCGTACGTCGCGTTTAATATTGATATTCTATGCGTAGTAATGTAAATTTAAAACCTGCTTTTTTTTCGCTTTGATTAAATAAATATAAAAATGAATTGTTAATAAATCTTCAGGCAATCTTTGCTATTGTAACTGGAGATTTAATTGTCATTGGGACTGATAATCGTTCATATTCGTTTGTTATGTTTTGGGACTTATAAAAATCTTTTATTAAACTATTCTACTTATTTAATTTCATCTGAAATCCCAATGTTCCCACACCTAAATGCGTACGTTATGTATAAAAAAACAATCATATTGCTGACACTATAGTTATTGTGGTATTTACAGCCATTGTACAATCATGCTTCAAAATATAATTAAATTAAAAAAAAAAAAAAAAAAAAAAAAAAAAAACTTTTTAATCACAGTTATTACCATTTTATTTCATTTTAATTTATTAAAAGTATTAGTAATGTAAAGTAGACTTGAAATCTGACTTTTGAATTTATTTATTTGGCTGTGCATGCTTTATTATTTTTCCATAGTGTGGTTTGTTTACGTTTTGAATACCCGAATGCAATATTGTTAGCAAAATTTTCGTTTGAATTTAACTCGTTAAATATGCGATACTGCTGCTTTTGTTTATTGAATTCACATCATTTATTATTTAAGTTTTGAAAAAATGAAAGTGAATGCAAGAATAGTTGTTTCTTGTGAAACGTGTCGCTAATGATGGCAGCATAGAAAAATTGTACTGGCAGTACTTCAAAAAATAAAAAATGCACCTGCTACGTTTGATAGTTGGCATTAAACATCATTATCATACATCATTATTTTTAGCAAGAAGCACCATAAATGCAAAATCGCTCATTTTGTCCCTGAAACATTTCTTACAATCAGTATCTTCTACCAGTCAGTATATCAAGCCAATTTGCAAACACATATTAGCAGTTTGTTTGTACAGTCAAACCTCGTTAGCATGAACCTCAAGGGAAGTCAAAATTTCATTCATGTTATCAGCATCAAATCTTTTTACTCATTTTTATAACGCACTGTGGAAACAATCTTAAAAGTTTTATTTTGAACAAGTGATAATATTCCTTGATTTAATTCAGGGGAGTAAATTTTGTTGTATTAAAAGTAAAAAAAGACATGGATATGAAACCAGTATCAGAAGTAAATCATCAAGGCAGCGAGCACTGCATATATTGTTATAAATCTTGCAGATTTTTTTTTTCCTTTTAAGACACACCAATGAAATTCATGATTTTTTTTAAAGCCTGACCAACAATTTTTTTTTTTTTTTTTTTTTTTTTTTTTTTTTTTTTTTTTTAGGGCAGGATTGATAACTCACTTTTTTTTCTCATACCCAATCGATTAAATGTTAAGGCTTTATTGCACATGGTCAGCAAAATTTATGTTAATTTTTCAAACTGATTAATAAAATTTTATATTCATAACTTAAACTGATAAAATTTGCAAATTGTCAAAAATCATTATTTTTTACTGACTTTGGTGGAACTTTCAATTTTTACTGAGGTAAATTGACAAATTTTGCAATAAACAAATAAAACAGATGATTTTCTGCAGTCTATCAAAATTTGAGATTTCCTCCTTCCTAATTAATAAAATTCATGAATTTTAAACACATAATTGAGGAAATTTGTGATTTTTAACTGACAGACAAAATTTGAAATTTGTTTTGCAAATCAATGAAATGCAAGATTTTTTTTTCCCCTCTTGCAACTGATAAAACACAAGATTTTCCATTGCTGGTCAACAAAATTTGCAAATTTTTAATAAAATGGATATTTTTTTTCATACTTTTATTATCGTTTGATTTTTCCTGTGTCTGATTGATAAAAAAATTTTCCCATGGCTAATCAGCAACACAGGAATTTTTTTCCCACACCTAATTAACAAAATTAGTGATTCATCCATGCCCAATCAATGAGATTTATTACTGTTTTGTATCTCATTGATAAAATTTGATTTTTCTGTGCCTACTATTTAAAAAGACATGAGATTTTCTTGTGCCCATTCGACAAAATTTTCTTATTTTTCTGCACTCGGTGAAATTCATTGTTTTTTCTGAAGCAAATTGTTTAAATTTATGATTTATTTTCTGTGACTTCTGCACAAAAATTGCAATACAAGCTATATCATTTAGTCTGGGATTACGGTGACACACAACTTTTGACAGATGATTTAATGAATCAATTTTAAAATACAGTAAATCTTGTGAAAACAGAATTACGATAAAAAATAGCAAATTTTGCCAATCGGGCATGAAAAAAATCACGAATTTTATCGATTATACACGGAAAAAATCACGAATTTTGTCGATCGGACGCGAAAAATCTCCGATTTCGTTTATCGGGCAAGGAAAAAAAGTCTAAATTTTTTTATAATATTTGGAAAAATTGCAAATTTTGTTCATAGGTTGCAGAAAAGTTGCCTGTTTTGTCTGTTTACCGCACGAAAAAAACGCGAATTTCGTTGACCGAACGCGGAAAAATCGAATATCGTCAACTGTACATTGGAAAATCGCGAGTTTTGTCTATCGGCTTTCGAAAAATCTTGAATTCTGTCTGTATGTCTCAGAAAAATCACGAATTTTGTCGATCTGGAACGAAAAAATCGCAAATTTCTTTAATAAGGCACGAAAAAAATCCCAATTTTGTCGATCTGCTTCGTAAAAAGCGCAAATTTATTCGATCGGGAATGGAAAAATCGCGAATTTTGTTGATTGGGAATAAAAAATCGTGAATTTAGAGTTGATATGGAATGCAAAAATTGCCAATTTCGTGAATCGGGAAAGAAATTATCGCGAATGTAGTCGATTACCTTTGTAAAAAAAGCGATACGGGCAATTGGGTACGAAAAACTCACGAATTTTGTTGAATCGGTACAAAAAAATCGCTAATGTCGTTGATAGGGCAAGGAAAAATCAAAGATTTTATCGATGATGCGCAGAAAAATCGAAATTTTTTTTGAGCGGCTGCAAAACTATAGCGAGTTTTATCAGTTTATCGCGAGAAAAAAATTACAGATTTCATCAAATTACGGCGGGGAAAAATCGGGAAGGAAATCCTCGCGAATGTAGTCAATTGCCTTTGTAAAAAGAGCGATACGGGCGATTGGGTACGAAAAACTCACGAATTTGGTCGAATCGGTACGAAAAAATCGCTAATGTCGTTGATAGGGCAAGGAAAAATCGAAGATTTTGTCGATGATGCGCGGAAAAATCGAAATTTTTTTTGAGTGGCTGCAGAACTATAACGAGTTTTATCAGTTTATCGCGAGAAAAAAATTACAGATTTCATCAATTTACGGCAGGGAAAAAATGCAGATTTCATCAGTCAGTTAAGAATCGTGAATTTTATTTTATTGTTCGGTGTGGTATTTCAGGGACCAAGAACGGATAAAGGTGCGAATCTCGTCGATTGGGCACGAAAAAATCCCGAATATGGTTGATCGCTTTCGTAAAAAGCCTGAATTTATTTGATCAGGAACAACAAAATCTTATTAGTCGTATTAATCTTATAGTTTGGCAATAATTTTTTGGTCGACGGGATAACCTGGAAGTACCGAAGATTGAGTTATTATTTTCGGCACCTGATCAGTAATATTAGCAATTTATACGAAGTTGATCGTCAAATTTACGAGTTTACATGGCCGTTCGACAAAATTCGCGAATATTACGAAGCCAATCGATGAAATTCACAATTTCCATGAAGCTGATTAGCGAAATTTGCAATTTTTTCTTACATGATTGATAAAATTCGCTATTTTTACAAACCCTATTGACGAACGCGATTTTTATCAAGCCGATTGACGGAATTCGCAATTTTTCCGAACCTGATCGATGAAATTTGCGTTTTTTGCAAAGCCGATCGAAGAGATTCGCCATTTTCTTCCTGATTTTTCTGCACGAGATAGACGAAATTTTCCTGTGTGGAGTCGAAAAAATTCACGATATTTCCGTGTGTGACCAACGAAATTCCCAATTTTTTGAAACCTGATCAATGAAACTCGTGATTTTTAACTATTTTGACGCATTTTTGATTGCATTTTTTATGCGGCAAGATGAAATTTGTGATTTTTTTTTTCTCTTGATAAATTTACAAAACTCATGATTGTTTCGCAACTGATCAATGAAATTTTCAATTATTCCATGCATCACCACAGAATTCTCAATTTTGTCTTACCTTATCAACAAACTTTGCGATTTGTTTTTTGTCCCTCATCTTCAAAATTCACGAAATTTTCGTTCCCGATCAAGGAAATTCGCATCTTTTTTCATGTGATAAACCGAGAAAACATTAGATTTTTCCGCAGCCGATGAGTTTGAATTGCAATTTTTTCATGCATCAACAAATCTCGCGACGTTTTCTTGCCCGGTCAATGAAATGTGCGATTTTTCGCATCCGATCAACAAAATTCGCTATTTTCCATGCCTTATCGACAAAAGGTCTTAATTTTTCAGTGTTTGATCGGCTTAATTTGCAATTTTTCCGACTTTCATGAACAAAATTCGCGATATTTTCACACCTGATGAACGAAATGTGTGATCTTTCTTCACTTTGTCAATGATATTCGTGACTTTTCTGTGCTCAATCAAAGAAATTTGCAATTATTAAGTGACTGACGAAATTTTATTTTCCTGCAGTAAATTGATGAAATTTAAGATTTTTTTCTGAGACTTTTGCATAAAAATTGCAATTTTTTCTAGTTGTAAATTGACGAAGTTCGTGGGCCACATTTGGCCCGCGATCCATAGGTTGTGCATCCCTACATCAAGAGATTGTACAAAAATTTTATTGTCGTCAGGTTGCAGAGAATTTTGTCAAAAAATAGCAGAAAAATTCTATTCTCATAAAAAAAAATTAAAATATACAAATTTCATCAAAAAATCATGGAAAATATGCAGATTTCATCAAAAAATCATAGAAAAAACCCCTAATTTCAGTGAAAAATTCCGAAAAAAAAACAAATAAAAAAATAACAGAATAAAAAAAATTATAGTAAACAAATATATATATGTCAAAAAATCGCTTAAAAGATGTTAATTTTGACAATCTATCGCAAAATAGACGCAATTTTTGACAACTCTCAAAAAAGAGGCACATTTCGTTAAAAGATTATAGGAAAAAAGCATATAGTTAGGGACGGGTAGGTATCCACCCCCTTTCCTAAATTATAACCAGAGTTGTATAATATAGACACACGCCGTGCGCAGAAAATTTTAATAAAGAAACAATTTTGATTTTATAACTTTTTTAGTGCCAAAAAATAAAAATATTCCCTCAATTTTATGAACGAATTATTTACTGTTAACAAGAATGTCGTCAAAAGACCTCGAAAAAGTCTAATTTTTCAACAAAGGATCACGTAAAAAAACATGCATTTCGACAAAGAGTGGCATAAAAAACATGCATTTGAGCAAAGAATCATGTAAAAAAAGAAAAAAAGCATTTTCGACAAAATACAGCACCAAAAACGGGAATTTCGCTCAAAAGCTGTGTCGAAAATGCGGATTTCGTCCAAAGACCACACTAAAAGTGTAGATTCTATACATGAATCGTGTGTAAAACAGGAATTTCGTGCACAGGTTTCATAAGGCCCGCCACAGACTGGTGAAACATGCGTCAAAAATCGTGCGACACGACGCAGTCAAACAGTTTCTTTGTTACCAGGGTGAAATTGTCGCATGTCTCACGTTTTTTCATTCAATGTTTCACTAGTGTGTGGCGGGCCTGAAAAACATGAATTTCGTGCATGAATAGCATAAAAAACACTAATTACATAAATGAATCTCTCAAAAACGTGAATTACATCCATGAATCATGTAAAAAAATGCAAATTATGTTCATAAACTGCATAAAAAATGCGAATTATGTTTATGAATCGTGTAAAGAAATGCAAATTGCATTAAAACTGTGAATTGCATAAAAAAAATGCGAATTACATCCATAAATCGTTCAAAAAACAGGAATTTCATCGGCAGAAAGATTTAAAAAAACACAAATTACGTGCGTGAGGCATGAATCGTATTAAGAGAATTACGTCCATAAATCGAGTAACAAGTGCAAATTACATTCATGAATCTCATAAAAAACATGAATTATGTCCATAAATTTCTCAAAGAATGCAAATTACATTCATAAATCATGTAAAAAACACGAATTACATCCATGAATCGCAGAAAAACTCGAATTATATGTCCATAAATCTCTCAGAAAACACTAATTATGTACATGAACCGTATAGAAAACGCGAATTACTCTTACAAATTGCATAAAAACGCAAATTCGCAAATTACGTTCATGAATCGTGTAAAAAACGTGAATTACGTTCATAAATCGCATAAAAAATGTGAATTACATCCATAAATCGCTCAAAACATGCGAATTTAGTTGGCAGAAAACTCAAAAATACAAATTACGTCTGTGAATCGCATGAAAATAACAAATTACGTCCATAAATCGTATAACAAATGTGGAATTATGTTCATGAATCGCATAAAAAAATGTTAATTATGTCCATAAATCGTTCAAAAATGCAAATTACATTCATAAATCACACAAAAAACACGAATTACACCCAACATTAATTTGCAGAAAGCTTTTGACCGAATATTACGTGCACAGAAAGTTTTTGGTTTTATACAAGTCTGACTGTAACCTTTCAGAAAATTTGCTGTGAATGTCATACGAAAAATTTCTACTCAGAATTCCCCTTGATTTTATATGTCATAGCTGTCAGCTTTATTGTTTTTAGCTTTACCCAGTCTAAATTAAACTTTTCAAATGCTGTTGACATGGATATGAATGTTTCACATGCACTTATTTTTTTTTTATAATTTTGTTTCAACATCATTGTATTTTACTGCATATAATTTTCGACGTGTTGAATTTTGTTTAAGTGATGCATTGAAGCAAGTGTATGTGTGCGCAGTCATTGGGGGATGGGGGGGGGGGAGGGATTCAGATAATTTCAGTCTTAGCCAAATTTCAAAGTTGCATCCATGCTTTGTAGTAAAAATAATTTTTATATCTAAATCCCTCCCTCCTCTCCAAAATTATTTTTAGTTATACCAGAAGTTAATTTTAACAGTATAAATTTCTCCTTTTTCTAAGAGTCTGCAAAATCAGATTTCAAACAAAAATTGTAAAATAATTTCTCGGAAATTATAATTATCAAATTTAAAAACATAATGATAAAATGTGTGCTTCCCTCAACAAAACACAGTACCAAAATATACTTTTAAATAACAGCATTTTGGTTTTTATTTTTTTTAATTTGTCAGATTTTTCAGATTTGCAGAATGCATACTAATTGAAAAATTTTACATTATTAAGCTCATAAAACCTGAAATTTATGCCAAAATAAAAAAGTATTTTTTTTCCCTTTTGTTCGAGCAGTGGAAACAGAAGTAAGACAGTTTCTTCAATTTCATTATTTTGTTTATTATGTTTTTGCATACTTCAGTGTAATTATCTTGTGTTTGCACTAGTATCAATTTTATCTCTGAAAATTTTCATTCTTTCATTATCAAAACAGGTGGAAAGATTAATCTGATGTTTGGAGCAATTCCCATTTTATTGACTTTGGGTTACCTTCGTACAAAGTATACTAAGATTGTGGATTTTGATGCATTAAATGTATAAGTAAAGTGGCTACTTCGTTTCCCCAAAGACCAGGCAATGTTTAGCAGCTCTCCGAACACTGTCTGGAGAAACCTTTGTTTGTAAAATGTGTTGTTATTGAATATTAGTCATATATCTTTTTAATATATATAATTTGTACTTTCAATAAATGAAGAGTATATTGCAAACCAACTGAACTGTGTTGCTTTTTTATTGTATATGTGGTTTTTTATTTCAGCTAATGATGAGCCAACATTGACAACTATTTTTTTTTTTTTTTTTTCGCTTACCACTATTTAAAATTAATTGTATATTATTATTGTTCAAAAAAATAAATAAATAAATAAAAAGAACATAAGCAAAATTTAGAAAATTGCTTCACTGTTGCAGCCCTGTTATTTTTAAAAAAGTCTAATAGAGTAAGTATTTTAATTTGAACACTTATAATTCTTAAATTGTATTAACACATACACTACTTACAAATAAAAATGTTTTATATTTGTATTGTGTTAAAACTATCGGTGCAATTAAGAATTTCAATTGGGCAAACTGGATTAAACCTGTTGTCAAATGTGGTTATTTTCAAAGTGTTTAGCATATTAAAAAATTATTAAATGTCAGAAGTATGAAGAAAAAGCTACTATGAAATACATATACCGAGTTTAACAACTTGGTAAATTTTGTAAGGAAATGTCTAAAACATCAATAGTGTGCTTAGTATTAGTTGCAAAAATTTTCTTCAAATTCACAACTTAAGATTTTTTATATGAAACATAACAATTTTGACACCTGAAATTCTCTTTTATCGGTGTAGAAAAATGGAAATGAGTTATTATAGCTCATATGATGAAGATTGATTTTTTTTAAAGAGTTGTGCTAGAAAATTATTTTAAAAATCTTGAAAAATCAATAAATTGAAATAGTTTTCAAATAACTTAGTGCATTGTTAGCTTTATTTTATGGTTAGAAGTTATTAATTTGAGAAAAAAGAGAAACAAATCCTTGCCACTGCCTATATGTGTCAGCTTTGCTCACAGACATGTTTTATCATATAGTAGTGTTTAATCTGGACCATTTTTGAAGAGCGCAGCACCCTGCCCTTTTTCAAATTTACAAAATGCGCCCTGCCTTTTTAAAAAGTAGTAAAATGCACCACTAGTTTTACCCCGAGATTTGTAATAAAATATTTCTGTATATGTATTTCTAAATTAGTGTGCCCAAAAATATTTTTTTTTTTCATTTCTTTATGAATAAGAACATGAAACTATTCAATCATGTTTTAATTTAATTATATTTTTTATTTTTATATTATAAAATCATTTGAAAGTAATGTTACTTGATTTATCATACTTTAAAATTACACATTTTCCTACTTTCCCCCCCCCCCCCTTCCAAAAGCAATAACATCTTTTTTTTTTTTTTTTCCCTCTCATAAGTGCCTTTTTCTGTTGCAGTAGTGCTTTTTTTAGTGAAAAGCACCATGCCCTTTTTGTTTCTGGAGTGAACACTAACATATAGCATAAATTTCAAAGAACTTAAGTAATTTTGCACCAAGTAAAATTATTATTTGAAGCTAATATCCAAGTATATGCATTAGTGATTTCTTAGAAATGAGGTTTTTGACAGGAATTGTAAACTTAAGTCCAAAAAAAAAATAAATAAATAAAAATAAATAAATAAAATAAAGACAATATCAAAAGAAAAATTATATTTCAAGTCTACATATTATTAAAAAATGCTGTTTAAAATGAAATATGGGGCGGTGGGTAGAAATTTTTTCTGCATTGGTGCTTTTATTTCTATTTCTGTGCAAAAATCCCTTTTTAAAGAAATTACTAAAAATACAAGTATTGTTTAGTAAAAAGATAATAAAACAAGATACGTATTTAAATCAAAGAAAATTATTTGTGAAATATGTAATTATTACAAACATTTATATATAAACAACCATTAAAGCAAATTAAAGGTTTCATAATATACATGTTAAAAAAAGACCTGTAACGGCTGCTAGCAATTTCTTAGTTAAGATACAAAAGAAGTATCTAATAGTACTAACTATTTCTTAATAAACATCTGTAGTACTACTAGAAAATCTCTAGGCAACTGGGATTCCATAAACTTTTCTAGTAACCAATGCAGTTTCTTTTTAAGTATCACTACTGCATTAAACTTAGTAAATAGTACACAAACTTCTTTAATGAACATACTAAGAAATCATTAGTAAACATTACAGGTGCTTTTTTAGTTTGAAAACTAAGAAATGATTAGTAGTATTACTATTCATATACTAAATAAATACCTGTAATGGCTACTAAGAATTTCTTAGTGAAGGTACAAGAGAAGTATCTGTAAAACTTCTAACCATTTATTGGTAAAGATACTTAAAAAGGACCTGTAACGGCTACTAAGAATTTCTTAGTGAAGATACAAGAGAAATATCTGTAATACTACTAATCATTTCTTAGTGAAGATACAAGAGAAGTATCTGTAATACTACTAATCATTTCTTAGTATTCATATTAAAAAAACACCTGTAAGGTTTACTAATGCTTTCTTAGTATGTTCACTAAGAAAGTCTTTGTGCTGTTTATTAAGTTTAATGCAGTAGTGTTACTTGAGAAAAAGCTGTATTGATTACTAGAAAAGTTTATGGAATCCCAGTTGCCTAGAGATTTTCTAGTAGTACTACAGATTTTTTTTTACAGTGTAGTGATGTTTAGTTTTTGATGTAAATCGCCTCGCGCTACTATATGGCGCAACTATGCTGCATTTTTCACGATTTTACAATAAATGTATCTGAGGAGCTAATGCGTGAATTTTCATCAAACTTCAGATTCAGTTACGACCTGATAAAAAATTGATCCTGATTAGTTTTTGATGTACATCATTCAACATGCGGCGCTGTTATGCAGTTTTTTTAAGACTTTGCATAGCTCTATTTCAAAAACTAATGGGCGAATTTTCATCAAATTTGAGATTCAGTTATAAATTGACATAAGTTTTTGCTGACTAGATTTTGGTTTAAAGAACCCTTTTTTTTTTTTTTTTGAAGCATTAACATGCATAAGATAGAAAAAAGTTTTGGAATTGCCACATCTGTCTAGTTTTCTTTCGTATTCTTTTTATTAATTTTAACATGTTGAGTGCCAACTCAGTCACCAGTGACTGACACTGAACTTTCCGTTTTTGACCACGTCAGTCATCGACTGACAGTCTAAAATATGATATAAAACTAAAATACTTATACTGTTTTAAGTAATTACTGAAAGTTTATTTAAAATTTATATAATATCATGTTTTACACTGTCAATTACCGGTGACTGACGGAAAGTTCAGTGTCAGTCACCATGTGACTAAATATGGTAATATACTTACATAAACAAAAATATTCAAGAATAAAATATTTATTCGATATAATTTTGATTACGAAAAAATAAATAAATAAATAAAAATAAAAGTTGTTCGATAAATCGTGAATGTCTTTTTACAGAAAATTAATTCTTACACTGTAAAAAATGACAGACATATCTTAGCCTACAAAAAAGTATAATAATCATGAAAGCAAATATGTTCTGAGTCACCCAAGATTTCGAAAAGGGTTCCTTTATCTTTAGAAACCTCAGAAAATAATTTATTTCCGAAATTTAAAGAAGTTACTAAAATAAATTTTTATGAGCTGTCCGTCATTTTCGGAAAGTATCTGAGTAGCTTTTACTGTGCAATAATTAATTTTCGCACGTCGGAATATTACTTTTTCAGATGCTGTACATTCTCAGGTAAATATTTTGATGTAAACAAATATTCGGTGTATAGAAATACAATCGTAGACCATGTTTCCGTAAATACATCATAACATGCATTATTACTATTTCCGGGTTAGTGAATTTTTGAGTCAGAAGTTCGGGTCGGTAAGATTTAATTTTTGGGTTCAATTTAAATGTTGTTTTCGGGTTCGAGTTCGATAGAACCTGGACCGTTCAGTCCTCTGCCAAATTATTTTGCATTAAAAGCTTCTTTTTTTATATATGTAAATCATACTTAATTCTAGGTGTATTTCTCATACAAAATATGCCTCATTTAAATTTAATATTTTTTCAGCCAGATTCAATAATAACATTTTTGCAAATCACTGTTTACATCAAGAACGTTGAATTCGAAGCCTCATCGTTTCTAAGATTAGCTAGAATTCCAAGAAAAGAAACCTTATCGATTCCATTCACAAATGCTCTAGTGATATTAATATTTCGACATTCAGCTATTTTAGAACTAGTTCATTCATGACAAAATGTCGATGACGTATTATTTACTCATGGAAATGAACATCTCATCCGCGTTTATAAACAATGTATGGTGATATTGATCGCCCATATTACAATTTCGAAATCGATCTATCTGTGTGTATAAAAGTCATTCTCAGTTAGTATCGAAATCTTCAATTTTTGACCGATTTACATGAAACTTGATATACATATGTTTTAGAATAATTAGTAAAATTACTGACAAATTCCTAAAATAGTTTCGGAGCCCTATTTACTAATTTTATCAAGCATAGCTTATCATTTTGAAATTTCTTTTTCACTTTTTAATGCTAATTTTTCCATTCCGTAGCCATTAAAAAAAATGAAATTTAACAAATTATAACAACTATTTGGAAAATGATTTTTTCAAATACTATAATTTAAGATTTATAAATAAATTCTATACAAAAAAAAAATGGTTTAACATTAGATCGTTTCCTTTTTCATGATTATCGCACATTTCGTTCGTGATCGGTGGGTTCAATAATCAAACCTCGTTTTTTGTCCTTTTTTTTTTTTTTTTTTTTTTTTTTAGAAAAAGACGGACGATCTTTCATACAATGTTTTCTTTTGGATTTGGTTTCTTCAAAATCTAATAACTTGCGTTTGTCCAATTTGTAATTTTTTTACTTTCTTCTTTATTAACAACGACTTTTCGTTTTCGTATTCAAGTAAAAAATCTACAAAATGTAAAGAGCTTCGTAAAAAAAATAACTAAATAATAAATAAAATGCGGGCATTTATTGTCCAAAACAAAATGTTTGAATGGTTCCCCAATGAGTTAATAAAAATCAGTAAAAATATTATTTTTATGATGGCCAAAACATTGCTTGCGTAATAACAGTGTCATACATTATATACATTATGGATTAAACATTAATATTCCTGGACCAATCATAAAGACAAATAAAATTCGAACACCAAAAGGTATAATCTCGATCGAAAATAACAACGATTTTCCAATTGGTTAAAAAATACATATGGACGAAATTTTCATACATCAATAAAAATTCAAACTCGTTCACTATGCTTTAAAATCGGATGTTCCCATCATTCTGAGAAGATAATTCCAGTTTTTATATTAGGTGTCCTGTGATAATAACGCCGATTGTTAATATTGCACGTAATTATGAAGAAATTCGCGAAATGGCACCTACGGTCCTGCAAATTAGAGATCAAACTGGTCGCCAAAGGCGTCTAGTTGTTTAAAATTTGCTGTGCTGTGTTATCGGTTTAGTCAAAAGAGATAATAATTAACACGTTCCGGACCAATGGTGCATAACTGCATTTTCAAAAAGTATATACAGAATTTCTTTTTAGGCCACATCAGTAAAAAAGAGAAGTAATACTTGTTTTAGAGCATTTTCGTAATTATTTAAGTAAAGGTAACTTTAAAAAATGGTACCAATCAAATAAAATTTGTGTAAAATTCACCGGTCTCGAAGGAGTTAAAGCAGGGATGCGCCACAAATACCTAGTTTTAATCACTAAAGTTTAGTCGTTTTCTTTATTTTATTAGATCTCAGAAGTCGTGCCATTAAATAAGGCGGTAAATACTGTTAAGATTTAGTGGTACGTATTGATCATTTTTGACGTGGCACTTGCATCCTTGGGTTAAAGCAATCAATTCAAAATTTTAAAATAAAAGAATATTTAAATTAAAAAAATTAAATAATTTACTTTAAATGTAATATTTCTTTAATCATTTTCTTTAAGATTTCACATACAGTCGAGTCTCTATCTCTATATAACGAAATCCACCGTTCCAGTAAAAAATTCGTTATATAGAGAAATTCGATGCATAGAAAATGATGTTAAAAATCGTGTTTAATGTGTGAAATTTGAACAAACATTATTTTTGATCTTTTGAATTAAGAATTTGAAATGTTTAAAAGTAAATATTAACGTAACATTTTATTTCTTAATTATTTAAGCCGTTTCAAAAAAGAGAACAGACATTTATTTGAAAGCTTAATGAAAATCAAATAAGGAAGACTTGAATTAATTTCAGACGAAAAAATTTGTAATTATTTGTTGTTTTAATTTTAAAGTTAATTTTAGCTATGAATGAAAATTTGTAGTTAACATTTCCCTCCATTTGAAGGCCTCTTTTATGTGCCTCTCACTAATTCCTCTCTTACATGTGTATCAATCCAGTTGACACTGTTTTGAGAAAGATGTGGAAAGGTGTGTGGGAGGTGGAAGGAATTCGTTGGATTTGAAGAAAATGGAGAGAAGTAACATTAAAAAAAAAAAAAAAAAAAAAAAAAGTGGCACTGGCGATAAATCAAAAATAAGTAATGGAAAATTGATTCCATATGGTTTCGAAGCTTTTAAAAACTGAATAAATTAAGACCAATTTATGAAAAAATTCGTTATATGGAGATATATATTTCGCTATATAGAGACTGTTTTAAATGTAATCATGCGAAAAGGGGACCGTTCCTACTAAAAATTCGTTATATAGAGAAATTCGATGTATGGAGTTTCGTTATAGAGAGATTCGACTGTATTAATATTTTATTTTCATTTTACTATTATTATTATTATTTTAATCAAATAAAGTGAGATTAACTTTTTAAACGTAAACTGCTTTTCCGAAACTCGGGGATGTTTAACCGGACAATAATAATGCATGATTATTCATATATATGTCACACAAAATCTTCGATTAACCAAAATGTACAGTAATTTCACTCTCCCACAATTCCTTCGCCAAAGGCTTCACCTATCTAATGCATTTCCGTTAAATATCGATACGTAATGGGTGTGGTTTATAGAAGAGATTAATTGGGGCTGCGGTCCCATTTGCAGTAAATGTCCGCGGAATGGCGATATGTCACGTGGAACGAACGAACGTGGAGTTTTATCGCCAGTTGCCATTCAATGAACAGCCTATAAAAATTGGGACTTCATTTTAAGTGATTAAGAATAAATTGACGATAGTTTTCTAATATTATAGAAAAAATATTTCACAATATTTATGTACTCTGTAAAAAGACTTTTTCATCGTACGAAAGAGCTGATGACATGATTTCGAGATGTCATGATTTTCGAGTTACCATAATTTCGCAAAACATCATTCATCTTTAGAAACATCAGGAACTAATATATTTCGAACTTTGTAGCAGAATTTTGTATTTTTAAAGTATAAATAAAGCTCTTTTGTTGCCACTGAATTTGAAAAGGTTACCAAGTATCCTTTATCGCACATTAATGAGTTTTCGGAAAACAGAAAATCGGTTTTTTGGCAACTATTCATTCTTGATTAAATATTTTCAGCTGCGTAACTGAATCCATGCATGAAAGAGTTGTAACATAATGTTAATTAATGTTAAGGTTAATGTTACCAATTCATCATGTTTGTTTGTAAAATAAGTTTGTGGAGTATGGTAATCTTTCCTTGAGAATAAAAAGCTAAGAAAAAAAAAAGAAACTTGGCAAGTTAAACTGATGACATGCAGCTCACAGGGTATTTAACTGAACATTATACTCTTATTTTGCATGAAATAAATTAAGATAAATTAATTTAAATAAATTAAGGAGGGGGGTAGGGGTTAGAATCCACCGTCCACCCCTTTTTACACTTAACCAATGAATCTCGATTTCTAATCAGGGAGCGTCTTATCAAAATAAACCTGTATACCAAATTTAAATTAAATCCGATAATCAAGTATGAAAAGCTCATTTAACTAAATTAAGGAGAATTTATTCACCCATCTCTCCCCGTTATGCTTAATTAACCTCCAAATATAATCAGATAGCGTATCAGGATATACCGATATACCAAATTTAAAGGAAATAGGGAGCAAATATGTATTCGTATATGCGTATAAAGTACAAAACCTTGCTTAAAAATCATTGTGCTGTGTTATGGTTAATCGATTGAGTCAATAATAAAAGCGATTAATAATAAAAAAAACCGTCAAAACTTTTAAATTCCTCATTTAATTCAAAAATAGCTTACGTTAATTAATAAGTTTTCAGTTTTAACCTTTATTTAGTCTTCATAAATTAATATTTTATATTTAATCCAATATTATTTTTTAAGTAAAAAATTATTGACGACCACCGTCTGAACGCAGCTTCGTCAAAATTCGGCAATGCTTAATCACCTTAATAATAATAATACATTCATTTTCAAAGAAACTCCCGCAGCGCTTTTAGGGGGAGAACACCTAATTCTTATCGGTCAAGACGTTACGGAAATCAGCAGAATTCGGAAAATGCTTGAGGGGGCGTCGCGCCGAATTTGGTCCACAAACAGATAGTCCCCTATATGATAAAGGACCAAAAAAATATCGTGAAGAAAATGTTAACACACAATTATTTGATACGAATTTTATTTCTAAGCATACACTACCTGTAACAGAAATAAAAATATTAGGAAACGTAATTACAAGTCTTATTGATAGTGGCTCAAGTATTTGTCTTCTAGAAGAAAGTATCTTTAAATCATTCAAAGAAGATAAACGTATTAAATATTTAAAAATAGATGCCCAAATTAAATCCATAACTGGTGATAGTTTAACAATTACTAATTGTGTTTCTTTGCCAATTCAAATAGGAAATAAAAATTTATTTCACAAATTTTACATCGTTAAACACCCTCTGTCTAATTATTATAGTTCAATTTTAGGTTATGACTTATTAAAATCAGGAGAGTATGAAATTTCTTTTATTAATGATACTTTAAAATCAGGAAATTCTATTTCACGAATTCGTGATGCACGATCAGATCCAGTAATTTCAAATGCCACTATTTATGCTTACATAAAGAAGAAATTTACTTTAGAGCCTGGAGAATCTAAAGATATTGACTTATTGTTAGATCGACCAACAGAAAAAGGAGCTGTTGTTAAATTCTTTTCATGTTTAAGAAACCCAAACATAAAATTTGTTAACAATTTATGCACAGTAAACAATGACATGCGTTTGTCCGTAAGGGTCTCTAATTTATCATCGAAACCTGTCCCTTTCAATAAAAACACGCGTGTAGGTACAATTAGCTCAGAATTTGATAGCAGAGATATAGAAATGATAAAAAAACTCAGGCGCGATGAGCTAAAAATAACTGATTTTAACTTATCACATCTAGACACAGAAACAAAGGCTAAATTATCAAACTTATTAATGGAGTACGCAGATATTTTCAGTAAACGTTTATTTACTATTGGTAGAACTGAGGCAATTCAGCCTAACTTAATAGTTGATGTGGATAAAATAAATTCAGAGAGACCAAATCGGGTACCACACGCTTTAAAAAATGAAGTTAGGCGTCAATTGACAGAATTAGAGAAAGCCAATATTATAGAACGATCAAATTCCCATATTAGTTCTCCATTAGTTATAGTTAAAAAGAAAAATTTATCAGGGGATCCACTCAAGCAAAAATATCGTTTAGTTGTAGACTACCGCGAAGTTAATGCAAATCTCAAATATCCGAGATATAAATTACCAGTTACACAACATCTGTTAGATAAATTAAGAGGAAATAAAATTTTCACCACTTTAGATCTCAGTTCCAGTTTTTGGCAAATCCCCTTGAAACCAGAAGATAGGGATATTACTACGTTTAGCAGTCCTAAAGGTAACTTTCGATTTGTATGTATGCCACAAGGATTAAATGCCTCGAGTGAAACTATGTGTCAATTAGCTGACCAAATACTTGCGCCATTATCTGAGTTAAAAATTTCAAATTTTATTGATGATTACGCAATCGGAAGTAAAGATGTTGACCAGATGTTAGATAAATTAAGACAACTTTTCGAGAGATTTCGAACTTTTGGATTAACAATAAATCCTGAAAAATGTTCCTTTTTTCTACCTGAAATTGAATTTTTAGGGCATCGTTTAAGTGAACAAGGAATTCGTCCATTAGAATACAATGTTATAAAAATAAAAGAGTTTCCCGTCCCAACTACTGTAAAAAAAATACGAAGATTCGTTGGACTAGTTGGCTACTATAGAAAATTCATTAAAAATTTTTCAGAAATATCAACTCCATTAACTAACTTAACTAGAAAGAATGCCAAGTTCCGTTGGACTGATGAGGCGCAAAATTCATTTGATATATTGAAAGATAAACTTTCAAAACCACCGATACTTATTCATCCTGATTATGAAAAGGAATTCATTCTATCGACAGACAGTTCCAATCATGCTTTGGGTTCAATGTTAGGACAACTAGATGAAAATCAAATCATTAGACCCATTGCTTATTTTTCAAAAAAACTGAATCCTACGCAATTAAAATATCCAATAGTCGAAAAGGAATTATTAGCAATTATTCAATCAATTAAGTGCTTCAAACATTACCTATATGGTCGGCATTTTATTATCAAATGTGACAATAAGGCGCTGACTCAAATGTCAAAACTTGAATCACCAGGTGATCGTGTCGCGAGATGGTTCGCATTCTTAAGCGATTATAATTATACATTCGATTTGATAAAATCTGAAGAAAACATTGTTGCAGATATACTTTCGCGTGATTTCTTTGACAGTTCAATAAATTCAACAAATAATTCAAATAATTCTAATAAAATCACAGAAAACAGGCAACCTCTAGAAAATAAATCTGCTAAATTAAGCGAAAATGAAATTTGCAACAATAATAACGCAAGCTTAATTTCTGAAAAATTAGTGGAAGGAAATAAAATTATAGACGATGAGCATATGAAACAATGTACAGATCTTAAAATTGGAGCAGGCCTAGAAAATTTAGGAAATTCGTGTTTTATGAATGTAATTTTGCAAAGTTTATCATATTTAAAACCATTGTTTTATTATTTTTCTAATACTATGTCAAATTGTAGAAATAAAATTAATTGCACTATATGTATGTTTAAGAGACACTTAGATTCCGTGATTGGAAAATCAGGGCAAATTATAAAACCGCTCGAATTTCATCAGCATCTTGGTGATATTGGGAGCCAGTTTCGAATTTATAATCAAGAAGATGCTCACGAATTTCTTCAGCAGCTTATAAATCGATTACAGCAGGACAGTTTAAATCATACGGATATAAGCAAAGGAAATAACCTAAATAACAAGATTAACAAAATTAGAAATATATTTGAAGGTACTTTTCGAAGTCAGATAGAATGTCTGAGATGCGGAAAGAAAAGTATCACATTTGAACCCTTTGCAGATATTTCACTAGAAGTTAAGCAGGGCGTTTCAACTCTCGAAAAGGCGTTAGAGGAATTTAGTAAAATTGAATTTCTAGGGGAAGAATATCGATGCTATAATTGCAGAACTTATTCTAAAGCAGTTAAGGATTTGTCGATATTTAAGTACCCAGATATAATTACGTTCCATTTTAAAAGATTCGAGTTCTCTCAAAGAAGTGAAAAAAAATTGACAAATTTCATTTCCTACCCAGAAAATCTTAATCTTAGCATTTGTAAAGTCAATGGGAGGAATAAGAGACCATTATGGTATAAATTAACCACTGTTATAGTCCATTCCGGAAACTCTATGCATGCAGGTCACTATTACTGTTATGTCAGAGACTCCTATAATAATTGGTACTTAATGGATGATTCTAGAATCATACGCGTATCACCTGAAACTGTACTTAATCAGGAAGCATACATTATTCAATATGTCAAGGATGAGCATGATACACAAACAGTTGAAAGTACAAATTTAGTAGGGGTAAATGCTTTGCAAATAGACCTCCCTACTATTGCAGAAGTGAAAGTAGCGCAACGTAACGATAAGAGACTTTCAGAAATTATTTGCATATTAGAAAATTCAGCTAAGCAGGGTTTACATAAATACATGGATTATTTTATACGGGATGGATTATTATTACATAAGGGTTGCATTCCAATTAATAGAAAAAATAGAAATGTTGAACAAGTAGTTATCCCTGATATATACAAACCACATATACTCACAGCAAAGCATATTTCTCATTTTGGCGTGTTGAAAACATATAATGCGATTCGGGAAAAGTATTTTTGGGAGAACTTATTTAGTGATACAAAACATTTTGTTCAATCATGCAAACAATGTACATCTTTTAAATCAATAAATAAGTTTCCGCCAATTCCGATTCAAAGACATTATATACCATCTAAAGTTAATCAATATATCAGTGGAGATTATATAGGGCCGTTTAATACTACAGATAGGGGCAATAAATACATTTTAACTTTCGTTGATCATTTTTCTAAGTTTATAAAATTATATGCTGTCCCCAGTACTACAACACTTAATTCAGCTCAATGCTTATTAAATTATTTGTGCACATTCGGAATTCCCGAAAAATATTTGACTGATCGAGCCACTTGCTTTACGAGTGATGTATTTAAAATTCTTTGTAAGAAATTTGGAGTGATTAAATTAATGACAACTGCTCAACATCCCACTTCAAATGGTTCAGTTGAAAAAATTAATCAAAATATAAAAAAATCACTTGCTATATTTGCGGAGGAGACAGCTCAGTGGGATGATTTTATTGATTTTTATGCGTTAATATATAATAACAGCATACATTCAACAACTAATCTAAAACCAGCCTTTTTGCAATTTGGTTATGATCAAAATCTACCAACTGATTTAATAAGTGAGCCGCGTGGAATAGAATATGTCCCATATCAGGATTTCGTAGCCCGTAAAGCGCGCCAATTACAGTATGCTAACGAAAAAGTCAAGAAAAGTCTACTTGAGTCTGCTGAAAAACGGGAAAATTATCAGCACCAGAAAGCAAAATATCGAAATTTCGAGCCCGGTCAACTTGTTTTTCTGCATAACAGAGATTGCGATCGATTTGAACATACCACAAAGAGACGTACATGCACCGGTGTTTTTAAAATAGTTAAAAAACATAATTTAGTGGACTATTCAATAATAGATCCCATGAATCACAATGCCAAAGAAATTAAGGTTCACGCTGATCGCCTAATCCCCTATGTGCAAAGAAAAGAAAAACTTGACCTTTTTCAAAATTTATTACCAAAGAAAGTAAAATTAGACATACAGGATATTCATAACCAAACTAAAAAAACTACTCCACATGCTGTATTCGAAGATAATTCTCAATATGCGTACAATCCCTTTTTATGGTCACCCTTAGAGCAGACGCCCCGTCATAACTCAATAAACAATGATAAGATAGAAACTAATCCCGCTCCAAGTCCAACAATTCATTTGGACAATATAAATGAGGATATTAACACCCATAATACAGAGCCCATAATTGACTCACCAAGTCTATCCGAGAATTCGGAAGATACAATTGTCTATTCTCCGAATGGGATAGCAAATACTCATATCGACAGTCAGAAATCGACATACGATCTTCGACCGATGGATCCACGATACGTATCAGATAGGTTCAAAAATTGGACATTTAAAATAGATAAATAAATTATAATTATTGTACTATTAAGAAACATATATATATAATGTTTCTGTAATTATTAGAGGGTTTTGATAAAAAAAAAAAATTATAATTACTATTGATTAAGAGATATTAAGTTTATTAAAATGCATTCATATTCCTCTGATATTCTTTTATATTTCGGTTTAGTGGTATTTTGCTATTGTATTTCTGTATTCATAACCATTTTTTTTTTTTTTTTTTTACGAAGTTTGAGTTTTCTTCTAGGTTATGTATAGGTATTAGGTGTAAATAAAAGTATATCTTAATTATTTGGTATATACTATGTTCCGTTCGGCTCAGTGATCTAGTAAGTTGAAAATTATAATTATATTTATGGGCATATAGAATTTTGGGTATCTCTGTAAATAATGTAAAAAAAAAAATATTTATAAATATAGATAGAGTAGATTGGAACAATTATAAATTACATTTTCTTTTCATGCACGGAGAACCTCTTTTGTCAAGTACGAACTGTTTATCCAGGAAAGATAAAAATATGTGAATTTGTGTTCCATCTGTATGAGGGGAGAATACGCAAAGGATTGTTGAACTTGCTCGGGAAGGTGGTTGAGGAGAAATGCGATCTTGTGATCTACCCAAAGAAAAAAAAAAAAAAATAGGAAAAAGGGGGGAGGATACGAGATATTATCGGTAAGGTGAACAAATTGCGTTCAAAAGAAAAAAAAAAAAAAAAAAAAAAGAAAAAAAGTTAGGCTACCAGATAGGATATGTGGATGACTTCTGTTTTGTTTTCATTTTGGGTAAACAAAAGTGCGTTCAAAAAAAAAAAAAAAGGTAGAGAGAAAGATATATAAAAGATTTTAGCTTATAGTATACTTTTATGCATTAGAAAAATATTGATAGTCATAAAATATAAGCGTGTTTTTTTTTTTGTAGTTGAATTATATGAAGTTGGTAGTGTTATTGCTGTTAAATTTTAATATAATATGATACATTTCTATTATACATATAAATTATAATTTACTTTCATTATAAAGGAAGTATGAATTTGGTTATATCTAGTATAATATAGTAGAATATCACTCAACTGTATTTATTGTTATATAGATGTTCGTTAATTCAATTTAAAGTGCCAATACATAGAAAATTGCATGGGTTTTATTTGATTATTATACTAAAATGGCACACTTATTTTTATGTTACTCATGTTATTTTACTAAATCGAACGTGTCATATAAGAAAATTAATATGACATTTCAAGTTATTATACTATAGAGTGTGTTTTGATATTTTGATAATTACCTGTTTATGTATATTAATTAGATATCAGGTGTCGGATTATATATATAAATAAATGCAGAAGTTTACTACATTGTTATGTATGGTGACGTAGCATTGAAATTTTATATTTAAGAAGATTAAGAGTGTTAGATATTGTAGTTGTATGACATGATTGAGATATTAGTTTTTTTTTTCTGCAATAACTTGTATTATAATTAGATCGTAATCAAATTCAATTTATTTCTATGAAACAATTTTTGCAGTAAGAACTGTATTTGTATAATTAGTCTATTTGGAATTGATTTAGATTTAAAATTATGACAAAATAATAATAATTAATTAAATTATAATAAGTGCCTTATTAATTTTAGCTAAGTTTTATAATCATAAACCAGGGTGATTTATTTGTTTTTAGATAAATATTTATGATTGTTCTAAATATATTATTTTGATTTCTTTCATCATTTCAAAATTTTGTTCTTATTCTATTGAAAAGGCGTTCAGCAATTCTATTATACAAAAACAAAATTTATTTTAAACACATATAAAATAATACATTACATCCACTTAAACATTCAAATTTATAAATGCTAGTAGAATTTTCTATTTGATCATATGTTGTTTCATTTCTGCAAAATGGCCAATTGCGGGAATGTATTGTTAGGATGATTAAATGGGACTTTAATTTCAAGAATGTAACTTAAAAAAAAAAAAAAAAAAAAGTAATAATATAAATATATGTAATGCTTAATTTTCTTTCATCATTTGTTCCTTTTACAAACAAATGGGAAAGAAAAGTTGACTTAATATACAACATGACGATTCCTTTGAATCATTATACTATTGCCTTAAGAGTTGATCTTCGTATTTTCAATTTAAATATAATTAATTAACTGAATTAAATGTGCTAAAAAAAAATAAAAAATTAAATAAATAAATAAATATTAATAATAATACAATTGAGTTATTATTCGATTTTTTTTTTTAAATTTATGCCATCAGCTGAATTTTAATAAATTACTTTATTGTTTAAATTAATTTTAATAATATTTGGTTGCTCGAAATACTTAATTGTTAAACCCACTTTCCTGCATATATCAATCATTATTTTAAAACTATACTACACACAAATCCCTGGAATTACGCTATAATCTACTGCCAGTGGAAAAGGAGCAGCTGAGGCTGTTCCCCTCCTTGATGAACTTTTGTGGAAATTCTTCAATTGCTGCAGTCAATTTTCTACACTCAATGCATGTTACAGTCATGTACATATACTTCTGTATGACAATATATCATCATGCTACTGATGATTGCTTAAAAATTTTGCCTGCTATTTCATCACTTTTCATCCAACAAGCTGCAACTTGCAAACTTTACAAAGAATGCGCAGTTTTACCTGTTTGTGAAATGTTTATAGTTTGGTGATTCTTATATACATTTCCATGCAAGAAAAACATCACACAAATCATTTTCTTTTTATTGTGATTTGTTTAGGACGGCGTGTTTATAAGATGGGATACGAATATTCCATCCATATTTCAGTAGTGAGGATCGTGGAGGTGATACTGGAATTCTACTACTTCTGTTTACGTTCCATTTCAACACCACCTTCAATTCTGCAAATACTAATTAACCCATCGTATATCACTGTTTCTAACTTTAGTTGGTGGAGGAACTTATTGATATTTAACGTTTTATCAAATTCAACAAACAACATGGTGGAGTTTACCTACAACGACTTATATGGTTTCTATAATCGTTAATATACCTGCGGTTTGTGAGCGGACTTCAAACATTGGATTTATTTTTTAATCATCGAATTTCACAAAAGAAGAAATAAAATCAAAAGAATATAATTATCTTAATCTTCAGATGCGTAGATGTGCATCTTTTACGATTGTTACTGTCAAGTTCAATCTTCGACTTCAACAAATGACTTTATTTTACTCTTCAGATGCGTAGATGTGATTCATTTACGACTGTTACTGTCAAATTTCGATCCTCGACCTCAACGAATGACTTTAAACAACATACTTTTGTGAAACGCTATAAGTGAAAAGAAATGACATTATTTCCGTAAAAAAACTTTCTTTCAGTGCAAGGATGATGAATTATTTTATAAACACTTGACTTCAATAGACATTGATAGTGATGCAAGTGTACAAAATTACTAAAAGACATTTGTTGAAAAGTGCTTCTTTACATGCATATTAATAATATTTATTAGACTTTTCTTTCAGATGCATTTTTTTTTCAAAACTTTTATTCAAACTATATTTACGTCTGTGCATCTATGGAACATTTCACCTAACAAATTTGGTGTTACTAATCAGGAAGAAACTTATTTTTATATTGCTAATTTTTCATTGTGTTTAATGTTATTTTGGTATTATTAATTTAATAACTAAAATTATTTTATCGCTACTTATTTATTTCCTAGTTGAAAGTTGGTATCATCATAATTTTTAAATTTATTATTATTATTATTATTGCTTGTTTTTTATAAATGTAATGTTTTTAATGCGTATTATTTCTCTTTTTACAATTGTAAGGATCTAGAGGATGCCTAATTGTTTTATTGGGACTTAGGTCTTTTTCTTTTTTTTTTGTGTTTTTTTTCTTTATGGAGAAAGTCGTATCATTGTCGAGATAAACCCGACACATTTTTCGCGGCTCGCTGTAGTAGTACAGTACAGTAAAAAAATAAAAGACACATTATATAAGAATGCAGGATGTTAGACCACACAAGATAGTTTGAGGTGCACGTGCATGCGGGAATTCGTCAAAAGGATAGAATTTCCACGATTTAACGACTTTTGTGAAACGGGGTGTTTTGCAAGGGGCTAGTGAATTCTGGCTAAACAGTCAGTTAGCCAATAAATTTGTCAAAAATGTTTATAAGTTAGACTGGAAAAGATTGAATTTCCAGTAAACAAGAGTAAGAATCTTCGCGCAGATGGGAGTTCAAAGAAATAAATATGTCCACTGTGGTATTTGAATGTCTGCAAATTTAGTAGTGGGATTAACATGTTAGCCAAAAAATGTCGCATTCGGTAACACGATTCTCACATTACATCGTAAAAGGGGTTTTAGCTGTTTACTTGGATTTGTTTTCAGACCACCTGCATATGGAAAAGCGCGTTACTTGAAAAATTATAATGATATGCGAGAGAGAGAAATTTTATAGGAGGATAAGATTTTTAGGAGGGATTTTCAGGCAGGGAGAAGTTAGTAGAATGGGATGTCGAGAGAAAGAGGAAGGAAGGACAGATTAGAATAGTCTTTCATGACTGTGGGTTTTGTTTTGGTGCTCTCTCTGGGACAAAGAATAAGTTGATGGTGGGGATATGAGCACCGGTATGGGGATGTGCTTGACGCCCGACGATGACGTTCCTAGTATATCTAAGAGGTGAGTGGGTTCCTTCCTGAGTTTTTGAGCAACCTTATCATATTAGGCATCCTTTAAAATCCTGTATTATATTATTAATTATAATCACAATAAATCTATTGGAAGATTTACAATGTATTTATCATGATTTTAACCATAAATAAAATGTCGTTATTACCTTATGTTTGTAGACTTTATGTCTTCTAAAACATCCGACTCTAGAGCCTGGGAATCTTAATGTAAACAAAGAAAGTAAAGTAAAGCTAACAGTAGTCGGACACTAGTCACTGAAAAAAACAAGGATGCTAATGATAAATCTACGGGGACGTTCTTTTCAAATATCTCGCTCCAATTTTAATATTTTTATACGATTTTTTTTATAGGATAGCTGAGTACGATCTACAACTGGGCTAGTTTTTACTTTTTCGATTTTGGTTTCAGATTTTTTATATTATGATAGTTTCAATTTCAGAACCGGTTCAAACAAGTTTCGAAAATTAAAGTAATTTTTTTAAAAATCTGAAATTTAAATTGAAAAGGTAAAAACTAGCCCGGTTGTAGATCGTTCTCAGCTATCCTATACAAAAAAAATCGTGTAAAAATATTAAAATTTGAGCGAAATCTTTGAAAAGAACGCCCCTATAGACTTTTCATTATCATCCGGCTCTTTTTCAGTGACAAGTGCGGGGCCTTAGACAAAATATAAAGTTATTTCACTCCTCAATTCCTCAGCCAAAGGCCTATCCTATCTAATGGATTCCCGTTAAATATCGATACGTAATCTTTGCAGTTTGTCTAAGTGAGTAATTGGGGACATTTACAGTAAATATCCGCGGAATAGCAAAATATCAGATGATACGAACGAAAGTGGAATTTTATCGCCATCTGCTATTCATGTAACAGCTGTGGTCGAGAGGTTCTGACCTCTCAACAGGTAAATGGCAAGTGCTGGGTTCGAACCCAATCGCAGCCGTCGGCCTAACCGTTTGGAGTTTTCGTGGTTTTCTTCGAACCTTGCGTAAATACGGATTAGGTTCCCTTAGAAAGACCCCCACGAAGAGCACTCCCCCTCCTCTGGGCCTATATCCCTCGAGTAAGTAATCGGTCGACACAAAATAAACCAATAAATCATGTAACAGCTTATAAAAAGTGAGAGTTTATTTTAAGTCATTCAGAATAAATTGGCGATAACTTTCTAATATTATAGAAAAAATATTTTATAACATTTAGGTACTCTGTAAAATAACTTTTTATCTTAACCTCCTGAGTCCTGATGTCGCCTTTAGGAGTTACTAAAGAACATCCTTTAAATAAATTTAAATGCTTCTATAATTGTTAAAATTACTTCTAGACTTTTTTTAATGCTTCGATATATAGGCTGATAGATCTTTGGAGGTGTTTTATTGTAATCTTAAGTAGGTTTTTGTAGTCCCAAGTAATATTTGTCTCAGGACTGAGGAGGTTAACTTACGAAAGTAAGACATATCTGCGTTCGAAAACACAAAATAATCTTTTATGAGTTACCATGATCTCGAAAAGCATTAATCATATTTAGAAACGTCAGAAATTAATATATTTCGAACTTTGTAGAAGAATTTTGTATTTTTAAAGTATAAATAAAGTTCTTTTATTGGCACTGAATTTGAAAAAGTTACTATGTACTCTTTATCGTGCATTAATCAGTTTTTTAAAAATGGTAAATCGATTTTTAAGCGCTTAAGAATTCTCAATTAAATATTTTCAGCTGCATAACTATATACATAAATGAAAGAGTGACAACATAATGTTAAGGTCAAGGTTAATGTTATCAATTCATCATGTTGTTTTGTAAAATAAGTTTGTGGAGCATGAAAAACTTTACTTGCGAATAAAAAGCTTAGAAAATAAAAAAAAACGTGCTTAGTTAAACTGATGACATGTTAATTACACTAACTGTACATTATACTCTTGTTTGGCATGAACATGGATGGCATTTAGCTAAACTACGGGCCGGGGGGGGGGGGGGGGGTGAATAGCATTCTTAATCTAGTTAGACTTAAACAATGGACATCCAAACCTATCCAGTGAAAAACCAGCTGGATCCAGTAACCTATCCAGCCTTGTCCGAATAAACCTGTATACTAAATTTAAATTAAATCGGATAATTAATTACGAAAAACCCATTCAATTAAATTAAAGGGGAATTAGCTCCCCCCCCCCACCACCACACTTCTCCTCTTTATACTTACTATAATCTTGAAATATAATCAAAAGTACCTTATCAGAAAAACCAGTGTACCAAATTTTATGGAAATCGGAAGAAAACATGTATATATATATGTGTGTGTGTACTGTGTACAAAACATTACTCAAATTTCATTGTGCTGTGTTATGTTTAATCAATTGTGGTAATAATTAAAGCGACTAATGATAAAAAAAATGCGTCAAAACTTTTAAATTCCTTATTTATTTCAAAAATAGTTTATGTTAAATAATAAGTTTTAAGTTTTAACCTTTAATTAATCTTCATAAATTAATATTTTATTTTTAATCTCACTATTGTTTATTTAATAAAAATATTTGAGGATTACTATCTTAACACAGACAGCTTCGTCGAAATTCAAGGATGCTTAATCACTTAAATAATAATGCATGAATATTCCTGTACAATAAACTACATCAAATCCTCTATTAACCACAATCTACAGTTATTTCATTCTCCGTCAATTCCTTCGTCAAAATCTTCACCTATCTAATGCATTTCCGTTAAATATCGATACATAATGGGTGTGGTTTATCTATGAGAGTAATTGGGGCTGCAGCCTCGTTTGCAGTAAATGTCCGCGGAATGGCGATATGTCATGTGAAAGAAACGAACGGGGAATTTTATCGCCAGTCTCTATTCATGTAAGGGATTATAAACATAGGGACTTCATTTAAAATGATTAAGAATAAATTGACGATAACTTCGTAATATTATAGAAAAAAATGTATTTCACAACATTTCAGTGTAAAAAGGTTTTTTTTTTTTTTTTTTTAATCTACGAAAATAAAATGTACCCACGTTCGAAAACATAGAATAAAGTTTTCAAGTTACCGTGATTTCGAAAAGCATTGCTTACCTTTAGAAACGTCAGAAACTAATGTATTTCGAGATCTGTAATAGATTTTATTATTATTAAAGTTTTTAAAATAAATCTGCCACTGAATTTCAAATAGTTTCTGCATACTTTTTATGATGCAGTAATCGGTTTTTTTGTAACTGGAATTTCGGCTTTTAGGCTGCTATTTATTCTTGATGAAATATCTTGAGTTGCGTGACTAAGCCCGTACATGTAAACATAATAAAATAATATTAATGTTAATGTTAGTGTTCTTAATTATTCAGGTTTGTTTTTAAAGCATGTTTGATCAACATGAAAATCATCAACATATTCATCGTTTTATGTTGCATATTCAAAGATCAACATATTCATCGTTACATATGAATGGATAGTTTACAAAAACAAATATTCCGGGTTGAAAAAAGTGAATAATACACAACAAAATAACTTGAATTTTTTTCCAAAACTCAGTGGCAGTAAAATAAAACTTTATTTTTATAAACAATACTTTAAATCTTGAAAATATATTGGTTACTGAGTTTTCGAAAGATAAAAAACCCTTTTTCGCAAACGTGGGTAACTTAGAAAACATTTTTGTTTGCATTATATTTTCCAATATTTAGAAACATTACCTATATATATGTATGCAGTTTACAAAACATTCTTAATATTCATGGTGTTGTGTTATAAACTTAATCAAAATAATAGTTAAAGCAACCAATATTGAAAAATTCTCAAAATTTTTTAATTTCTTTTCTATTTCAAAATAAGCTTATGTTAATAAATAAGTTTTAATCTTTAACTTTTATTTAATCTCCATATATTAATATTTTATTTTAAATCTCAACATTATTTATTTAATTTTAAAAAAATGAGGATCACCGTCTAAACACAGCCAGCTTTCTTGAAATTCAGGGATGTTTAATCACCTTAACAATAATGCAGGAATATTCATTCAATGGCACACAGAATTCCCTGCCGAGTAGAATATACAGTTATTTAGCTCCCTCAATTCCTTCACCAAAGGCTTCACATAACTAATGGATCCCAGTTAAATATCGATACGTAATAGGTGTGGTTTATCTAACAGAGTAATTGGAGCTGTGGCCCCATTTGCAGTAAATGCCCGCGATATGGCGAAATGTCAAATGAAATGAACGAACGTGTAATTTTATTGACAGTTGCTATTCATATAACAGCTTATAAAAATTGCGACTTCATTTTAAGTGATTAAGAATAAATTGACGATAATTTTGTAATATTATAGAAAAAATATTTCACTATATTCAAGTACCGCTTATGCACCACTTTACTTCCGGCAGATATGAATCTCTAGATTTCTTTATTATCACACTTCCATAAAATAAAGGGTTTTTTTTTTTTTTTTTTTCTTGGGCTCGATAGCTTAAGTTTTTGGTTGTTGGCTCTTGGATTATTATTACATACATGTTGTTAACCAAAAACTTGTTCCCAAACAAATATTCTCAGAAACCGATCCATCATTCCACTACTCGTTTTCCTACTTTTTTACTTTCTTCTGTTTCGTTCTCCTACTTTTTTACGTTCTTCTGTCTCGTTTTCCTACTTTTTTACTTTCTTCTGTCTCGTTTTCCTACTTTTTTACTTTCTTCTGTCTCGTTTTCCTACTTTTTTACTTTCTTCTATCTCGTTTTCCTACTTTTTTACTTTCTTCTGTCTCGTTTTCCTACTTTTTTATTTTCTTCTTCTCGTTCTCTTACTTTTTTTTTTTACTTTCTTCTGTCTTTACAAGAAGAAAATATCGGATTCATGAAAAAATTTTGACTTCCGGTCAGAAAGTCCTGAACATGATTTGATGGTTTTTAGAAAATACAGTCTTTCAGTATGCCTGCCATTTTCTCTAAATGTGACAAAAATTTTGTGGACGCTTCATCTCATAAACTAATGCACAGAATTTCACAGTACTTTCGATTCAATTAGACCTTGATATAAACTGATACTCATTACTTTTTAGTATAAATCGCTCAAAAGGTAGTGCTGATATGCTGCATTTTTTACGATTTTCGTAATAGCTATATCTCAAGAACTACTGCACTCATTTACATCAAACTTCAGTTTCAGTTAGTCCTTGATAGTATTTGACGCAGATTACTTTTTTTCTGAAAATTGCCCAACAATTGGCCATGCTATATTGCATTATTTATAATTATCGCAATAGTTCTATTTCAAGAACTACGGCACGAATTTTTATCAAACTTCCGATTCAGTTAGTCCTTGGTATAAATTAGTGATGTTTAGTTTTTGACGTAAATCGCTTAACAAGTAAAACTTCTAAGCAACATTTTTCACGATTTCCACAATAGCTGTATCGTAAAAATGAATGCACGAATTTCCATCAAGCTTCATATTCAGTTAGTCCCTCGAATAAATTGATCCTAGTTAGTTTTTGGTGTAAATCACCTAACAGGTCGCGGTGCTATGCAGATTTTTTTGCGATTTTCACAATAGCTCTACCTCAAAAACTAATGCACGGATTTTCATCAAACTTCAGATCCCGTCAGAAGTTGACATAAGTTGTTGCTGATTAGAATTTGGTGTAAATCACCTCTAAAAAGACAACTGCAGTTCTACAGATATAAAGTAACAGAAATCTGTACGCTTACTAAACTTTTATCTGTATACACTGTACATTGTACAAAAAAAGATGAACATCTACAAAACTAGTTTTTGTAAAGCTACAGAAATCTGTACTTACAAAAGAGTCAGTTATATAAAATGCTCTAGGCATCTCAACTTTAAAAAAAATTACATGAAAAAAAAATTATTATTTAAAATGCAAATGTGTTATCTATTACATTAATTTTACTGTTGACGTAACGTAAAAAAATCTAGAAACCCCCTAAAAAATTATTAATCATTTTTTTTCTTACAGTGTGCTAATTTTTTTTCTTTTTTACGATATATGATTTTGGAATTCCTATTGATATAAACGATTAATTATTATAACCAATTATCACGGTAAACAATCGTAACATCATTAAGAAATTTTCATAAGCAAAATCGAGTATTTAATATTTTAACATCTACGGACAAAAAAAAAATAAATAAATAAAATAAAATAAAATAAAATAAAATAAAATAAAAATAAAAATAAATAAACAAAACTTTTAAAAAGTTTTCTACTCTTGGAGAGTAATTTAATGAGTCTGTAAAAGTTTCTTTTCTTTTCTTTTCTTTTCTTTTTTTTTTTTTTTTTTTTTTTTTTTTTTTTTTTTTTGTATATATACTTTTTGGAATTCTGATTGACGTAAATGATTGATTATTGTAACTAATCATAATCATTGTAGAAAGTTATTACATTGATTAATACCAGTAGATCGAACCCGAGCCTCCAGGGTTACATAACAAAGATAAAAACCATTTTTTTTTAAATTGAAAACTCTAATGAACTTTCTACATGTAATACGCGTTTTAAATTTCGAACTAACTCCAAAAAAGCATCCTTTAACCCTTTAACCCCTTGAAGAGGGTGGAATAAATTATATTTTTCTTATTTTTTATTGTTAAACGCCACATTGACACAGTATTTTGAAATAGCAATTTTATGTTTTTAAATACGTGAAAAAATGCTTTTAAATATTTTGAAACAAGTTTGTTTTAAATTCTGGTGTCAATCAATCATTTCAGCATATTAAGAATTGAAGTGCTTTTCCCCTCAAAGGGTTAAGTGTCTTGCGGATTTTTTCATTCATAAAATAATAACTGTGAAAAGTATTGGTATGAAGATTTGTATTTGATAACTTTACATATTTTTTTATCTTATACAATTTAAAAAAAATAACATTAATCTCAATATTATATTAAATAAATTTTTGAATTAAAATATTATATAGCGGAAAAACATGGTTAGACCGCCTAAATGGTTAAATGAAAAATATTAATTATGGAATCAAATAAAGCTATGAAGTTTATCAAAAGTCACATTTCCGTATTAGACGCATGCCAGAAGTTATTAGCCAAAGATTTCATTACTTACGGCAGCAAATTTGTTTTTGGTCATTTCAGTGCTTCGAGAGCGTAATTCAATTACATGTCTGTTAAATTTGTATTTAATTTATTTTATTTTATTATTTATAAAGGAAATTTTAATTTTGCTGTAGTATATTAGCCGGAAACAAATCCCGAACTCTTTATATTTTTAAGATACTTACATTTCAGTGCTTCGAGAGCGTAATTCAATTACATGTCTGTTAAATTTGTATTTAATTTATTTTATTTTATTATTTATAAAGGAAATTTTAATTTTGCTGTAGTATATTAGCCGGAAACAAATCCCGAACTCTTTATATTTTTCTAAGGACAAATAGAATAATCTATCGTAATCGAGTTTCACTCGGTAGAGATAAATTTTAAAATAGCTCGTACCTGATTTTTTTAAACCACAGCCAATCAGTAAATTGAAATACAGTTTTCAAACAAATTCAAAGTATTTTCAAAGTATTTTTTTTCTTATTTGGCAGTGTACAAATTTAAGTTGTTTGATTACACATTGAATTTGTAATTTTTAATAATTTAATCTGCGTTTTTAACCATTTTTTTTATTTTATTACTCATGCAACTTTAATTTTATCATGGAAAATTATCAGGAACAATATTTGTAGCTTTATGAATAAATTGTGTATCATTATTTCTTAATGGAGATACCTGATAGAGATTTTTAAAAAAGCTTGAAAAATGAGTCAACTGAGATACAGTTTTTAATAAAATTGGATTCGAAAGTAAATTTCTTTTCCTATATGAAGAAATAAAAATTGAAAATGTGCGACGGTTAGAAGATAAAAAAAATTGCAGTAACAAAAATTGCAAAAAGTCATTTTATCCTGATATGTTGTCGTTCGCAAAATAACATCAGTGCTACGCACGGACTCATTTGTTCGTAGTTCGTTACAATATAGATTTTGCGCATATGAAAAATACTACAGCACAATGCTACGCATAACTAAACGCATACTAAAATGCTAAAAGTAAAGAAATAACTGCACGTACATTAAAAAAAAAAAAAAAAAAAAAAAAAAAAAGGTTTGCTTTAAAGTTAACCCTTTGACAAATTTAAAATTCGTTTTATAAATTAAAATACACAACACAAATTTTAAAAATAAACATTAAAATACACAAACATTGCACTCTGTCACTTTAACATGAAAAGAAGATGCCGTATTTTTCGTGAAAAACGTGAACCTTGATTTTTATATATCCTGCTATACCAAATTTTCAATTACATTTTAAACATTGGATATTGGCGAATTATGAAATCTCATTTCGTCATTTTCATCGTTTTATTTCTATTTCAGATCAATTTTCTATGTGAAAAATGTACTTTATTTCTTTTCCTAAAATATATTTGGAAAATAAAATGGTGCTAAAAATAAAGTAGAAAATAAATAACATAAAAAATATAATTTTTCCAAAAAGAAAGAAAAACTGAATAATTTTGTTTTGCATTTTCCTTCTGGTAAAATGACAGGTAAGAAAAAAGAACTTAAAAAATCGTCTGCTCTAGCAAGTTTAACTGAAATTTACAAAAAATTACATTAAGCGAATAATGTTATTTTAATATAATTACAATTGAATGTCTTAAACAATTGGACAAAAGCTTGACGAAACGGACATTACTTTAAACCTGGAATTATTGCCAAGATCATCTTTATTTGCTTGTCTAACTCGGCGAAAAAAATTCAACTCGGAGGGGAAAAAAAGAATCACATTGAACAGGTACTAAATCCTTTGACATCAGCCGTGCATTTTTTCACTAAATAAAATAAAAATGATCTGCTTAAATTTAAGCATTCTAAAGTAGCATTTTATTTTATTATGAACTAAAAACTATACTATTAAAAGTTTCCTTCTTTTTTGCAAAAACACGCAGTTGTGTTTGGGCTTAATGTAGGAGATTTCAGGGTTACATTTTTTGCATCACTCCCAGCCATCATAAGTCCCACCATTTCTTCTTTTAACTTTATGGCAATTTTTCTTTTACTTTGCACAAAAATGGAGTACTCAAATTGCCACCCCCAGGAAAATTAAATTAAAAACCACAAAAAAATTAATATCTCAAAAACAAATTAAGATACAGTTTTCAAACAAATTGCATTTAAAAGTACATATTTTTCCCTACACAACGGTGTAAAGATTGAAAATGTGCAATGTCTAGGAATTAAAAAATTTGCAGTAAATGAAAATTGCAAAAGTGAAATTTCATCAGAAATTGTTGCCATTCGAAAAATGACGTATGCGTTACGCACAGATACGTTTGGCCTTTATAATATATCGGATATATATTATTTATATATATCGGATATATTATCTTTATAATACTATATCAGTGTATATTTCCATAAACAAATTTGATGTCAACTTGAACATGTATGTTTTTTTTTGTTTGTTTGTTTTTTTTTTTGTTTTTTTTTTTTTTTTTTTTTTTTTTCAAAAATGGAGCCTAAAACATTTTCTACACCTCGATTACTTTAAAAAGTTTTGGAAAGATTTCTTTCAACTTTTTTTCATATATGCTTTTGTGATTCGATTAATATAAGAGATTTATTATTTTAACCAATGGTCAATGTAAGCGGACGTAACATCAATTCACAAATTATCATTATAAACATCGAATATTTAATATTAGATTGATGGATTAAAAAAAAAAATCGAGCTCTTAAAAGTTCTAAAATTTCTTTATTTTCTCCTTTCTTTCGCATATGCTTTTAGAATTCGGATTGATATAAACGAATGATTATTATAACGAATGGTCACTCTAAGTGGTTGTTACATTAATTGTAGACCACTTTAAAGAGCATGGGAAAGATTCCTTTATTTGCTTCGTTCTTTCTTGTATTGTTTTGGAATTCTGGTTGATATAAACGACTGATTATTATAAGTAATGATCACTGAAAACGTTCGTTTTAGTAATTAAGAAATTAACATAAGCAAAACCTAATATTTAATATTTTAACGTATATAGATTATAAAAATATTAAAAAAAATCTAAAAAGTTCCTACATTGCGCTACATTAAAGAGCTTGGAAAAAGTTTCTTTTTTTTTCAGATATACTTTTGGGATTCCAATTGATATAAATGATCGATTGTTATAATCAATTATCAGTGTAGAAGAGTTTTACATTAATTAAGAAATTGTTATAATTAAAAACACCGTTTAATATTTTAATACGTATGGTTTAAAAAAATAGAATCCTAAAAGTTTGTTGCATTTGGAACACTTTAAAGAGCTTTGAAAAATTTCGTGCTTAAAAAAAAAAAAAAAAAAAAAAAAAAAAAAAAAAAAAAAATAGCTTTTGCAATTTGAACTTATGTAAAAGATTGATTATTATAAACAATGATCACTGTAAGCAGGGGGATAAATTATCATTAAAAAAACTTATGCTTAATAGTTTAACATATATGTTATAATGGAGATTCGATTATATATAGTTTTTTGGGGTCAAAATTTATTCCTTTTATAAAATTGCATTTTAGTTCATCTTTATAATTTAGGATGTAGGTATTCATTGCGCCCTTTTCCCACAGTTTAATATTCTATTAAGTATGGAAATGCTTTCATTAATTCTTTTCTCTTACATGAATTTTTCTGATGTAATGTCTAACTGAAATAAAATAAAAAATGCAATTATTTTCAATCTGCGCTTCGCCTAGTTCCGTTGAAAGCTATCTTTGCGATTTCAATAACTAAAATAAAATCTAATCTTTGTACAGTTGCTAACGATTTCCTTTCTCTTCATAAACATTTTGTCCTGCAAATTATTTCGTGGGTGCGTCTCATTAATTTAGAGCATAATAAGTGAATGTAAGCAGATGTTTCGCGCCGTCCGTTGAGAGCTGATGCAGTTCTCACGAATTTTCTCTATTAACCCTTTTGTGCCTGCTCCCATAATTTACAGATTATCAATTGGCTGTGTACTTAACAATGTGTTTTGTCTCTCTCTGCATAATTATCGCCAAGGTCGGCAATTACACAAAGAGTTTTGGCGAAAACCGCAAGCCAAATCGCTAATCAACATCTGTACTGATTGTAACTCCACTTGGATTTTAACTATTGTCCAGTAAGGACCTATTGCCTCATATAGCTTTTATAAAATTGTGTTTCCAAGGGGTCACTCCCTGAGGAGTGTATGTCTCGGCTCATTCCTGCATACATATCAATAAAGAACTGCGAAGAGACATTACTGGTGTTTTTCATTACTTCTGCGGACCTGTCTTATTGCAACACATCTTGGGATTTACAGCGTAACTTAAATGCTTTCTTCTAAAAAGGTGTTCATACCAGCTGCTACTAAAACGACACCCAAAAATCTTCTTCACATATGTATATAAAAAAAAAATAAAACCCCTAAAATGGTTTCATAAGTTGGACTACTTTAAATAGCCTGACATAAATTTCTGTTGTACATGCTTTTGAAATTCCAACTGATAGAAATAACGGATTCTTATAATGAATGATCAATTAAGCGATTGTTACAATAAAGTGCTACATTAGTGTACACAACAGCGTTTTATTTCAACATATTACAGAAATGAAAAAATGTCAAATGCAAAATTATTTGTTTAATACTTATTTTATTTAATTTTTTTTAATTAGCATGCTTTTTAATATATTTTTCTTCATGTTTAATCCCTTTAATTTATTCTGTAAACAAACCTTAAATTAAAAAAGTACTTTCATAAAAAAAATATTGAACTTGCCATCAAAGTAGATAAATTATTAAAATAGCTGAAAAATTTTTTAATAAAATTTAAATTACTAATTTTCTACCAACATTATACACGATTTAAAATAAATCCATTATGCTCTTAATAAATTCATACATTATTTTAAAATTCTAAAAATAAAGGGGAAATTTTATAAAAAACAATGAATATCAATTTAAAAAACACGGAAAGAGCTACGAAATAAAAAAGTAACGAAAAAAAAAAAAAAGAAAGTGAAAAGTATCTGCTTTAAGAGATTTGGATACCAAAAGGGAATTGGATCTCGTTGAAAAAATAACTGATAAAAGTATACATAAAATAGATAAATATTTATCTCATTAAAATATTCTCATTAAAAAATATGCATAAAACTATATTGAATGTATATTTATCTCATTAAAATATTATCATGAAAAAAGTAGCTCAAAAAAGGTTACTTAAAAAAAGTTTCAGTTACTTTTATTTTTATCAGATATTTGATTTCAATTTCTAAAATTATTTTTTACAAATCAAATTATTTTTTTTAGTTTATTTTAAATTGATATTTCAATGGAAAATATAGAATTTTCATCAAATTCGATCGATATGAAAGTAAGGCATGGTAGGTGCAATAGATCATTTTTCCTTTTCACATAAAGAGAACTTCTGAAGATGTAGTTTAAATATTCAAATAAATATTAAATACCTTTTTAATCTTTAATAATTAAAAAATTTAAAAACGGTTTTTACTTAATTAAAAGTCTGTAGCCGTACAAAACAAGGAATAATATTTGCAAAGAACGAATAAAGAATAATATAATTGCAAATAATAAATAAAAAATGTGCGATTTTTTAAAATTCATCCTTTAAGGAAAATATAATTAACTTAAAATAGCTTTTTTTAAGTATTCTAATCTTAAATGCCTTATACTTAAATAAAAAAATATGTAACAATTTTCACCAATCAAGCTTTTGTATCAGTCAAAAAATTCATAATAATAATAACAGTAATAATAATAATTATTATTATTATAAAAATAATTATTAATATTACAGCGAAACCTCCAAATAAAGGACACTCAGAATAAGATACACCTCCATTTAAGGGACTAAAGTTCCAGTCCCAGTCTTTAGCATAGGGCGTATACATAATGTATTTACCTCTGAAGACTCTGAGACACTCTCGATAATGAAATTAAAAAAGCAGGTTTTTGGATTTCAGATAATTAAGTAGTTTGTGATGAAAATAAAAACAGAGATTTTTGTGAAATTATCTATGAGATAGGCAGTCATGTTGATACAACACAATTGCCAAGCATGTATTCACCCATAATTCAAATAAAGATATCAGAGCGTTTATCCCCATTAAAAGCAATGCTGAAAATTGTGAGGATAACCCTAAAAGAGAACAAGAAATGAAATTTGTGAAATAAAGAATTTTACAGACGCTGTACAATATGCTAAGTAGTTGAATACTTTTTTCGTAAACACTTCCCATAATGAAAGACTAAAAAAATGATAAATGAACACTTGAGAGGCTTGTAGTGAAAAATTGAAATCTGCAAAACCGCCACCTTTGATCGATTAGTTCATGTAAGATTCCTTTAAAATTTATTGTAATTTTTGGATACATACAAATGTTTATGAAAAAATAAAAAATACAAATTAATAATTCTAGAAATCATTTACTGATGAAGTAAATTGAATGAAAATTTAAATTAATTAATTCTTTGTGTCTAATAACGTAGGTACTTTTTAGCCTTTCGGCACCTTTAAACTTCATCTTTAATGTTTGGTTATTTTTATGTCCTTTTAAACGATTAATTTTTAAAAAGGTAAAATCTTTAAATAATTTTGGTCCCATGGATGTCTTATTTGGAGGTTGCATTGTATTGTTATAAATTTTTAAATGATGCATGAAAAAGCGAATTTTAAAATTTACCCTTATCCTAAAATGTATCTTAAAATATCTGTATTTCAAGTGTATAAATATTAATTTATTTAAATCTATTTAAATTCTTTATTTATCAATAATTTAAAAAACTAAGCATAATATTGCTTGTATAAGATCTTTGCTGCTCTATAATAAATTTTTAAATGACACGGGGAAAAATGCCGCCATTTCTTTAAAAGTTTTCTTATGGATCATAAGCAGTGTTCTCGCTGACATTTGACCAACGTTAGCAATTTGGCTAATTAAAATTAAAACACATTTGCCAAATGAAAAAAGTATTCGCAAAATATATTCGACGTGTATCACAATATATATATATATTTAATCCTTTAATGTAGCCTCCTTTTTTCAATATATTCTAAAATAACCTAAATTTTTAAATCTGCGACAAAAATTGTTATTAATCTAATTTCAACTATCCGCTACAAATATATTAAAAATATGTATATATTAGAAATACGTATGTGTGCATATGTATGAAAGACGAAAAAGAAAAGAAAGAAAAAGCAAAAATTAAGCACTAGCCATTTGGCGAATCTAATCGCTTGTTTACTCGCCAAATGAAAAATTTAGTCGCAATTTGGCGCAAAGGCGAGCGACAGCGAGAACACTGATCATAAGATGCCTTTAAGCAGGGTTCTCGCTGCCACATTCGCTTTTTCGCCAAATTGCGACTAAATTCTTCATTTGGCGAGTAATTAAGCGATTAGATTCGCCAAATTGCTAGTGCTCATTTTTTTATTTTTCTTCCTTTTCTTCTTCGTTTTTCATACGTATGCATATAGCATATATATATATATATATATATATATATATATATATATATATATATATATGCATATTATATATATATATATATATATTTAATTTAATATATTTGTAGCGGATAGTTGAAATTAGATTAATAACAATCGTTGTCGCAATTATAAAAAAAAACATTGGTTATTTTAGAGCATATTGAAAAAAAAGGGGGTACATTAAAGGATTAAAGAATTTTTTTTTCTTTCTTTTTTTATGCTACACGGCGAATCTATTTTGCTAATACTTTTTTTCATTTGGCGAATGTTTTTTATTTTTAATTAGCCAAATTACCAACGTTGGTCAAATAACAGCGAGAACACTGCCTTTAAGTGCAGTGGAGTAAAAACTTAAAAGGACAACTATAAAAAGGGTAATTTACTATTAGATTTTTTTCGAATGCTACAAATTATTTTAAAACAACTTCATATTAATTATTTAAATCTTAAATGCTTGTTAGTCATTATTAATTGACATTTTAAAATGTTTTCCTTCCATAGAATTTTGTTGTGGTTTCTGTCAAAATAATATTATAATAAAAATTGTCAAAAAAACTATTTAAATAATTAGAATAATAATATTTTTTAAAATACGTGAGGGTGTCATTTGTTTAAAATTATCCTTATAGATCCTAAGATGTTTTTAGATACATTAGCGGTAAAACTTAAGGAACAATTACAAAAAGGCAATTTATGATAATAAATAAATAAAAATACCAGGTCCTAAAAAGTATCTGTAAATAAATCTATTTTAAGTGCTTAAATCTTAAATATCAGTTATTCATTAATAATTAAAATTTTCAAATGATTTTCTTCAATCAGATCTTTAATGCGGCTTCAGTCAATGAATTTTACAATAAAAATTATCAAAACGTTATTTAAATAATAATAACAATAATAAATTTTTAAATGACGTGAGAAAAAGTGTGATTTCTATAAAATTATTTTTATGGATACAAAGGTATGTTTAAGTACACTGGCAAGAATTAAGAAATACTATAAAACGTATTTTATAATAAGAAAGTTTTTTTTTATATATTATTTTTGTGGTTCTTAAAAATTACCTTTAAATAAAATTATTTTAAATAAATAGTAAAAGCTGATTAAAAATTGATTATTAAAATTTTCAAATGATGTTCTTCGAATCTTTTTTATTCACCATTTTTTATCGATTTTCTTCTTTTTTTCATTGAATATTCGAATAAAAATTATCAAAGTACGATTAAAGAAAAAAAATAATATATTTTTAAATGATGCGAAAGAAAACGCAATTTCTTTAAAATTATTCTTATCTACTATAAAAAGATTATTTATGACAATAAACATTTTTTTATTCTGTTTCTGCGGAACAAAAAAATCTTTAAACAAATAAATTTAAATACAGGTTATTCATTAATAATTGAAATCTTCAAATAATTGCAAAAAAGTAAAGCTATTAAAGATACTTTTTGGATTCGGAAAAAATAAAAGAATTTTTTTACTATCAGGAATTGCCTTTTATAATTGTTCTTAAATTTTCCCGATTAATGTACATAAAGTTATCTCCCGATCTGTAAGAATAATTTTAAGAAATTTACATTTTTTTCCAACATCATTTACAATTTTATTATCATTATTATTATTACTTAAATAGATCTTTTATCATTTTTATTATATTATTCATTGACTGTAGTAGCAACAAAGATATAAATTGAAGAAAATCACTTAAAATTTTTAGTTATTGATGAATTATTTTTATATAAGATTTAAGTACTTAATCTGAAGTTATTTAAACATACTTGTTAGCATCCTCAAAAACTAAATTAAAAATATGTATGTTTATTTAATTAATATATAAGAAAAATATTTATTTAATGAATATTATACTAAAAATTTCAAAGAAATATTCAAATAATAATAATAATATTTAAATGGTACGGGAGTGAAAATGCAATTTCTTTAAAATATCATTATGAATCCCAAGATATATGTATGTAAAATGGCGGAAAAATTTAAGGTGCCAAAAAAAAGTATTTTATGTTAATTCGAATAAATGGGGGAGCCAACACGGAAAAAACTGTTTTGTTGAAACAATTAAATTTTGGTTAATATAGCCCCAACCAAATATTTTGGTTGGAATGACCAAATTGGGGTTAGACTAACCAAATAATTTTACTAATTCAACAAAATTCTGTTTAAAATTTGGTCATTGCAACTAAATTTTTTTATTCAACAAAATGTTGTTTAAAATTTGGTCATTGCAACTAAATTTTTTTTATTCAACAGAATTTTGTTTAAAATTTGGTCATTCCAACTAAAATTTTTTATTGGAGCTACATTTACTAAAATTTAGTTGTTCCAACAAAACAGTTTTTTTTTTTTTTTTTTTTTCTGTGGATGAAAGGCAGTAGGATATTAGCTCAAGGTCAACACTAACGCGCAATCCTATTGTTTTCAACTCTGTTACACAGAAATATGCAAATCCACAGAAATTTTTGAATCCCTTTAACTTTAAAATCGCCCCATGCAAAATGCAATTTACTGCAGAAATTACTTGTTAAAAATAGGGAAATTTTTACATGATCTAAAACTGTGAATAGAAGGAAGCCTTTAGAAATCCCAGCGGATTTTCTTTTTTTACGATCTCATGTTGAAATTATCCTCCATTATTTTATGATATTATCTCTCCCCCCGTAGTGTATTTGAATTTAACATTCACCAGAACACATATCTGCAATAATTCTACTAAAATGAAATCATTGGTGTACACGTCTCTATTTCTATTTCTTTTACCGGATGGCGAGTAAGTATTTTCTTATCGAATGTACTTCAAATAATATATGGAATTAAAGAGAATCTTTCTTTAGTAAAATACTGGGATTAAACTTTTTTTTTTTCACCTGACCACTCGCCATCCTATTTTATTTTTAAAGCCCAAGTAAACTGCGTTAGGCTTTATTTTCTAAGCCCAAACTCGCATGATTGTAAAATATTTTAAGAAACTTAGAATACACTCATCTTTCTCAACCTGCAAGGGTTTTTTTAGATTTTTTAACTTGAGAATATTTAAATTTTGCAATTTGAACCTGAGCCCAAAGACCGCTATAAAAATCGACCCCATTTCGGCTCGGTTTCGAGCAGTGCTCATTTCTCGGTTAAAGGTGAGTCTACAATTCCCGATAACACTCAATTACCCCCACCCCCTCACAATCCTCCTGCTTTCAGATAGTTATAAATAAAATAAAAAGTATAATGACCTTCATTTTCCAAGCATTTTTCTCAATAATTATACGCAGTATAACTTAATAAGGCAGAAATTCTTCGAAACTACCTACAATGATTAGAAAACATAAAGATCGTAAAGGAGTGATCTAAAAAGAAAAAGTTTTAATGGGAAATTTCATTTCAAAGTTTCTCTGATATCCTTTTTAGCCTAAAAGTATTTTAGTAAAAGAAATAATTTTACCAAACTTTAGTGACAAAATTAAAAATAATAAAATTATCAAACTTTACGATAAATTTAATCATTAAAACAAATATAAGTCTATGAAATATTTTCATCTTGCTATTTGATCATGGGTAGCAAAGACAAAATTGGTATGTGTTTCAGTGATTACATGTGGGGTGGCCTGGGAGGGGGAGGGCTCCCCCCCTGAGAACTGAGGATGGTCTCCCTCCGGAAGGGTTGATTTTTTTGTTTTGTGAGTGTGTGTGTTTACACCAAAAAGTACATCCTACCCAGAACTACAGAAATTCCTCCCGGAGAAAAGTATTTCCATTCAACCTGATGACCGTGCAACACAATTTGAGTCGAGATATTTTTCAAAATATTAAATCTTTGTATTTTTAATTATATTTTCTCTATTTAATCTGTCTTATTTTAATTTGTTTTAATTTTTTAATAGTTTAGTCGAATAGTCTTTGATTTATTACGTAAGCGGAGAAGGTAGATTTTGGTAAACTAAAATACATCGATTTTAGCACGATTTGTAGCGATAAAACGGCTGTCCCAATTAAAAAATATATATATGGTATGATTATTACTTTTTTTGTTGTTGTTCTATTTGTTCTATTGTTTGTTTTGTTGTTTTTATTTTGTTTTATTAAACGGCGATTCAAATAATATGTTTATATAATGTTGAATTCGGGTCGTTTACTCCGGAAGAAAGGTGTATAATTCTTGGGGGAGCGGGGAATCGTACTTTTTGATTATTGAAATCACAAAATCTGAAATCTTCCCAGGTAGAATGTCCCTCCTGGTTGCCCTTTGAATTCAAGATTCGAATTCAGGCAATTTTATGGAGGTATTTCTGTGGCTCCGCATAAAACATTATAAAGTTCTGATTAAGAAATTGCACTTTTAGACTAATGAAAGCACCAAATCTTAAATCTTCCTGGGGGGTATCTCATTGCTCCAGATGAGAATATCCCCCTCCCGTGGTCACCTCCGAGTTCAACACTGAATACAAATCTCGCACTTTCAAATAAAATGTTGAAATGCAGCTCTTTGACAATAAAATTATTCTGCTTGTAATAATAATCGAAAACACAAGCTAACTTTATTTTTTTTAATGCGAAACGTAACTTAAAGCAATTTTATAAACCTAAAATTTTTAAACTTGCTGATATAAAATAGTCAAAGTCATTTTCTGAAGAGGAATATTTAAGATAAATAGAAAAAGAAAAAAAGTACAGTGAAACAGATGTAAACACACATCTTTTTGCTTCTTTGCGAAATTCAAACAATTTCAAAAATATTAAAAGTCAGTATTTTCTCTGGACGAGAGCCAAATTAAGCTGTAAACACTCAGATACAGGTCCCTGAGAGGAAATACCGCTGTCTTCGAATACCAATTATTGCCTTTTTTAAAAGCATAATTTCTGCCATAAATAAGTTTAATTGATTATTATTCTGAAATTATTATTCTGAAATAGTGGTGTCCCAGATCCCAAAAGTGCTTCATCGGACCCAATCAGAGCATAGTCCTTTCCTTTAAAGAGATGGCATGTGTCCGACTTTCATGAAATAAGATGTTAAAGCAATTGTACACACTTTTACACCGACAAATGCCATTTATAAATAGAATTAAGAGTCAATTTCAAGTGCTTCTTAAATTCAGAATCAAAGGATGTTAAATTGTACGAATAACTTACCATTTATCCGGATTTTTCTTCGGGACGATGGTTCTTATATCCTTAAGGCGAACTTCGCGTTCGTTTAGCACACTTTTTAAAACACTTTTATATTTTCTTTTCCGAAGAATTAGCCGCAAAAGCAGTTCACAATTAAAAGAATGGTTTTTTTCACATCCAACTCTGTTTTAGCGCAACAACTTTTTCGGCTTCTCAAAATAGTTCGCGGCCACCTAGCGGTATCTAATGGAAACGTCGTGAAGTACCCATTGCCAATAATGCCTTCTGCATTTTTTTGTTTTCATTACTTCTTTTTGGGAGTCTGTAGTTTCTCTGTTGTCGCCAGTTTACTCGCGGTTTTTTCTTTTTGCTTTTTTGTCGAATTCTCTCGCCTGTTCCCAGACTGAAATCCTTGAAATAAATAGCAGCCATCTTTGCCCACACTAACAAAGGGCTTTAGAGATAGATCAGTATTGTTTGTTCCCAGGTCAAGTATGACACACAGTGTTGGATTCGCACAATTTTCCCAGTACGAGATCTTATGGCTCTGGGGGATGCGGTCAGGGAAGAACATTATAAAGTTCCTGAAGGAAAATTGCACTTTTTTACATTTTAAACAAAAAATCTCAGATTTACCGAGATGACCTCTGTCCCCCTTCCCGGAACACCCCCCTTTATTCCACACTTGTGACAAGCGGGAGGAAATTTTTCGAAAAAGCTGGACGAATTCTTCTGAATCGGAACTTACAATAAAGCAGGGCTGCGGAGTCGGAGTCGGAGTCGTGGAGTCGGAGTCGGGCCCATTTTTGAGAAAACGGAGTCAGAATCGGAGTCGTAAAAAACAACCCGACTCCGACTCCGGCTTTTTTCTTAGACAGTTTAAAGTGAAATTAAGCCAATAAAATGTAATTTTAAAGCCATAGAAACAATTCTTATTGTTATTTTTGGATTATATCGGACTACCCAAGTTAAAGAATCCCAATAAACTGCCCAGCGTACACAGGAGATGAAAACTGTTTTTAATTAAAAGCTCTAGTAGATCCCAGATTATTTGCGAACTAATAAAATTTTCATCTTCAATTTTATTTTCTTCTATCTTTATAAGAATAAAGTATTGGATTCTTGAAAAATTTCGATTTCCGGCATTCGTTGGATTTATACGTTTTAGAAGATCTTGAACTGAACATGATTTTATAGTTTTTCAAAAATGTCTGTCAGTGTCTGTCACTTCGTCAGTCTGCATGCGACAAAAATTTTGGAGCGCTCTATCTCAAGAACTAATGGATGGAATTTCACAAAACTTTAGATTTTGTTAGATCTTGATAGAAACTGGATCTGATTAATTTTTGGTGTATATCACTCGACAGGTGGATTTGTATGCTGCATTATTCACAATTTCCACAGTAGATATATCTTAAAAATTAATGCACTGATTTTTATAAAACATTAGATTCAGTTAGTCCTTGATATAATTAGGTGCTGCAGATTTTTTGGTGCAAATCTCTCAATAGGTGGCGCTGCTATACTGCATTGTTCATGATATAGTAACAGCGCTATCTCAAAAAAAAAAAAGCTCGAATTTTCACCAAACTTTATATTTAATTAGTTTGTAATCTAGATTAGCATAGTTTAGTGTTTGGTGTAAATCACCCTACAGGTAGAGCTGATATGCTGATTTTTTTACGATTTTGAAATAGCTGTGGCTCAATCACTAATGCATGGATGCTCATTAAACTTTAGATTCAGTTAGCATCTGATAGAAATTTATCATGATTCGTTTTTGATGTACATCACTCAACATGTAACGCAGTTATGCAGAATTCTAAAATTTCAGCAATAGCCCTATCCCAGAAATTAATGTACTGATTTTCACCAAACTTCAAATTCAGTTAGAAGTTTATATAACTTGTTGACTAGATTTTGGTGTAAATCACATAAGAGGTGGCGCTGCTATGCTGCATTTTTCAGGAAGTATTAAGATGTGTGGTATAGAAGAAAGTTCTAAGATTAACACATCTGACTATTTTTTTCCCTTTCCATTGAAATTTTTCTGCTCTGGAGAGCACTAGTTAACATAAAAATTGTACAAATTTCCCCATTTCGAGGCCACGGATTCGAAATAGTAAAATATCCGTTTTGTTATCTCTTTTAGATTTCGGTAATTTAATTTTTCAGGTTTGTGGTACATAAAATTAAAGAATTTGTAAAACGGAAAATATTTTTTTTTTTCCAAAGCTCTAAGAACTGAATACCGAAATAATGACTTTTTGCCTTATTTTTCTTTCGTTCCCTCATAACTTTAACCAGTATCAACATTAGTATACTAGATAGCCAGGAAGCTAGGAGTCGGAGTCGTTAAAATTTCCGGAGTCGGAGTTGGAGTCGGAGTCGGAGTCGGCCATTTTTCCCACCGACCCCGCAGCCCTGCAATAAAAGACAATAAAATAACATAAATTTTACAAAAAAAAGTTTATTAGGTAATTAGTTGCCGAGATATTTGTAATCCTATTTTCTGCACATTTCATTCAAATTTCTATTCAAAGATATATTTTAATTGGGTATAAGACGCTTAATCCGACGCAGTAAACTGTTAGTTAATATGATTATTATTTTTTGGAGTTATAAGGATGTTTCTTTTACGCAATTCGATACTACTTGAGTAGTTTGGCATTTTATATAATTCGTCAAAATGGTTTCATCAGCAATTGCGAAATAGAGTATTACTATGTGTTTAAAATATTTAAATATGCGGTTAAATTTTGTTTTTGCAATTGAGGTGCATTTCATAAATAGTTTACACGTGTTTTATTTTCATATTTTGTAGTATGCATATCCATGATGGGTAAGTATTACGGTGGTTCCCCGACGACAATTTTATTCCGGGCCGCAAACTTATGCTTACGACATTGGGCGAGCCGCAACACACTTATAAATCATAAGAAAGTAGTTACATTAATGAGTCAATATAAGTAAAATGTACCAAAGCAATATAACACAGTTAATATTTACAGTAGACTTCACTGTGTGTTGCGGAGTAAACAATAAAAAAAATTAATGATACGGATATTTTTAAACAATAAATATTATCATAGATTTCAACTTCAAAATTATGCCACTATGTTTTTCGTTTGAAAATACAGTCAATCCTCGTTAAGATGAACACGCTTAACGTGAATTACTTTTAACATGATCTGTTTTCTCAATCCCCTATAAAAATGAATGCAAAGATGTGATACTGATAACATGAATTACTCTTAACATGAACAACATTTTGATTCCCCTTGAGGTTCATGTTAACGAGGTTCAATTGTAATATGAAAAAAAAATTATACCGCTATGTTTTTCGTTTGAAAATACAGTCAATCCTCGTTAAGATGAACACGCTTAACGTGAATTACTTTTAACATCATCTGTTTTCTCAATCCCCTATAAAAATGAATGCAAAGATGTGATACTGATAACATGAATTACTCTTAACATGAACAACATTTTGATTCCCCTTGAGGTTCATGTTAACGAGGTTCAATTGTAATATGAAAAAAAAATTATACCGCTATGTTTTTCGTTTGAAAATACAGTCAATCCTCGTTAAGATGAACACGCTTAACGTGAATTACTTGTAACATGATCTGTTTTCTCAATCCCCTATAAAAATGAATGCAAAGATGTGATACTGATAACATGAATTACTCTTAACATGAACAACATTTTGATTCCTCTTGAGATTCATGTTAACGAGGTTCAATTGTAATATGAAAAAAAAAAATTATACCGCTATGTTTTTCGTTCGAAAATACAGTCAATCCTCGTTAAGATGAACACGCTTAACGTGAATTACTTTTAACATGATCTGTTTTCACAATCCCCTATAAAAATGAATGCAAAGATACGATACTCATAACATGAATTACTCTTAACATGAACAAAATTTTGATTCCCCTTGAAGTTCATGTTAACGAGGTTCAACTGTAATATGAAAAAAAATATATACCGCTATGTTTTTCGTTTGAAAATAATATGAAAAAAAAATGCAGGAAATCTTTTACCAATATAAACATTCAACACTAAAGAGCAGCATTAGCTATATATTGTAATGAGCATAAATTTATTCTTTAAACATTTTTTTACTTATTTTTTTTTTAATTGTTCAAATGTAGAACAATTTTAATTAAATTCGATAATATTTTTCAAAAAAGTGTTGGAGATTAAGAATTTATTTCAAGATTGAAACACAATTAGGAATACAGGTAAAAAGAATTTTTAACTAAAAAAAAAAAAAAAAAAAAAAAAAAAGTTAAAAAGCTTTAATGTATTTTTACATTAGCTATAACTAACAGGGCATTTTGCCTTTTCGTAAAAATATATAAAACAACAGTAAGGGTTGTAAATACTTTTAATGCAGATCTCAATTAATTTTTAAAATATGGATTGATAATTAGATGTCTCAGGCAGCAGATTGAGTACGACTGGATTAGATGGTACACCACAGTATTTGTAATGGCGTCATTTCGGGAAAAATCGGGGTCGAGTAAAATGGGCAGATGGCTATTTTTTCCGCAAAATTTTTTTATTCATTGTTGATAACAAAATGCTACTCAAAAATATTTGTTTTGAATGAGACAGGTCGGTCAACTTCTGCAGAGGAAGGCTTGCCTTCGACATTGGTAGTCTGGCATGTCTGCTGAACGCATCTTGTATTCTCCATTCGTCATATTGATACTGTACTCATCCATAGCCAACTATATACTACCGGCCTGCGCATTTCGCTAAAAATCGTGCAAAAAGTGAAGTTGGATTCAGCTTCAAACCCTGAACCATTTCGCTGGACACACGTGGCGTAAACCCACAGGCGACTAAACCCTGGCCGTCCACATAACGCAAGTCTTCTCTGTTTGGCCCGTAAAACTGACCTTTTCTATAAAAAAATATAAGCAATTCTAGCTCAATGAGCATGCACTGTAGCAAAACAACTTTGCTCTCTTGCAACATTGGATCATTGGAACGTATTTGCTTACTGAAATTAATATTCCCATCGAAGGAGAAATGGACAAATTTATGGAAAATATAAAAACAAACTAATACACGTGATAGTTGTTTGAAACTCTATACTCTAGAAAGACCCTTTTCAGCGCATGCTCACTGAGTACGAAGCGCCACGATAAAATTCTTTTCAGCGCATGCTCATTGAGCTACAATTATTAGATTTTTTGATAGAAATGGACTATCTTACGGTCCAATCAGAAGAGACTTGCGTTATGTGGACGGCCAGGGTTTAGTCGCCTGTCGCAAACCCTGCCCAAATTAGCATTGAATAAGCTGATTTATGTTCTGTGCACATGGTCATTGTTTTGGTTCAGGGTTTGCACGATTGATCAGAATAACTTGGGTAAGGTATCAGTGTCCTCTGGCGGGAGCAAGACTTCCTATATTAATCTCAAATAGATGGGCCTTATAGATCTAGTTAGCCATGACTCATCACTGTTTTATGTTGTAACGATTAGCGGTGACTCGTTGCTTTCATTCGGAAAAATGGCAAAAATATTGATTTCCTTTATTTTTTTCTTGTTTAAATTATTATAGTGCAGTCTGCATTACGTAAAGATCCGTACATTATAGATACAGTTTAAAGCGAGTTTATTACATCACTGTCCCTTTAAGCAGTGGCGCCAACTTATATGTACCCGTGGGGCCTGAGCCCACCTAATAGTTTTGAATTCTAGCGTGCCCAATTTTCATTGTTCTATTTCTTTATTTATTTCATTATTATTTTATTGTTCATTTTTCTCCCTAGAACAAAATTTATTTTGCCAATGAACACGCATTTTAAAATAACTCCAACTGACTCCATAAATTCAAAATGACTGAAATGTAAATGTTTACCTTTCTTGGTGTTTCAATTTGTAGTCATGTTTATGATAGGATGATATTACAATAAATATTACTGTCATTATAAATGAAAAAACATGAGAATATGATTTTAATTAATTGTAACTATCTCAAAACGCGATATCTTGACTTATCTCATCTTTCACCAGCTGTCCACCCTTTACAAAAAAAAAACATACATACTGGTTGAACAATTTTACCAAAATATCTTTGAGCCAACCCAATATTTTTCAAAAGTTGGCGCCACTGCCTTTAAGTACCACATCCACTTCGTTTAAAGTGGTTTTTCTCCGTTTGTGTTTTTTCGTTGAATATGCTTGTTGAAAGTGATAAAACTCTTACGCATATTTTTCAATCGAGTCTTTTTTTGTTTGTTTGTTTGTTTGTTTTTTCGTTTGATCTATTTCATAAAACTAAATATCGGATTTACAATAAAGTAAAAAAGGTTTGTTTCTTTTTTTGCATAAAAATGCAAAGTAAATTCAGGTTTTATTGCAATTTAACACGTATTTTCATTTTTTTTTTTTTTTTTTTTTTTTTTCGCAAACTAATTAACTTATGATAAATCCTATTCTAAAAATTGCACGACACAGTTTTAAGAATAATTTAAAATAAAATTAACTCAAAAAAAATTATACGAGAAGATACATTTTACAATTTACTTAATTTTTTTTAAAAAATCAATTTTCGAATTTTGACTGTGGATTGAACAATTTCTTGATCGAATCATTTTCCTTCATTGGTTACATTCTCATTATACCAGAAATGCACTTTAAGAGCCTACACTGGTCAATCAAAAAGACCCGAATGACGATGTTAAGTCTAACTGCTGGCAGCAATGTTGCCAGCAATTTTTGTCGTAAGAATAGCAGTAAAATTAGATGTAATTAAAAAAATGTACATCTAATTTTATAAAAACTGCTGGCAACAGTTTTTGTCGTAAATTTAACGAAATTTTTTTATAGTGTGAGGACGATCTATGACCGAGAAAGTTTTTAATTTTTCGATTTTGATTTCAAATTAAAATAATAATAATAATAATAATAATAATAATAATCATTCAAAAAATATTAAAATTTGTGCGAGATATTTTAAAATAATGCCCCCATACACTTGACATTATCATCCGGGTCTTTTTCAGTGACTCGAGTAGCGCCTTAAAATGCTTAAATTTAATACTTAAAATATGATAAAACATAATACTTATTAGCGGACGAAGGCTGCTACGCTGGTCGGTTTAGACGGACAGACGGGCATTAAATAGTTTAATTGTTAGTGTTAAATAGTTTAATACTATTAAAATGCATATCAAACAATGTCTCAATATATAAGTATCTAATGGAATACTTTTGTGTGGCTCTGCAAATCAATAAGAAATATTATTTGCACCACAGATTGTACAGAATGTATATTATAGTATATACTTCATAGATGCATATCAACTTTATTATGTTGGAAAGAGTGTAAGACCATTAAAATGCACCCATTGGCCGTAATGTATCGGAATCCTTTTGATTGTCCCTGTAATTGAACTATGCATCCGATTTTCATAAAATTTGAAATGACTCGAGAAAATTATCGAATAATTATATATTTTAAGTTTCAAACGATTCGGTTGGGTAGTTTTTGAGTTGTTATATGCGGACAAATGGACGGATGAACGGACAGACAGACGGACGGACGGATAGACAGACGAACGGGCAACTCGGGATCCCGGGATTTTTTCCCTTCAATTCAAAACAAACATGACGTTTCTCCGTTTCCGGGATCTGAGGAGGTAGCATCACATACATACAACATACATACAATCGGATTTTAATAGTGTAGATTCTTAATGCATATTATTTTGCTCGTATCGATTATGTATATTGGTGTGTTCGTATTGATTAAATATACATCCTGAAGTGATTTGTTCATTTACCTATTCTGACCATCTTACTCACTCTAGGCGGGTAAAGTGACCATTTTGAAAATTTAACGTGTACATTTTAAAATATATTTTTTTAAGAACGTAAAATCGCAATTGAAACAAATGTATGACCTCGAAAATCCAGCCATATCGGGACCGAGACTAAAACGGATTTTTGAAAAGTTAGGATTCTGAAAAAATATAAAAAATACTTCCGATATTTTTAACAGTACCTTTAGTCAAAATTCAATTCATATCCAAGATTATTCATATCCATATTAATCCACCCCATCCATTCAATTCATATCCATTTTGCGATAAAAAAAAAACTTACTTTAATTTAAATTCTGTTACAAATAAATAAATAAATATATAAAAAAATAAACTAATAAACAGTGAACATTTTCCCTCCTTGAGTACTTTTTCTCCTTAATCTGCACTGAATAAAAAAAAAAAAAAAAAAAAAAAAAATCGATTTTACGGAGATTGTGCTGGTAATCGGGGCACCAGTACATTTTTTTTTTATCCCGTTAATTCTAGGAGAAAACGGACAATTTTATGGGAATTTTTCCGTTAAAAAAAATGAATTGTACACAGTAAAAAATGAAGACCCAAATTGGGTTGAAAGATTTCTGGGTATAGTAATTTTCCTGAAATGGTACAGTAAGGATTCCAAAATGGTAGAGTATTGTTCCCAAAATGGTTCAAAACAGAGCAGATCTTTATTAACATTAAATTAATCAAAATTTCTGAGGTATAATGTATCTATTATCTAAGATATTTTAATTGTTTTAATGTCATTAAAAATCAGACTTATTTAAAACGATTTTGTACTACAAACTGAACTTTCCAAATTATAACAATTCTGTACCCAGAAATCTTTCAACCCAATTTGGGTCTTCATTTTTTACTGTGTATTGGCGTTCCGATTGTCAATACAATCTCCGTAAAATCGACTTTTTATTTTTATTTATTATTTATTTATTTATTTATTTATTGTTACAGTGTGACGTCATTTTTTTAACGTTACAGTATTTTTAATTTCTGTTTATTAATGTCTTTTACTGACAATGATCCTATGTTATACTCAGTAAACAACGTGTGTCGACTTTTTCTGTGATAAAACAATGTGTATTCAAATCCAAACTGCTTATTTTCTGATTTATTTTTAAATTCATTTTTGTTCTGAAACGCGTCAAATTGGCAGATTCTCTTACTCAGAAACTATATAATGAACCGTGCTCGTCGATTTTTCGATAAAGGCAGAAAATATTTTTAAAAATGCTGTCAAGCTTAGCGTTTTGAACCTAATTTCCAAAAGCGTGAGAACTGAGAACGACAAAAATGGTCATACTGAGAAAATATTTGCTTATAAATCAAGCTCTAATTAATATAGTAAAAAAATGAAAGCACACAATCTCTTAAACATCTCTTTAAAAATTACGTCAGTAAGTTTCATATTTCTACTTTAAAAAATGAGTCTGAAAATGTCTCAGAAAATTTCAAACTGCTAAGGATTGAAATATATATATATATATATATATATATATATATATATATATATTTTTTTTTTTTTTTTTTTTTTTTTTTTTTGAGAACACCTTTTAAATGTTTTGTTTTGGAAGCAATATTCCCTGATTTTAGAAAAGACTTTGTACCAGATTAAATAATTAAACAATAAAAAACTTTTAAAACTTTAGAAGATAAAAATACACGTGTTCAAACTGCTATTTTTCTTTTTCATGTAAATTAGAAATGTTTAAAAAAAGTGGGAGGGGAAGAAATTTTTATGCCGGATTTCTGAATACCAGATTTTTGAATTCATACTGTATAGTTACAATTAATATTTCTTTCTAGAAATTTACTGATTAAGGGAAGATGGAATATAAAATGGTTCAAATTTTCGAATTTTCAATTATCTGCCTAAAAAATAGAGCGAAAAGATGAGGGTGCTAAATGATGAAGCTAAACGATTATGGTGCCGAGAAATAATAAAATAATGTGTTTTGTGCACTGTGGGTTTGTATATAATTTTTTGACTAGTTCTCAAAAAATGTGTTTTTTATGTTTTGGTACATTTTTTTTAAAATTCTGTATCAGGTAAATCGTGAAAACTTTCCAAAATTGTGTAACTAAATTGTTTTTTTTTAGGAACATCTAACATTATGAGTCTGGATTAAAAATTTCTTCAAATTATGAAAAATATGTTCTTAAAATATTTGCGATTTTCGAAGTTTTTTAGCAAAATATTTTTATTTCTTTTAAACCAAAATGGAAATCGCTTCTTATTATTCTCAAATAATATGTTTTGTGACAGCATAACAAATTTTAAGATAATATATTCAACGGTTTTTCAAAAAAGAATACTAAACAGACATCGGGTTCAAAAAAAAAAAAAAAAAAAAAAAAAAATGTAAGAAGTTAATGAATTTTTGAAAACTAATTTATGCGTCTAAATTGATTTATTTTGATTTATATATGGACTATAATGTGTATACTTACTGTTTAAAAAAACTATTTTTACCCCCTTTTTTTTTTTTTTTTTTTTCAGAAAATGTTTTCGCAAAAAACTGCTTTAGCTTGTCGAGATACTCCATGTGCCCTAAAAATAACAAAAAATATCATGAAAGCTTAAAGTAGCTATTTCAAGCTTCAATATTTATTAAATGGCTATCACATTGCTAGTTAAGTGTTCAACCAACATAGTCAAAAATGGCCAAGCCGGGAGTCAAACCCGGAACAGTTCTCCAAGTGCTCTACCATTTAAGCTACGAGAACCACACCCAGCTTGGTATTTTTTACACCCATATGTTTGTAAGGCTGCAACTGCAGCACAAGATGGAAACGTATTCATGGGCACACAAACTTGTCGCGTAACATGAAACACACAAATAGACCCAGTATCGGTGAATATATATTCAATTATAATTAATTTTTCAATCAATTATCAGCAATGATGCAGCTCGGTCAGTTCTCCGCTTAACTAGCAGTGAGATAATCACTTATTAAATATTCAATAATTTTCAAGCGTTTTCCCCTGCTGATAATTAATTGAAAAATTAATTATATTTAAATACTTTAATCTTCGATTATCTACAGGTTAACTTATCAACATACCCGGGAGCAGAATCGGCGCAACGCCGCGACTCTCGTCGCAGACTCTTGGGAAGGTCTGCAGATTATTTTTAAATTGTTAAAAATTTAGCAAAAATTAAAAATATTTCGGTCCTAAATCCAAAAATTCGGACGTAAAATGTATCGCGTATTTCGACAAATAGCCATCGAAAGAAAATCAATTTCGTCATAGATCGCAAAAAAACGGCAAGTTTCTACAAAAAATCTAAAAAAACTGCAAGTTTTTTCAAAAGGCCACGAAAAAACGGCAATTTTCGCAAAAAATCACGAAAAAACGGAAATTTTTTTCAAAAAATTGCAAAAAAACGGAAAATTTCGTCAAAAAATCACAAAAAAACGTCGTTTTTTTCAAAAAATCGCAAAAAATGGCGAATTTCTTCGAAAAATCGCAAAAGAGTGGAACATTTGTTCAAAAGATCATGAAAAAAACGGCAGTTTTCGTCAAAAAAAATCACAAAAAGTCTTCAAATTTCTTCAAAAAATTGTGAAAAAACAGCAAATTTCATCAAAAGATCGAGAAAAAACGGCAGTTTTCGTGAAAAGATTGCGAGAAACGGCAGTTTTCGTAAAAAAAGGTCACGAAACAACGGCGAATTTCTTCAAAAAATCGCGAAAAATCGTCAAATTTCATCAAAAAATCACGAAAAAACGGAACATGTCTACTAAAGATCGCAAAAAAGGTCTTCAAAGGTCGCGAAAAAAAGGGAAATTTCTTCAAGAGATCGCGACAAAACAGCAGCTTTCGTCAAAAGATCACGATAAATCGGCAAATTTCTTCAAAAGATCTCGAAAAAAACGGCAAATTTATTCAAAAGATCGCGAAAAAATGCAAATTTCGTCACAAGATTGCTAAAACGACATCTCGTGAAAAAATCGTGAAAAACCCGCAAATTTTCTCAAAGGGGAGTCCCTCCCCTCCAAGGGCGGCGCCAGAGGGGGGACCGGGGGGGCATATGCCCCCCGTCGGGCATAACTGCCCCCCCCATTGGGGTCAAAATTCGATGTCATCGGGGAAAATATTTTGACTTTTGAAATTCGTCCCCTTCAAATTGGGTCAACATATAGAGTTTTTTTTTTTTTTTTTTTTTTTTTTTTTTTTTTTTTTTTTTATTATTATTATTATTATTATTATTAAACTCAAATTGACTAAACTAGTTCTTTTGGGTACGAGTCGGTTTCTGACTGAATTTTGATTCTTGCAGACTAAGTTCAGATAAACCCGATCTTTCAAAAAAAAATCTAATTTTCTAAAATAAAAATCTATATAAATGCCTACACAGGATGATACATGAATAACGCTGTACATGTATACTTTTTAACAAAAAGGATAAAATTTATACTAAAGTTTTATCGGGGCTATCTTGGATGCCAAGTAGAATGCTGCATCGGGTCGGTTAAACTGACCTGATACGACTCGCAATCTGGATCGTATCGGGTTGAGTCTAATCTTTTGTCGTTTTGGGTCGGATTCCAGTTGGGTTAACTTTAATTGTTTAAGGTTCGGGTTGGATGTTGACATTTATGGTTTTTGATTCAAGATCGATCTCTCAAAAGAATGCAAAATTTATTTTAAGTTGAAAAAATAAATATATTGAATGTTAATGAATTTATATATTGATTTTTTACTTAAAAGTTTAAACTGATACTGGAGATATAGTTGTAGATATATTTTTACATAATTGCATTACAGTATGGATATATTTTTTCATCAGTTATTTGTCTTTGGGTCTTACGGATGGGGTCTAATTGAGGTTGAAATATTTCGGGTTCAGATCGAGATGTGGAAATGTCGGGCTCAGATTGCTTTTCGGGTAGAATCCTGCATCACCTTGGGAAATTAAAACCAACTCGACTAACGATTTTAGTCGAATCTGGCTAAAGTTAATATTTTTTCGGAGAGGTTCGGATTGACTTCTATTTTCGAGTCGGGTTAGTTTTAATTGTTTTAGCGTATGGGTTCGATTCTACATCATTTCTCAAAAGTATCGTCAAAATATATTTTAAAATATAAAATTATATTATTTGAATGCCAATGAGTGCATATATAGATACAGTAATTTTTCTAATAAAATATATAATTGATATTGGAGGTATTATTCTAGACTATTTTTTCCCTTATTGCTTTACAAGTTGGAATTTTCTTTTTCAATTTTCTCTTGCATTTCGAGTTGGGATTAGGTTCGAATTGAATACTTTTAGGTCGACGTTTGTCGAGTTCGGGTCATTTACTTTTTAAAAACTGGTTCAGGTTGAATGGATATAGGGTTAATTAGTTCAGATCGGGTATAACCCAAGCCGCGGAGGACTCTATGCTCGCAAAATAATCCGTGAATTCAACTATTTTTTCCCTTGATTATATTCCATTAAAACAGAAAACTTTGCTTTAAATTTTACTTTCATGTACTTTAATTTTGCTATTTCTACTCCTCCTCTCCCACAAAAAATACATAAAAATCACCAATTACTTGAAATACTCATAGCTAAAGCAATATATTCGTAAATTTACATGGGTGTTATGGCAGCTATGCTGCTTAGTACCTTTTCGTATTAGAAACGGAATTTATAAAAACCGTTTTATCTAAATATACGTAAGAAACAAAAATCAAAGATCAAAATTTTCGAAAAATTTCCAATTAGAAGGCAAAAATTGCTTAAAATAATAGAAAAGTCTTTTCAAATCACAGGGATATTTCGGCATTGACACGACGGACTCGGAACGAGAAATTTTAGATATATTTTTAATTGCGGGTCGCTTTTCGCTGATATTAAAATAACATACTTTTAGATTTCCAAATATTTTACAAATTTTCACTTCATTTACATTTATCTTTTGTTTTTAATTTGGGAATTTTGTATTTAAGTTTTTGTTTCAGATTTAAATTTTGCATTTTATCAAAGTTTGAAACATCGCACTTTCTGCATTCGATCAATGTACACTCTAAAACAAAATGGAAATTGAAGATGTTTTTCCTATTGTTTTTATTATTACTACTACAGCTAAAAAAATCTGTTTTAATTTACACATTTTCTTGAAAATACAGAAAATTCATCAATCTAATCCTAAAACCACCTGAAATCCTCCAATATCTAAAGTTGCATTTTTGTTGAATCAAAAGACTGCTCAGTTTACTGAGCAGCAACATTTTTTACTAGATTTTTCTATTCAAAACTGATTTTTTTTTACGTATCTCTATTTTCTCTCAAAATAATGAAAAGTTCGTCAACCGAATCTCAATTTTTTTTTTAATTCTACAATGAAAACACCAACATTTCTTCAATGTAATAGAAAAATCCATTCCAATAACATGTGCGTTCCGGCAACTTATTGTCTGTATATTTTATTTTTGTCGAAAAGTCTTTTGAGAGTGTATGGAATAATAATTACATTTTCTCAAAAGTGACAAAAATAGAAAATAATGAAAATATAAAATGCGGTATTTATAAAATAATATAATTCAAAAATTATAGTTCGACTAATTAATTTCACTCCGGCAAATATATTCAATTCAAATAAAGAAAACTAATATTTAGCATAGAAACGTGTTCATATGGAAAGAAAAAAGATATGAAGAAATTTCAAGTTTTGTTCTTAGTAAATATGCTGTTTCTTTATACTTGTATTCTTACTTAGACGTCAGTCTAGGATGTTTAAATCGCAGATAACAGCTGCGATTCACTAAAAGGGAATACAAACCTTCTGTTTTGACTAGTTATTAAATTCTGATATGCAAGTTAATATAAAACAAACTTTTCGACAATTGGAATAAAGATATTGATAAATAATGTTGTTTAGCTTCAGCATCTTCTTCAGTTCTTGCTGATTGGTTGTAAAAATAACACTTATATATCTCAATGTTGCTATGGGAATTACCAAAAAACACCTGTATTGTGATAGACCGGAAGGATATTTCAGAGTTACATAGATGCAGTACTCCATTTTCATCAATTGTCCATTGACCACAGATACAAGGAGTTTTTTTCCTGATCTAATATTTTTATTTTAATATATAGAAATAATATTTTTTAAATTCACAAATTCAAAATTACAAAATTCACATAATTAATCAGACAGTAACCGTAAAAACAATGCTACAATGAAGTTTTAAAGAAAAAATTTTATCATGAAAAAATGGAATTTATGACATTGTAAATTTTGCATTATAATTATCATTTCTACTAGTTATGAATATTTTATGAGTTCCTCCTTTTTATGAAGAAAGCAACTTTTATTTATCTCTGCTGTATATAAAAAGTTTCAAGACTTTTATAAGGGTAAGTCCAAATGATTTCTTATTTATTTGCGTTTATATGTAATTTGATATTTTTAACCGAGTGTTTTAATTTTAAAATTGCTTTATAGCAGTTGCTTTATTTGCAGAATTCGTACTTTTATTGATAATAATAATTTAACTAATGTTTATAGAAGTTTATCACTTATATTTTTGCATTCAGCAATAAATACAGTAGAATTTTGATTATTCGGACCGGTCCAGATCTAGGCCAATCCGGTAAATGAAAAATACGGAAAATAGGACAACTTTAAAAAACGCATATGGCAATGTTTTTAGGAACTTCCCTTCACATTTTTTCCAGTTTAAGACTGGCAATTGTGGTAATGCATATTTTAGCACATTGAAAATGACGCATTTAGAAAGTTGTTTATTTTATTTATTTATTTATTTTTAATAAAATTTAAATTTTATTTTCTGCAGAATTGGTACAAAGTTAAACATAGAAGTACTCATGGAAACTTCATGATTTCCGATATAACTATGTCTAAAATATTAACGCACAAAATTTAATCCAATTTCATACTTTTTTTAGACCTTCAAATAAATTAATGCTGGTAAAATTTGTCATGCATCACTCAGGAGTGGTTTTGTTATGCTTTATTTTTAATAATTACCGTAACATGCACGCATCACCTTTTTTTCCAAAAATCAAAATGATCATATTTACAAATCAAATTAAAATGAAATAAGTACCACGTAAACCTAAATAATTTTCTGTTTTATAATACATTTATTTAATTGTTAAAAATCTAAAGTTGGCAGGTGTGCCGTGAGACCGTTAGAGCTAATTTCTCAAAAATTTAAACACAGAATTTTGTCAAACTTCATCATATTTAGTTAATATGGATGACATTTTAGTGTATATCGGAATAAAGATAGTGTCTTTTATGCTGTGTTTTTTTCCCGAATTTTTTTTTATCTCTGCACCTATTGAATATGGAATTGCACAAAACATTTCATACTTAAAAAAAAGAAAAAAAAAACATCAATACTATCTTATTTGGTGTCGAACACTCAGTAGGCTGCACTAGATTCCTTATCATATCCAGAATCAATTGATGTGGATTAGCGAGCGTGGTTTGCCATATCATTTATTCCTAGTGAATAATTCAAGTTTAAGGAAAGAAAATTTCATCGAGCTCCAGCTTCTGGATAAACCTCGATAGAAGTCTGCATTGGCCGGGCCCGGGCTTATTTTCTTTTACGACACTGGGGCCGGTCCATGTCTGGTTTTCATTCATTTCAAGGTTTAACTAACTTTTTCGATACCGAGCTCTGATTGACTTTCTTCTTCCTAGGGCTGCACGAGTCGAAATTTTTAGTCCCGGTTTCGATCCAGCCCGTATGAAAATTGCCCTCGCGGAACGACTTAGAATGACAAAAATCAGTGAAATTTGGCTCGGTCCAAATATTTTTACTAAAAAGTATGCATTTTTATAAGTTTAGCATCCCATTATTCTATAACTAAATTTTAGAGTTTATTATTTTTATAGAATAGCTGATTTTTAGGCACTGAAATTTAAATACAGTAAAACCTGTGAAATAAAACCTGCATGTGACACAAAAAAAGTACTTTCAATTTCAAAACCGTTTCCGAAAGCGAAAGTATCTTTTTAAAAAAATCTGCAACCGAAATCGAAAAATTGAAACATAGCCATATTAAAGAGCAAGCTCAGCTGTCCTATGTAAGAAAAAAAAATGTTTAAAAATTAAAACGAGAAATTTGAAAATAATCTGTGTTTAACAAGACGGAGCGGGTGTTTTCAAGTGAGTGAAAAATCCTCTTAAACGCAAAATATGTTGATTCAAAAGGAATACCATAGCTCTCTCTCTCTCTCTCTCTTTTTTTTTCTTTGTTATTATGCGATTTCGTCTTGGAAGATTTTATTGTGTGGCATTTTTTTTTTTCAAGTCTCCAATACATGATATAAGGATTATCGATAACTGTATGATAATTGAAAAATTTATATGCAAATCGACATTCATTCAAAATAAATAATTATTGACCGCCTAGAACACTTCTTAAAAAGACTAATTATTATCAGAACTCCTCGTCCAAACATTTTATAACCATATCGAAGTAAACATTCACGTTTTGTAAAAATAGAATCGGGCGAATCAAGATTTTAACCTTTTTTTTTTTTTTTTTTTTTTTTTTTTTTGTCAAGCTATAATCAGGCCAATGTCGACCGGACCATTAATCTATTTAGTACAAACCGGATTAAGCCTGGGCCTAAAATTTTTGCCCACGCAGTTTTTTAGCCCCCGGACCCATACACGGGGACCTCTAATATATATTATTAACTTGGCCCCCCTGTAGGGCATACAGTGCCCCTCACCCCCTCGGGCAAACTCTGGCGCCGCCCTTGCTCCCCTCTTTCGTACAATGTATGATGTGTTAAAAATTCTGAGAACAGCTTCTTTCTAAAAGCATACTTTTCTTTTATGTCTATCACAAATACTTTGGAGGTTTGTGTGCATATAATGTAATGCAAGGGATTGGTCTGCAGACTGTTTTTTAAGTTTTTACTTGTGTTGCAGACTGAAGAAAAAAAATTCTGCTGCTGGATTAACATAGAAAATAAAACTGGCATAGGATGTACCAGAAACAATTTTTACCGCTAAATTTTAAGGGTAATTGTACGGCAAATTCGAATTATCGAAAATAAAAATCGAAATAAGAATGATTTCTTTTTTTTAGTTTTAATACTTAATTCTAGGACTCGTGCAAAAAATTCAAATTATTCAGAATTTCGAATTAAACAAATTCGAATTATTCAAGTTTCAGTGTATACAAATTTTGGAAATTTGAGAATTACAAATATATATACAAATTTAGACTTTTTTTTTTTTTTTTTTTTTTTTTTTAGTTTTACACCACAGGGTGTGTTGAATCCACAAAATGATGAACTTGAGTCACGCTATTTCTTTTGTTTCTGGTATCACGGCATGTATCCAAAAAGTAAAATATATTTCTAATATATTCTAATTTAAGAATATCATTAACTAAATGGACGTGAATAAAAAATGATTTTTCTTTCAGCTTATTTTTCTTAAGTAGGAAAAAACCGTTGGAAAAAAAAGTCTATCCATCAAAAAATGTCTTTTTTTTTTTTTTTTTTTTTTTTTGCTTTTGTTTTTGCTTTTTCATATATGTCATGTATTTAAGGCCATTGCGCGAACATACCATTTATATGCAACTAAACATATTAATTTTTAAAATATTTTAACTTGTAAAAGTATGTATTTGGAATTTTAAAAATCTTATCTAGCCAATGTATGATATTATTTACAGGTTAAAAGAATTTTAATTTGAATAACTTTTATAATTATTTCGATTACAATTAGCCATTTAAAAATATCCTTTATTTATTATTTATTTATTTATTTATTTTAAAAAAATGGTTAGTTGTTAGTAATTATAACAGTAACGTATTGTAAAAATATCCAATTAAAATTATGTAAAACCCCCGGAAAAACTTCAAAATTATGGAAAACTTATAGGAGACATAACTGTGAATTAACATTTTTAGCGTTGGTTGTTATTGTTATTTTTACAGTGTGGGAAAGAAATAATCTTTAATTATGAAAAAAAAGGAAATTAAAAAATTATAAAAAAAAATCACTTATTATCATTAAACTAAATTTATAACTTGCTGAATTTTTTTTTTTTAAATGTATATTTAACTATCAGGAAAAAGTCGCTAGTTGAGCAATAGGAAACATGGGTTTTCCCGCTTAATGCAACAGTTTTATCTCAAGAACTAATGCACAATTTTTTTCATCAACCTTGCTTGATATAGCTTGATAAATATTATTGCTATGTTTTGGTATAAATCGTCTAAGGAGTGGGACTTTTATGTTGCATTTTCCCCATATCCTCAACAATTCTATTTCAAGAACTAGTGCACGGAATTTCATGTCTTTAGAACCATCATGATAAGCAAAGATTGTCATTTAATTTTGGCACTATCGTAGCGACTTTTCAAGTATTAACACGCATGTGATAGAAGAAAATTCTAGGATTGTTTCATCCGACTAGTTACTTTCTCCTATCGCTACAAGAAGAATGTATTGTATTCCTGAAAAAATTAGATTTCTGGTTTTCGATGCATTTATACATTTTCAAAGATCCTGAACACGATTTGATTTTTTTTAGAAAATGTCTGTCTGAGAGTCTGTCTGTCACTCTGTATGTGACAAGAATTTTGTGGGCGCTCTGTCTCAAGAACTAATGAACGGAATTTCACAAAACTTTTGGTTTAGTTAGTTCTTGATATAAACTAAACCTGGTTGATTTTTTGATGCATATCGTTCATTAGGTGGCGCTGCTATGTTGCCTTGTTTGCAATTTTTTATAATAGCTCTATCTCAAAAAATAATAAACGGCTTTTCATAAAACTTTAGTTTCAGTTAGTTCTTGATATAATTTGATGTTTACTACATTTTAGTGCAAATTACTTAACAGGTGCCGCTGCCAAGCTACATTATTTTTTATTATCGCAACAGCTCTATCTTAACCTCTTCAGACCTGAGGTACACAAATGTGTACGCCTACCCTTTTCCCCATAAAAACTAAACTGTTCAAATTTTTTGCATTATTACTTTACTTCTATACAGCTGAATGATTTTTGCTTTAAAACAAAACCAATAAACGCCAGCACTGATGAATGATACCTCATAAAATAAATATTATTTTCATTCAAGGTTCGAAAAAAATCTTCAAAACATTGTGGCTAAGAAAGTAAGAAATATTCATGATTATTTAACTTAAATGCTTAACAATAAAAAAAATATTTGGGATTTGCTAATCATTTACTTATTTAAAGACCTTAATTTTGTTATTGCGTAAATTTATATTACTGATAGTTAAACTGATGTTTTAAGGGGATTAGTAATTTTATATCCATATTTGTAAACCTAAATTACCAGTCCCCTAAAGTACTCATTTCATAAAAATGACTCGTTCTTTCATCTCTGGTATCATTTCGATTATGCAGAAACAATAAGTTGTGGAAAATTTCGCGTAACCCTTCTTTTCTTAGCTAGACGGCTGGCGCCAGGGTCACGTGATCCACTAGATAACTGATATTTAAAATATTCTTTCTTGTTATTTTTTTTAGTTGGTTTTATGTATAGTGCTTGGAAGCAGTATTATTTTCATTCAAGGTTCGAAAAAAACCTTCAAAACATTGTGGCTAAGAAAGTAAGAAATATTCATGATTATTTAACTTAAATGCTTAACAATAAAAAAAAAATTGGGATTTGCTAATCATTTACTTATTTAAAGACCTTAATTTTGTTATTGCGTAAATTTATATTACTGATAGTTAAACTGATGTTTTAAGGGGATTAGTAATTTTATAACCATATTTGTAAACCTAAATTACCAGTCCCCTAAAGTACTCATTTCATAAAAATGACTCGTTCTTTCATCTCTGGTATCATTTCGATTATGCAGAAACAATAAGTTGTGGAAAATTTCGCGTAACCCTTCTTTTCTTAGCTAGACGGCTGGCGTCAGGGTCACGTGATCCACTAGATAACTGATATTTAAAATATTCTTTCTTGTTCTTTTTTTTAGTTGGTTTTATGTATAGTGCTTGGAAGCAGTATTATTTTCATTCAAGGTTCGAAAAAAACCTTCAAAACATTGTGGCTAAGAAAGTAAGAAATATTCATGATTATTTAACTTAAATGCTTAACAATAAAAAAAAAATTGGGATTTGCTAATCATTTACTTATTTAAAGACCTTAATTTTGTTATTGCGTAAATTTATATTACTGATAATTAAACTGATGTTTTAAGGGGATTAGTAATTTTATAACCATATTTGTAAACCTAAATTACCAGTCCCCTAAAGTACTCATTTCATAAAAATGACTCGTTCTTTCATCTCTGGTATCATTTCGATTATGCAGAAACAATAAGTTGTGGAAAATTTCGCGTAACCCTTCTTTTCTTAGCTAGACGGCTGGCGCCAGGGTCACGTGATCCACTAGTTAACTGATATTTAAAATATTCTTTCTTGTTCTTTTTTTTTAGTTGGTTTTATGTATAGTGCTTGGAAGCAGTAAGTAAACTACATTTATTTCTTGGTCTTCAAAAAGTGGAAGAAATAAAATATTGTTTTGATATTAAAATTGAAAAGCTGCTGTCAAGTAATTGTAATTTAGAATTCTGATTTCTCATTAAGCAACTAAATGTATTCACCTATAATATAACTATGTAAATACTGTACATATTTTATGTTTCGATTTAATAATATTCTATAAAAGCTTCTTGAAGAGTATTATTTATAAATAGTGACACAAAACTTCCCATAATACGGGATCGTGAATTAAGAACTCTATGCTCTCCCACCTCTTGTTTTCAACTGAAATTTCGTGGAATTCGAGAACATCTTCATTATAAGTATAGATTTGTAGAGTTATTTTATGCTCAGGTCTGAAGAGATTAAGATCTAATGGGAGAATTTTCATCAAACTTCAGATTCAGTTATTTTTTTTTATAGAGATTAGTGTTTTTTAGTTTTTGATGTAAATCGCCCAACAGGTGGCGCTGCTATGATGCATTTTTAACGAATACGCACTAATTGTACCCCAAGAACTAACGCATGAGTTTTCACGAATTTTCATATGCAATTAGTCCCTGATAAGAATTGATCCTGATTTGTTTTTGGTGTACATTACCCAACAAGAGGCCCTGATATGCAAAATTTTAAAAAGATTTTTGCAATAACTCTTCTCAGAAATTAATGCAGGGATTTTTATCAAACTTCAGATTCGGTAAGAAGTTGACTTAAGTTATTGCTGACTAGATTTTGGTGTAAGCAACTTAGCCGGTGACGCTGCTATGACGCATTTTTCAGGAAGTTTTCGCATATATAAAACCGAAGAAAGTTTTGGGGTTGCCACATGACTAGTTTGTTACGTTTAATGTATAACTCATGTTTTAGCATCTTATAAATAAATAGATATAAATATAACGAGGTGGAACCCGTCGAAATTCGACGAAAGAAAATATTTGAAAAAGGACTGTTTTATTTATTTATAATAAATCTACAAAATTAGTTACAGTAAAAAATTCCTTCTTACATTGGTCAGTCTAATTCTCAAGCAAATATAATTTTAAACTAAAATTAACAAAATACTATAAAACTCAATTATTCATATTATTAAAAGAAATAAAACCGAAATTAACCGGATTTTATAACAAGCTCATTTTAATTTTTTTTTTTTTTTTTTTTTTTTACAATTTTGAGAGAAAATGGGGTGATTCTGTTGCCACAATTACAAAATTGGTACTAAAAATTATAAAAAAATAATAAATCAAAAATAAATTGTCATACTGCTTTGAAACAAATTACTTTTAAAAGTACATTTTTTTCTCTATACGACAGTATAAAAATTTAAAATATGCGATGCTTAAAATTGTAAAATTTGCAGAAGAGAAAATTGCAAAACCGAAATTGCAGGGAAAAGTGTTACCATTCACAAAATGACGTATGCGTTGGATACGTCGTAAATGAGTTACGTTTGGCCTTTATAATATCTCATCAATTATAGTTTCTCATGGAAACACCCAAGCAGTTTTTAACTAAAAGCTTTGTTTTTACTTCAACATTAAGCACGAAAATAAAATAAAGCAAGAAAAATACAGACAAAACATTAAGCTAGATTAATCCTCTTTAACGTTAACCACAGATGCCGGAAATCGGGTGTAGTAGAACAAATAAATTTTCCACTGAAAAAACACTCATTTCTAGTTTTAAATGTCAGGTTATTATCTGTCAGTAGTTGATGTTATGACTGGTTTAGTTTTGAACCAAAAGAATGTTGAAAAAAATGTTTGGTGAATAAATTCTGACTAGTTTTATGGCTTTCTGATTCATTTTTAGAACAATATTTTCTTTAAAAAGAACAAGTTGGAAATTGCACGTGAAGCGTAGTAAATGAGGTGCGTTCGTACGATAACGAAGTTTTAAAAATATCACTCTCATATATTAATCTCATAAAATTGTAAATAGTTAATTACAATTAAAATGCGCACTAAACAATGTTCTCCTTATACTGTTATGTAATGGAATACTTTTGTGTGGCCTTGTAAATAAATAACAAATGTTCTTTGCACCACAGATTATGCAAAATGTATATTATAATATTTTATAGATTCATATCAATTTTATTATGTTAGAATGAGTATAACACCATTAAAATGCATTTGAAACATTTTTCCTCATTGACCGTAATGTAACGGTATACTTTTGATTGTCCCTGTAATTGAACTATGCATCCGATTTTGATAAAATTTGAAATAACTCGACAAAATTATGTAATAATTATGTATTTTAAATTTCAAACGATTAAAATGCATTTGAAACTTTTTTCCCCATTGACCGTAATGTAATGGAATACTTTTGATTGTCCCTGTAATTGATCTATGCATCCGAATTTCATAAAATTGAAAATTACCTAATTGGAAAATAGGCCTACCCATAATTATCAGGGTTTTATAAGAATGCTTGAAGGCTCTGGTCTATCAACTGACATACGAAGGCATGAAATCAGAGTGAGTAAAAACATTCCTATTGAAAGGGCATATTGCAGTTATCTGAAAACCTAATGTTATATTAACTGGATTTATTGCATTGGGAAGAGCAGTTTTCACAATTCCCGGAATATCGTAGATGGTCATAAGGCGTCTATTAGTTGTCACCTAAACATCACAGGCTGAATTAACATATCTTTTGAATAGGCCATAAACTGAGCGGTCCATTGGCTGTAGCTTATGGCTACAATGGGCCGGGAAAGACCGGGCCAACGTACCCCAACGTAAGTGGGCCAACTTGCCCCCTCGCCATTTTTGAAATACTTTTGCTATTCTACACTTATCTTAACAACATTTAATATTTATTGTTACATCAAAAGAATCTTTATAAATTGAACTTTTAAAATATTACTCACTTTTGTTCTTGTGAAGTATCTCTTGAGAGCATTAATACTTTCTGCTCACTAACGAAAATTTGCTTCAAGATCGACAAAAGGGAAAAATCAATGTTGTTCTTAGTTTGCTTTTGTTAAGTGAACTGAACTCGTGAAAGGATAAGGGGAACAGGTTTTCTAACATACATCGTCGTATTCTGAATAATAAAACAAAAACTTTTTCGCCAATTGCTTCTCAAAGTTGAAAAAAAAATGAAAAAACCGATCCGGATTATCGAGGTTCTACTGTATTTCTGAACTTGTGGCGACATCTAGTGACTAGTTTGAAAATTAAAGCAAATTGGCCAATCTACCCCTATGGCCAACGTGCCCCGGTCTCCCCGACCATTTAAAGCTCCATATGCTTGTACTGCCACCTATTATCCAATATTGAAAATATTTTTTCAAATTGGCGTATAGCAAATTCCAGACCTATCTATTCATTTTGTTTCACATTTCTATCTCTCACTGTTTTGTGCCATTTCGAAGTTGGGGAGTCCTTTCTGGAACACCCTGTAAATAATGTAATGGATAACTTGAAAACTTAAAAATTGATACATCAGAATTTGGCTAGGTCTACTAGAAGAGCTTAGAGAAATGCGACTTTTTCCCCCCGAAGAATATATTTTGAAACTTTCAATGCTTAATTTGATAAAAATTAGTCTCATAAAAAAAAATAAATAAATAAAAAAAAACAGAACAGGAAATGGAATTGATTTCTAATCGATCCCCATCGATCCCTAAGACAAACAAACTTTTTTTTTATCTGAAACTTGAGCCTTCCCGAAATCACAGAAAAATTTATCTATAACTTAACATATATGGACGAAAAAAGAAGCCGAGACTCCATGGCATTTAATCTCCATGACAACCCTAGACCTCGCCTTAGACAAAAGTGGTTTTATTTCTCTCGTCTGCCGAGCAAAGTTTTTTATTCGAAAATGTTTTCTGGTATCAGTAGATGCTGGAGTCTGTTGACAAATTTATTCATTATTCTATTCTGATAAAAGATGTTGAAATTAAGTTACCGATGTAACCTTTTTGAAGCAATCAACTGTATTCTTTATTCAAAACGAAAGATTCTGTTTTGTGATATGTGAGTAAAGCTGTTTAAAACTTTATTCTATATATTCTAGTTGGAATATGCATGGACAATCCATTGTCTTATGCTCGCCGTATTCAAAGTCAACATAAGATTGTTGATGAAAAGAAATATTCTGGCTTGTGATGATATATGAAATAAATATGTTTTTTAATGATATCTCAAGCCCAATTTTCCTTCCAGTTTTACTGTCCTTTTTTGGGAGATGGGTAAGTTTTTGGTAATTTTTGTTAACATTCTATTCATCTTAATCGGTTTAGTTTAGATTCTTTCTTTCGTGGTTTTAAATTCGAAATTCTTAACGTTACAATTTATTCTTATTCGCACATTTTATAACCTAACCAAAATTCTTCTATCCAATATATATGAATAACTAGCCTACAATCATATGTCCCATTTCAATTTTATTTTTTATGTAAAAAACTAAGTACATACAGACTCATTCATATTGTTATAAATATACAGAGAGATATTTTAATCTGTATTATTTACTTTATGTATGTAAGAAAATACAAAAAATCAGACCTATTTATTACTTTTTTAATAAATCGCCCCTCAATGTGGATACGGGCCCCATGACTAATAATCACGGGTTTTACAGGGCAACAAGAAACCTAAGTTTATCGTATTAATTTAAGTAAAACACATGGCCTTTTTAACTGGTAACCCCCCTCGGGAGATGAGAAATTTCTATACATCTACGCACTTGGTCTCCAGAACTCATGATGTAAAGACTTGCGAAAAGATTTTGTTATGTTTTAAATAAATCGTAATTAAAACTCATCCCCTTGAAGTCTGTCGTTTCATGAAAATGCGACAGTTCTTCATAGTCGGCAGTATGATACCTAGTGCGGGAAAATAATCTACGAAATATAAACATCATTAAAAATACCGGACCCACAAAGGAAAGCAAAGACAGTGGTCATTCTGACTCGAAACATCGTAAGAGGCCCTGAAAAGGAGCTTACGTCTCGTCATGAGTTATCCAGCAAGCGTATTCCATATTGGAATACTTAAATGCTATTTTCTACCATTCGGTCGGGCTTTGCCGCATCCTAAGATCTTTGTCCTGGACACTGGATTTCTTCTTGAGCGGAACTATCGCCGTTGCCCCATTGGAATACTTAGATGCTATTTTCCACTCGGTCGGGCTTTGCCGCATCCTGGACACTGGATTTCTTCTTGAGCGGGACTTCAACTATCACCGTTCGTCCCCCCTCCTGCCTTCTGTCGTGCCATGAATTACTTCGGCCGGTCTCTCCGAACTTGTGATTTATTTTGTTTTTGTGCGTTCTTAAAAGAGGTTTTGTGTTCGCCTGGTTTCATCGAAGTGTGTGGTGCAACCTGTGTTTATTCTTCTATGGTGATAATGAGAGTAATTTTTTCATCAAAAATGTCGGGTACTTTGCGTTTTATTTACAACAAAGTGTGAATGCAGTCATCGAGTCATCATGAAACGCGTAAATCTTTTCGACTTCAACAGTTGTGTTCGCTTTTTAGTGATTCATCAATAATCTTCAAATAGTGTTCCTGTAATTGCTTCATTATTTATCGAAAAGAAAAGAAAGAAAACGCATAGTTTTTCATGTGCGCACACTAAAATTGCTTTTTTTTTTATTTTGGTTGAGTGTATGTGTATACCCTGGGGTTGTTATTTATATATGATATTATTATTCTTATTGTTTTTATGATGTTTATTAATATAAGTAATTAAAGGTAAGTGCTATTTGTAGTGATATTGTGTTTAGTTTTATTATTTCTACAAACCATGGTTTTAAGTGTAATTATATTTTAAATTGAAAGAAAAAATGGATATCCATATTTACGTCTAATTATTTTTTATAATTAATTCTTTTTATTTATTTCATTTCACAATTCTATGCAGATGCTTGTATTATGTTGATATTATTATTATTTTTTGAAGGTCATTTAGAATTTGTTTATATTTAGATTTTTAAGAAGTTGTCATAAAATTAATTAAAAATGGAAGCTATTAAAAAACAAAAAACTGTTCTTAAGGGAAAAATCACTCGCATAAAAAATATTATAAATCCCAAAATTGATAATGAAACTGTAACTCTTGAAGAGTTAGATTTATATGTTAAACAGGTTCAGGATATTGTAACCGAATTAAATAAACTCCATGAAAATGCCATTCTTCAGAGCGATGCATCGGAAACTGATCCTATAATTGATGAATATAATGAGATTGCACTTAAATTGGATAATTTAACCATAGCAATAAATACATCACGTAATAAGTTAACTAATAGTTTAAACATTCACGAGGGTGGTTCAGAAAGTCTAAATAAAACTACAGGTAATGTTTGTGTAAAAACTGTTAATCTTCCAAAATTTGAATTAAAACTCATCCCCTTGAAGTCTGTCGTTTCATGAAAATGCGACAGTTCTTCATAGTCGGCAGGATTTCTATCCGTTAAAATTTTCTTGGGAAGTTGAATATTAAATCTCGCTTCGACCTTATCCATCAGTATTAGGCAACGAAAATTATTATCCCCCTGTAGAGGAAGCCAGAAAAGAGGCTTTCCAAAGAACAAGTGAACATCACTTGAAAAATAAAGTCAGGTATGATTTAAAGTTTGTGGAAGCGCCTTTTAAACCTGGTGACCTTGTCATAGTGGAAGAATTTCACTATCCAAATACTCGGAAGTTAAGTCCGCCTTTTTCTGGTCCATATCAAATTATGGAAAAATTATCCAATGTAAGTTTCAAAATAAATAAGCCTAACTGGCTTACAAAAAAGGATTATGAAGTAATACACGCTTCCAAACTAAGATACTTTTTTCCTAGTAATCAATTTAAACTACTTACACCAACAAACTGAAATAGTTGGTATCATATGAACTGATATTATATTATATCAGATCTCGGTTTGCATTATTATGAATATTTGGAATTTTAATTACCTTTTCGATTTATTATGAATATTTGAATTTTAATTTATTTTTGCATTATGGTGAACATTGTGTTATGTGTAAAAGTACTATTTCCTGAACTACGTCAGGACAGTTCCCTACAAAATTGAAAATGTAAATAACATTGGACTTTTCAGAATCCATCTGTAATATATTTCTTATTTTGATTATCTTATTCTATGTATAATATTTACTGAGTGTTTTGCATTTATTAATTCAATTGTTTTTATCTTGTTCAATGACGTATAGTGGTACATTTTATAACAGTGTTGTTTTTAGATATGATATTTGTACATTTTTTATTATTGTTATTCTATTATTTGTTAAGTATACGAAAGAAATAACTCATCTCCCATTAGCTCACTTAATGTAAAAATTGTTTACCCTTTTCAGGTGAGTATCATGGATGGAAGCCGGCCCATCCCCGGAGACTTGTCTGGAAGGGGGGGAAATTGTAAGAAAATACAAAAAATCAGACCTATTTATTACTTTTTTAATAAATCGCCCCTCAATGTGGATACGGGCCCCATGACTAATAATCACGGGTTTTACAGGGCAACAAGAAACCTAAGTTTATCGTATTAATTTAAGTAAAACACATGGCCTTTTTAACTGGTAACCCCCCTCGGGAGATGAGAAATTTCTATACATCTACGCACTTGGTCTCCAGAACTCATGATGTAAAGACTTGCGAAAAGATTTTGTTATGTTTTAAATAAATCGTAATTAAAACTCATCCCCTTGAAGTCTGTCGTTTCATGAAAATGCGACATGTATTTCTTATAATCTGAAGCTTTATTCTTACCTCAATCACGAATACTTGACGCTTTTACTTGGAACATCTCTTTTTAAAAATGCACATTTCAAAGAAAAAAAACTACTATTTTGAACGAAAATAAAACATTCATGACGAAAACTAACATTAAACAATTGAAAAACGCTTTACTACACATTTAGTTTAAATTGCGTGCATCTTTCTCAAAAGAAAGAATAGAACAAAAACTCATAAAATCAAAACACAAAAAAAAACAAGTGGGTAAGTATGATCACAGATCGCACAGAGGGTTTTGTTTAATATCTCTTTCAAAAAACTTTATCCTTGTTATTATTATGTGCTATAAACTATATGTCAAAATTTAAAGCCCTCGATTCTTTAGTTTTCCCAAACTTAACAAAATTCAGAAAACAGCCCCTCCTCGGATGATCCTCTGCTCCCCCTTGAATTTTTCACCTTTTTTAAATATTTAATGTTAAAAAATAATATTTACATCAATGGTCTGTGGAAAAAAACCGCATTTAAAAAGCAATAAACAGTTTATCTAAAGAAAAAAGACAACATTACCCTTCCCCCCCCCCCAAAAAAAAAAAAAATTCATCTTAAATGTATAAAATTTGTATTATGTGTTATAACTATGTCAAAGTGTAAAAGCCATCGTTTAGTTTTCCTAATTAATAATAATTCCTAATTAATAATTATTCCTAATTAATAATTATCTTTTTTATAAGTTTAAAAATTTATTTTTTTATAAATTGGAGAAAGTGGTCTGATTTTTTTAAATTTGGATATTATGAATCAGCGCATGAAATAACATCCGAATGTGAAACAACCAAATTTTTAAAATCAGTTGTTTAAAAAAATTGTACTGCGATTATCAAACCATAGTATAAAAATTTCTCTTTTTTTCTTTCCGTGTCACGTGGTTTGCCGTGAAAAAATTACAATTCTAGAATTAATTACCAAAATAAAAACAAACAAGCGCGTTTTTCACGTGATTTATTTAATCCATTAATTTATGTTAGATAAATAATAATTTTTATATCATTTTAAAGTTTGGCAATAATTAGAAGGAAAGATAACAACAAAAATGAGCTTAATAATATTTAAAAAAATTTTAATTAAAATAATTGTATTTTTCAAAATTTATGATTTGTGTGTGACAAGAGGTATTCAGCTGTAAGTACACAAAATTGAATTCACTGACTTAAATAGTTTTTGTGTACGAACTCTGTGACAGACAGACAGAGGACAGAGACAAATAGGGTTTCGTCCATGGAGGAATGAGATAGGTGGAGGTGAACTAAGGCTCAAAAAAGGTTTGCAATATGAATCCATTTATCGCTCAAATTTTAATGTTCCAAACAAAAGGACGTGGAAGGAATTTTGTATTATAATACGAATTGAAAGAAATGAATTACAACTGAAGCATATTTTAAGAAGAAATAGCGAATTTTTAAAATGGTCTTTGTTCTATTACTATTTATTAAAATAAATGTTCGCTTTTAAAATAAAAGAAATTGGAAAATTAGCAATAATTAAATGTCAAATTGAAATTAAATAAGATATTGAAAACATTTGATGCGAACTAAAAATTGTATTACTATAAGTTTCCTAATTTAATGTAATTTTAAATACTTTATAACGTAGATGAAAAATGTTTATGACTTAATAATTGCATGTAAATAAATATTTAAAATATAATGATGAAAACATTCTTTTAAAATCATACATGAAAACTCAAGTAATAAATATTAATCTAAAATATAGATTTCTGACTGCAGACGATTTTAAGATATTAACAAAAGAATGTTATATTTTCAAGCAAAACGTTAAAATAATTTTCTATATTGATATTTAAAACACATATGATAAAATAATTAATAAATTCTTACCGGTGAAGCGATAGATTAGTTCTTTTTTAAAAACAATAGCAAAAAAATACGGGTTTAAACCTGTTTCAATTGATAGGCGTGTCAAAGCACGTGGTTTTGTTTGTACTTAAAGTGACTTAATGTAGGATTACATTTTTAGCATCGCCCCCAGAGATAATACTTCCCCTCCACCTATCTCATTCCTCCATGGGTTTCGTCCCATGAACGAAACCCTAAAAAGATCTTTTCATTTCACACAGCTTGTTATTTGTACATGCGCAAGGAGTTTGGAAACTGAGTTTCAGAAACCACAACCTGAAATAATATTCTAGTTTATCTGTTAAAAAGTTGGATTAACCTGAATCCGAAATAATTATAGGAAATCATATTGGAAATCGACTTGCAACGAAAAAAATATCAGCTCCAAACCGACTAACCAGCTGTTCGGGACGGGTATTCTGGGTTACTCAATCCAATGCAGAATTCTAGTGGGAAATGAAGATTAAATTACTCTAGTCTAATCTTTACTGTCTCTCCTCTTTCCTTTTTAGGCGCGTTCGTAAATCTATAATTCGTAACCTATAGTCGTTCTACAATCCGTCCATCTGTCCGCATATAGCAGAGCAAAAACTACCAAACCGAATCGTTTGAAATTTAAAATACATAATTGTTGCATAATTTTGTAGAGTGATTTTCAATTTTATAAAAATCGGATGCATAGTTTAATGGCAGGGAAATCAAAAGCAATCCGTTACATGACGGTCAATGAGAAAAATAGTTTCAAGTGCATTTTAATAACGTTATATTATTTCTAACATAATAGAATTTATATGGATCTATGAAAAATATACACTAAAAAATACATTTTGCACAATATGTGGTGCAAAGAATATCTCATATTCGTTTACAAGGCCTCAAAAAACTATTCCATTACATAATAGCATAAGGGGAAACACTATTTGGGCGCGTTTTAATACTATTTTACTATTTCATATTTTATGAAATCTTATATACGTTGCTGAGGTTTACTACAAATTTTTCCTGTATAATAAAAAGCAGATAGTATTTACAGGGACACACAAAAGATTTCGGCCACGATACTATATCCGAAGTACTGTATGTTATTACACCAACATCTGAATATTTTTAAAATTTCCTTATTGTAAGAACGCACCTCATTTGTTACACTTGACGTGCAATTTCCAAGTTGTCGTTTATTATTATTGTTCATTTATTTACTATTGCAAAAGACCGCGACATCTATTCGAAATAACTACAAAATAACAATTCATTCTCAATTAATGTTCCCATTTTTCATCCCAAGTCAAACAGTAGCTAGAATCACATTTCACAAATATGTTGGCTTATGTTTTGAAACATCTGCCAATTACTGACGAAACACTTCTGCAAGCTATTTTTTGTTTTTAAATGTCGGCTGTAAATTCCTTTCCTTATGACATTACTGATGGAATGAAGCCAATAAACAACAGCTATCCATGTATATTGATATTGTAAGTAGTAGTGTAATTTTTGGGCGCGTATACAAAAGTACTTTATAAAGAATTCAGAAAGTTGTATGGTGTATATCAATGCTTACACTGAACTTCATGCCTGATCACAAAAAAAGCCCTTATAGTCCAAGAGCCGACCGCATACAACCCTATGTCATCGAGCACAAGAAAAATTCCTTAATTTTATGGAAGAGTTGTAATAGAGGAATCTAAAAGTGCTATTACACGTAAAAATTGCAAGCGACAAAAAACGCCTGCGTTTTTTCGTTTTCTTAGCATTTCATTGGCTGTTCGAGAAGAGTCTTTACCATCATTTGGATTTCCAAGCATTTGATTGACTCTTACTGGCGAGTCGCTTCGTTCCAGGCGTCAAAGACGCTCCGACACCAGAGAATCGCGCGCTAGCCAAGCGACTCCTCTGGTCCCATAGGATAACATGGAGACGCCTGCGATTTGACGCCTGCAGCAGCGCACGTGTAATAGCACCTTAAGGATCCATGTCTGCCAGAAGCGAAGAGGTGCATAAGCCAAAAATTGATACTACTAATGGTTGACTCGTAGGCTTAGCATTATGTTTTCCTGCACCCATTTTTCCATGTTTTCATTCTTTTGATTGTATGGCAAATTACGATATTACGATATTACATCGATCGTAATCATATGTTACGATCTCCAATTTTGAATTTATTAACACTTGTATGCTGAAAATTACAAAAGGTGTTTTTAAGTAAGGACCTTTTATAAGTTTTAAAGAAAATGAAAGGAAACATTTTTTATTACTCACATTTGAAAGGCACATTATGCATCTAATTTTCAACATAATTGCCATATAAATTGAAATATTTGTCAGAACGTACAGCAGCTGGTTAATTCCATCTACATAAAATTTTGCCATCCCTCTATTCAAAAACCGGATTTTTTAATTCTCTTTCGAACCACTCTCTCAAAGTAGAATTTTTTAACATTCATATTGATAACATGTCCAACAGAAATATACTACAAACGTATTCTTTTAAAATAATGGTGTCAGTAGAATACAAAAACAGTGATTTATGGAAACACTGGCGATTATTTTTATATTCTATAGCACTTTTATTTATTTATTTTTAAGCTATTACATAGCTTTTATCGCGGGCTTTGAGCGCGGCGACCGAATCTAGAAATTCCGTAACGAGAAAAAAAAACTAACACTCCGGCTAACGTCGTTTCAGATCGGCAGACTTCTCATTTATTCAATAAAAGAAAAAAAAAATTGTTTTCTTATCGGTCATCACGCTCAAAAAGTGTAACTTGAATTGATATCAAAGAAAAAGAAAAAAACTTGAGTTAATATCAAAGACAAAAAAAAACTGCATAAATAAAAAATAAATAAATAATTATAATTGCATAAGTTGATAAGAGTGCCACACGTATTCTTTTTTATCCTATATAATTTTAAAATTTAACATTAATGTCAAACTTTGAATTTCTGTATTTTCCTCTTTTAAAATATTTAAATAAAAAAGACTACTGCCATTCAATGTAGATAGGATTAAAATAAAAAAAAGGGGGAAAGGGGACGAAAAATGAGATTTTTGGAATACTAATTGGACATATGGTCAGGATTCATTCCACCATCTAATAAAGAAGATTTTAAATTAAAAGAGCCTTGAAATGAATAAAAAAGTCGTACAAGGTAAAAATTAAAAAAATGTATCTCAAATTAACACAATTAAAATAATAAAACTCTACAGAAATAACCATAAAATCGAAAGAATATATAGGACGCGATTCGGACTGGAAAATATGACAGCCATTCATCAGCTATTTTAAACATGTGTCGTAAGGATAAAAAATCGGAAATTGATAAGAGAAGAGCTTACAAAGTGTTCAATAGCTAGCGCTAGTGGAAAGGTAAATCTCAATCACATAGAAGCACATGCAGAATTGAAAAATATTGCCACAATGATCGACAAAATTAACAAAAAAGAAATAAACAAAATTTAAATAAATTAAACAAGTAAGTAAAAAAATAAATAAAAATAAATACATTAAAAAAAAAGAAATAATAATAATAATAAAATAAAAAGAAACAGACAAAAAGTTTTTTTTAAATATTTTTTATCATAAAAAATTAAAATAGACAAGAAAAAAATGAATGAAAATAATTCTAAATGGAATTTCAAAGCTGTGCTGTTTGAATCAATTAACAAAATTAAATGGGAATATCACTGTGGATATTGTCTAAAATTTTAATTATAGTATACCGATATATCATTTGTTAGATATTGATATTTCTCTTTATTCAAGGGATACCTCTAATTTAATGAAAAATTTATTATTAAATCGATCAAGAACTTTTGCTAATTAACACGTATATGGTGAAAAAAATTGGCATTGTACCCTTAGATTTGCTATTAAGGTTTTTAATTAAATGAAAAACTTCAATTAGCTTTGCCAAGTAGTTTTCAGAAAACCAGAGAATTTAATATTTATTAAACTGAATCAATAAAAAGATTTAACCTGCATGCTTCATATATTGTTATAGAAACTTACTAGAAAATGACAACATATTTATTTCAGGATACAATTTGTAGAGAAACTATACGACCAATTTAATTTTGAAATATATAAAATAAATCAGCGATTTAATTATGATTTAAATATGCTTCTTCCGATTGGTATAAAAGCTGTTAGATTAAACCTTTAAAAGCAGTACAACAGTTTTTTAATAGTGTTGGCATTATCAATTTTACCCGAGTTATTTATAAAACAAATAAATAATAACATTCTGAAATTGCACGTCAGTGATCTAAACGCCATCATTCGTTTTTTCATGTATTTATTCTTCTCTGTTACATGAATATTTATTTAAATTTTTGTAATTACTGAGTAATTCAAGCCACAATTTTGGTAAATTAAATGATGCTAGGTCGTTACATATAGAATTTTTAGATGTTAGACTATATATGGTATTTCTTATAATGGATAGATAATACAGACTGGAGTAGAAAATTGGCTTATTTTCATTGAAACTTATTTGAATGATTTCTTCTTGATGTAATCTTGCCAGGAGTTTGGTTGTGTGTGGATAAACGGTATATATAATCTCTGATTAATCCAAATGATACATTTCAAGAGAAATTATTTAATACAGGTACATAAAAAGAATTTCGTAAAATTATTATTATAATAATTTGAAAAATGAAAATTAGAAACTTAAAGTATAAGGAGCTCTGTCTTAGGGCTTAGTATGGGATTCGAGGGGTAATGTCTCTTTCGATTTACTGAAACGCAGTGATTTTTCCTAAAACTTGAAGTTATTATAAATTCAGCAAATAATCACAAATGATAATTGAGTACATTTTTACACTGCAAAAAGAATTGTTTATTTTACAGTATAATACATGCAGCTGGGTCGCCAATTTATGACTGTATATGCGGTAATAAATAGTAAAATTAGCACATAATATACCATTAAGGCGTCATTCGAGTCACTCAAAAATGCATAGAATAAATGAGAACGATCTACAACCAGGCTAATTTTTACTTTTTCAATTTCGATTATATTATTTTTATATTATGGCAGTTTCAGTTTTAGGGTCAGTTCCACCGGTTTCGAAAATTAAAATATATATATATATATATATTTTTATCTAAAACCAAAATTGAAAAAGAAAAGCTAGCCCGGCTGTAGACCGTCCTCAGCTATCCTATGCAAAAAAAAAAAAAAAATCATGTAAAAATATTGAAATTTGAGCAAGATATTTGAAAATAACGCCCCCATGGACTTAAACTTATCATGGACCTAACCTTTTGTCTTTCTAAATGACTAGTGTAGGCTCTAGAGCTATATACTATTGAATTCATTGACACGATAGTGTACTGCTGCGTATTTTCCAGTTATAAAATGACGAATCAGCTGCCAGTATTATAATGTAAAGTCAACATTTTTTTTTGTCAGTGTACTTTTAACCATAAACTTACTTTCCATCTCTGTAAATAATTTGTTGCTTATATTCATGTTTTATAATTAGAAACCATTCCACAGTATATAGGTAAAAGGAGGTAATAATGAAAAAAAAAAGGCATTATATTGCAAAAAAAGCATAATAAATATTATTACTTTTATATCCTAGAAGCAATTCTTTCAAGTACTAACTATTAAAAAAAAATATTATTAAAAACATAAACTAAATACGCTACAGACTCGGGGATTTTATGAACGATTTTATAGTTTATATTTCGTTGGAAAAATAATACGATTTCAATAGAGATGTTTCGAACTCAATGAGATTACAGTAATAAAAAAAAAAACATTATTGAACTAGAAAATATGCTTTTTAAGACTTTTTTTTAAATATTATATAAAATAGACTTATATAGGCCATCTAATTCAGAAATTCTTCCAGACATATAAATGATTTTATTTGCAATACTTCAAATTTCAAACTATTATATTCTTTATAATTTACCTGAATTACGGCATGTACAACCTTCCATGCGAAAAAAAAAATACAAATTGCAACATACCTAAAAAAATATATATATATAACATTAATGTGTACAAAATGCGAATACATATCATACATAAAACGATATGCGTTTAAATACTAAAAATCTAGAAGATAAAATATCACGAACATTACACATATTTGTGCATTAAAAAAACACTACGGCTAGAATGGATATAAATTATACAAATAGATACGTAAATTCGTAGATTATATATGAAAAGTATTTCCCTCATTTTATACAATTCCCATGAAGCATTTTAAATGATTAATGTATACATTTATTTATAAGAATTAATTTAGTTTATTCGCAATTATTACACTCCCTAAAACACGCCAATGGGTTCGATAAACCCGATTACGGAATTATCTCAAATCAAAGCATTATAATTCAAATATTCCATTCAAGACCATTCAAGTGTTTTGACAATATTGTAAGACATAAAAGATGCGAAAACTAAAAACTCCAAAGATTTGAGGCCATTTAGTTGTTGTGTCGATATTGTAAGATATCGAAAATCGAATATAAAATGCTCAAAGATTTGAGACCATTTAAGAGTTCTGCCAATATTGTAAGACAAGAAAAAAAAATTTAATAAAATGATCAAAGATTTAAGACCATTGAGGAATTCAGCCAGTATTGTAAGACGACAAAAAAAATCGGAAATAAAAGGCTCAGAGATTTGAGACCAAAGAATTCAGCCTGTATTGTAAGAAAATAAAATCGAAAATAAAATTGAAAATAAAATCTTGAAAGTTTTGAGACTATTTAAGAATTCTGCAGAATTATTGCTATTTTAGTTAGAATGAAACAAAAGACAAAAAAGTAGCTATTCTCAAAGAAAAAAAAAGAAGAAAGAAAAAAGATAAGATAAGATAAAAAAGAAAGAAAAAAAAATATTTGAAAATTTAAATTCATCGAATTTAAATAAAAATAAACAAATAAAAGCATGTTCCTTGGCAAATAACATTTTAATAAATGTATTTTGAAGCCGGTTGTATAAAATTCTATTAATCGTTATTTATTCCGTTTATATGAAATGATTTATTTGGAAATTCAATACTGCAGTTCAAATATCTAGGCGTAAAATTTTTAAATATCTAAGAAGTGAAAATTTTCGTTAGTTGATCTTTCTAAAGTGAAGTTTTCATCGTAACCATCGTATGCGATCTTAAGAATTTTAATTAGAACAAAACTTGAATAATGGTTTCAAATTTATTTTGGCAAAATAAAGAATGTGGAAGACTTTAATAAAAATTAATTGTACACAATTACCAACGGAATGTCACGTACTATGCATTCATTATTTTAAAATTTCCACAAACATTATTGCATTTAATTTAAAAATGAGTCAGAATATAAGCATAAGAAGGATTTGAGATTTTCCCATCAACCCCTATTTTTGCTTAATTGATTTTTGCTATAAGGATTGGTTCTATAAAAAACTTGTCAATGTAAAAGGTGTAGATATTATTAAGAATATGTAAAATAAATATAATCGGATTCGATATCTTAAGAATTGAAGAAGTTATGGATTTTTTTTCTTTTTACTTTCTTCTATCTTCAATAGAAGAAAGTATTGTAATCGAAATTTTTTTTCGACTTCCAGTTTTCGACGGATTTACACGTTTTAGTGGTCAGAGATTCCAAAAAACATGTTTTTACAAAATGTCTGTCTGTCCGTGTGTCTGTGTGTGTGTCTGTGTGTCTGTCTGTATGTCGCCATTCTACCATCAAAAAGTGTATGAAGTTATGCATAGAATTGAACCAAATTTTTTGTGAATGTTTTTGGCTGTGGCAAGCAGGTCCTCCTTCAGTTTTGAAATATTCCGCCGAAAGGGGGCGCTGCAATCGCGATTTTTGTGCCATTTTAAATATTGTACCGACCAAAAGTATATGAAGTTATGCATCGAATTGAACCAAATTTTTTGTGTATGTGTATGACTATGGCTAGTTGGTTCTCCCTGAATTTGAAAAAAATCCGCCGGAAGGGGGCGCCGCAATCGCGATTTTTGTGTCATTTTCAATATTGTACCGACCAAAAGTATATGAAGTTATGCATCGAATTGAACCAATTTTTTTTGTATCTGTATGACTATGGCTAGTTGGTCCTCCCTGAATTTGAAAAAAATCCGCCGGAAGGGGGCGCTGCAATACCGAATTTTATGCCATTTTCAATATTGCACCACATAAAAGTGTATGAAGTTAGTTCTAGAACTGAACTAAACATTTTGTATATGATTATTTTTTGGTAAGGCAAGTAGGTCCTCCCTGAATTTGAAAAAAAAAATCTGCTTATCATTCTATTGTCCATCGGCTCGTGCAGAGACGGAAATTCGTTTTTACTCCGATTAATTGATTGAAGCAGAAATTTAAGATGAAAATCAAAGTTGGTAAGGTATTGAATTAAAATTATTAAAGCATTAAAATGAGTAACTATTTTTTTTTAAATATTAAAATGTATGTATGAGATAGAAGAAAGTTTTGGGATTGGCACATCCAACTAGTTTTTAATAAGTTTGTCGTATATTTCTCTTAGGCATGCTATCAAAATGAGTGTTGAAAAGTTCTGTTTTGAAAGAGTGGGGTGCGAGATAGAATTAAGAATTTCGAGTTTTGATGAGGGCGACGGGTGGTAAAATTTTATGCAAAATGAATTAACAAGCTGCTGTACGTTATGATACATGTTTTAATTTATACAGCGATTACATTGAGATCTAACTGCATAATGTGCCTTTCAAATATAAGTAATAAGAAATGTTTCCTTTCATTTTTTTTAATTCATAAACGGCTCGTAATTAAGAAAACTTCCGTCGTATGTTCTTTATTAGCTTTTTTTTTTTTAAATATTTCTATACTCTTAAATTCGCTTTGAAAATGGGCAATTAATAGAAGTTTCGACTTCATGACAGCAGTATAATTTTCCATGATGAATTCTATGAGTATCAAGAATTTATTTAAGCGGCTATAAATTAAATTCTTTTGAGAATTTTTTTTTAACATTCATTTTTTAAATGTAAATAAAATTTATCTCAGGGCAAATCAATTTGTCTACTGCAAACAACTCATAAGCAGTGTACTATTTATTTAACACAATGAAACTGATTGATAAAGTTATCATATACGAAATTAATATTTCCAACTGAGCGAAAAGTTGCCTAGGCTGAATTCAGATCCTTGGTTAATAAGACCAATGCTTTATTGTTTAAGCTAACTGGACCTGCAGCCGATGAGCATTTCTCGCTCAGAATGGTTCCCTGGCTGTATGCCAAGGATTTGGGTTCAAATCAAATAGGTTTACATGATTACTTTTGATGAGGTACATTAAAACTTTCAAAGAATGGAAAACAACAGCTTCGTCCTCTGAAACCTTCTTTTTTTTAAAAGTTAATTTTCTGATGTTGAGTTTTTGAAACGAAACAGTGTCTGCGTAAATTTAGGGACTGGTTTAAAGCTTCTTGTTTTGCATATGAAAGAATGGTTCCAATGAAAGCCTTTTTAATAACAGTACTCCATTGTTAAAAGCTTTCTGAAATTTCTGCATGTGATGTTAGGATTAGATCATCAAGAAAACTATCGATGTCACTGCAATCTTCATGTATTCCAAATAAACATCTTTTTACATTTACATACTGATTTGACAACTAACGTGTTTGTGTAAAGGTCAGCACGGTCCCGGGTCTGGCTTGAGGCTCATACCCGGCCGGCTCGCGGACATAAAAATTAAACGGGCTATACGAGCCAGGCCGATAAAAAATTTAGCTGACCTATCGGCCCGTTATAAAGCTTTCAGCAAAGACGATAAAATATGAGATATTTGCAATAAATATGGCTTTAACGAGAATAAATATAAATGTGCGTCAGGAGCCGATATTAGTTTGACAATATCAATACAAAAATACAACTTGTAGATTGTAGAGATCGGCATCGGACTGTTACTTCGTGTCTAAGCCGGGCTTAATATTTTTTAGCAGACTCGAGCCAAGCCGACATCAAGCTTGCATTGTTTTTCTACATGCAATCGAGCCGGACTGGAACTAAACTTTATTGCTCTCAAGGCGTGAAGGACAGACAATATGATTTGTAAAAGTATTAATAGCGATAAAGAAATTATGTATACTTACGTTTGGAAATATACGTCTTGGTGGTTCTTAAATTTACTTCTCGACAACGCGAAAATTTGACACATTTTCTGACTAATTTTTACCTGTAAAGGTATAAAATTGACAAGCCTGACTTTTAAAGGAATTTGGAATCGAATAGCTTTTTCCATTTTTGGTAAATAAAATACTTGTACATACTTGTTGAGATATAAGAGATCTGGGTGCAGATTTTTCTCCCTTGCCATGCTGTCCTTCTGAAATTTTTTTAATTCTTTAGATGTAGAATGTTTTCTGAACCGAAATATGCCGGTAATAACTGAAGTCTCAGAATGAGAGTAGTAATAATTACCGTATTTACTCGTGTATATATGTATAACGCGCACCCCATACTTTACAAGAAAAATGGTGATTTTGTAAGATCTAATATATAACGGGCACCATAAATTTGATATGCAAAAGAATTAATGATGAAATGAATTTCAGTAAAGCAAATCGAAACAAACCTTACATCAGGCCAGAAAACAAGGCGAAAATACTTTTTAGACTTCGAGTAGGGCGTGAATGACGTGTGTGTGTGTGGGGGGGGGGGGGCAGTGAGTGACTGCAATGAAAATTGCTAATCTGAGTTTTAATGTCTTCTTTGAATGCATTTCTTGATTTATGTGTATATCGTGCGATTACATCCAGCAGTAAAAAATTATTCCGCGTATGACGCGCACCTAAGAAATTTGCCCTAATTTTTTTTTTGAGTGCGCGCTATACACGAGTAAATACGGTAATATTCTTTATGTAAATAAAATTTAAATAGTTTTCTTTAAAATCTGAAGTTCATTTAATTGAAGCTGTTATAAGATTTACTGCGTTTATTAGAATTTAATAATTACGAACTGATATTTCAATACGAACGGTATTCGACAGTTTGAATGTTATGCGAAAGACAAAAACCTGCAATGTAAGCGAAGTAGTATGCTTTACCTGCAGACATGTACTACACCTTTTGCATTTGTGTTGCTAGAGAATTTGGAGTAATCCGTAAGGTGTATAGAGGACAACACTTTTGATATTATTAGAAATACTTTGTAGAACTTAAGAATATAAGTATCAATCTTCTAATCATACCCTTAAATTAAATATATCATTAATTTTATTTTTTTTACTCAAAATGATATTTTTCTGTGGAATTGACATCTTAAGATGATATAGAGGTCTACACAAAATATTTGAGGTATTGTTCAGGTTATAGGCAATAATTGCTGAAAACTTGTTATAAATGTAATATATATTTTCTTACAAGTGTACATGGTTATTTTCTTTAACCTAGTTTTGTTAAATTATTTTTAAAATATTGAAAAGTGTTTAATAATCTACGTTTGCAATATAATTATCTTCCTTACTTCTCTCAACTTTATACTCGTAAAAATACATGTAAACAAGCGAAATTTATATATGTATCAAAGCATTTATTAAAAGAAAGGATGCATTCAAGCATACAGATGACACTTTTAATACTGAGTGCTCAGCGTGTAAGAATGAAGCATTATTTATTTACTTAAACTCATGGTCATCCCCCCCGCCCTTTTTCCCTCAATGAAAACCCTGCCAACAAGACAGTTTTTAAATGTTTTTTTATTTATAATTAGAAAATGTCATACTATCTATTCTAAATAATGCTGAACCAACAAAAGTTAACGTTTCATTTACAAATAATTTTAATATTTTTGTTTCTCATAAAAAAAAAAGCAGGATGGCTTTTCACAAATGACTTGGCGCGTGTTTGGAAAATGCTGCCAAATATTTTCGGCAATAAGAGTTGTACGCTTTCCCTTTGTTTTTAAATATCAACTATAAATTTCTTGTGTTATGACACGCGTATGGGCTAACGCCAAGAAAACAGTTTTCATCCATATGTATTGTTTTAGAAATGAAAACAAAACAAATGAATTCCTTTGTAAATTTAGTATGTTGCACTAATTAAATTATTAAACACAACAAAGCAATCAGTCTTTTATTAATTGACGTCAAAGAAAAGTTAATACTACAACTTCGAAATGTGTCCAAGCAACGCGTTTAAAATTTTTAACACTTTCCAACACAACATGTATTTGGAAAAGTCTTTATGATTTCGGTTTGTCTGTCCATCTGTCGGATCTCGAACTCTCCTAAATATACTGGGATTGCCCTGATTTTGTTATATGTTATTGATGTTTACTATATCACGATAGTTACTGGAAATGAAGTGAACAACAATTTTGATCCATTTACAGGGACGGTCAAAAGTTTTCCGTTGCATCAATGTTTATGGAAAAAAAAACATTTCAAGTTCATTTTAATGATGTTAAATAATTCCAAACATAATGAAATTGATAAGCATTTATGTAGTGCACTGATTAATGTATTCTGGAGAATATGGGTGGCAAAAGATTTGCTATTCATTTGCAGGGCCACACAAAATGATTCCCTTCATTATAGTGTACGGGGAAGTGTTTGCAGCATATTTTAGTTCTATTACAATATTTCAAATGTAATGAAACTGATGTACATTACTAAGGCTTACTACAAAGGTACTACATACATATGATGTTGTGCATAGCATTTATGGTTCATTTACAGGGATATGCTAAAGATTTTGATATAGTACTGTATCTGAAGTACATTATCAATTAGATATAAGTTTTACAAATGTGATTTTACTTATAATTTGCACATTTAACCAAATTTTTACTTCGTATATGGTGTGTATGAGTGATACAGATCATTATACAGGACTTCACAAAATTCACATGCAATACGGACTATCAGAGTGAATGGCTTAAAGACAGCTTTTAAATGAGCTATACATTTTCAAATTGAATTATATTTAAGTATGCTAAGAAATATTTGTATAATATACATAAAATCATATGCAGGGCCACGCAAAGAATTAGATACATCATCTTCTAAAGATGATAGTGTTTGGAAGTGTGATTTTGAGTATTTTTAAATATGTTTTATCCTGAATTAAATTTTTATTTAATATGAGCACATATGAAAATCTGTTGGTAATATAATAAAAGAATTCAAGCATGTTTCTGTACATTAATAGAAACTGTTGACCGTGAATTTTCAACCAATGATGTATTTTATTAAGTAAGTGTTAGCATATTTCGAAGAATGTATACAAATTGCAGGTTAAATAAAAAGCTGTACAAAATAATTAGACCTTTTGCTCTATTGACGGTGATTGCCAAAATCTGATTTTTAAATAGGTTATGAGTTTTTTTAAATGTTTACTTAGATTTTTTTCTTATTAAGCAGCAAAGTTTTTGTCATAACTCCGAAACTGTTAGAATGTTTTTCATAATCTCTGATTGAGGCGTGATTTTTCTTTCTTGTTTTAGTATAGTTTAAGAAAAAATTTATGATGATATTCATCAAGACTAGAGAAGCACCAAATAATGGTTTTGGCAAAATATTCAGTTAGTCGAACAGTGACTATCCGAATACCAAATATTCGGCTTGCCAAATACTTTTAAATTTCAGCGTTTGAAAGTATTAAAAAATCAATTCTACAACTATTTTACATAATATTTAACGCACATAGTTCTAAATTGATAAACAAGATATTTTTTTTATAAATTCTACACTAAATATATATATGCTTTCAATTGCTGTTTAAGAAGAGAATAATTTTAATCTTCTTTAATTGATAAAATTTTTTATTTCTTGAATTAGTCTCTGAATTAAAACAAATTAGTAAAATTTTCCAATCTTATACTATAATGCGAGCAAAAATTGTGTGTGTGTGTCTGTGTGTGTAAATTTTAACTCAAAAACGGCTCTAACGATTTTCGCAGAAATTTGGATTTTACCATTTTCGTGCACGAGAAGACCATTGGGCTAGGTCACATGTTCGAGAAAATTCGATTATTGGGTCATTTTGGGGTCATAATGGGTCAGGATCAAGCTATTTATATCTAGAGAACGGCTGGATCGATAGTAAGGAAATTTTGTATCCAATCGCTTTTTGGCACGAGAAAACTATTGGGCTGGGTCACATGTTCGAAAAAAATTAATTAGTGGGTCATTTTTGGGTCATTATGGGTCAAGCAATTTTTATTTAAAAAACGGCTCTAACGATTTTGGCCAAATTTTATATTTTATCGTTTTGGATTACAAGAAGCCCATTGGGTTAGGTAACATGTTCGAGAAAATTCGGTTAGTGGGTCATTTTTGGGGTCATTGTGGGTCATGCTATTTTTATCTAGAGATTTTTTCACGCAATTTTGACTAAAAATTGCATTCTATGGTTTTCGGGCACGAGAAAAACATTGGGCTAGGTTACATGTTCGAGAAAAAATTTTAATGTGTCATATTGGGTCATTAAGAGTCTGGGTCAAGCTATTTATATTTAAAGAACGGCGTGATGGATTATAACGAAATTTTGTATGTAACTGTTTTTTGACATGAGAAAACTAATGGGCTAAATCACATGTTTGAGAGATTTCGACTATGAGGGTCATTTGTGGGTCATGATGGGTCATAATGGATCATGGTCAAGCTATATCTAAAGAACAGATGGATCGATTTTAACGAAATTTTGTATGCAACATTTTTTTGGCACGATAAAATCATCGGACTAGGTTACATGTTCGAAAAATTTCGATTAATGGGTCATTTTGGGTCATTAAGAGTCTGGGTCAAGCTATTTATATTTAAAGAATGGCGTGATGGATTATAACGAAATTTTGTATGTAACAGTTTTTTGACATGAGAAAACTAATGGGCTAAATCACATGTTTGAGAGATTTCGACTATGAGGGTCATTTGTGGGTCATGATGGGTCATAATGGGTCATGGTCAAGCTATATCTAAAGAACAGGTGGATCGATTTTAACGAAATTGTGTATGCAACATTTTTTGGCACGATAAATTCATTGAACTAAGTTACATGTTCGAAAAATTTCGATTAATGAGTCATTTTGAATCATACAGGGTCTGGATCAAGCTATATATAATTAAAGAACGGCAGGATCAATTTTAACGAAATTCTGTATGTAACAATTTTTAGAAACGAGAAAACTAATGGACTAAGTCACATATTCGAGAGCTTTCGATTATAAGGGTCATTTGTGGATCTTAATGGGTCAAGGTCAAGCTATATCTAAAGAATGGGTGGGTCGATTTTAACGAAATTTTGTATACAACATATTTTTGGCATGAGAAAATCATTGGGGTAGGTCACATGTTCAAGAAATTTCGATTAGTGGGCCACTTTTGGTCATTCTAATTTTATCTAGACAACGTTTCGCGCAATTTTGACTAAATTTTATATTTTATCGTTTTCGGGCACAAGAAAATCATTGAGTTATGACAGATTTTTGAGAAAATTCGATCAATGGGTCATTTTGGATCATAAGGGGTCAGGGTCAAACTAACTATATCTAAAAAATGGCTCAATCGATTTTATCTAAATTTTGTATCTAATGTTTTTCGGCATGCTAAAGCTAATGAGTTAAGCCACACGTTCGAGAGATTTCGATTATAAGGGTCATTTGTTGGTCATGATGGGTCATACTAATTTTGTGACGGTATATTCATGCTGGGTGTCATTAATCACGTTATATGCAGACATACTCATTAATTTAGGTTAAAACAACACAGTTTATTAAAATGATAAGGGCTAAAGGAAAGTGGAGCCAGTCTATAATTTCACTCACTGAGAACACTATGAAAAGCTAAATCATACTCACAGGCGTCGGTCTAGCTCAGTCGGGGCACCGTCTAGCACTTGACACTATTTCCTGGCTGATCTACTAAACAAATCTTAATTTCACAGCCCGTGGCTGTGGATATTTCTTTATTTCTCAAATAATCAAAACGGAACGATTCTAAACTTTCTTACCAAGGCAGAACCTTTAATCCACTATCTGAACTTCTTTCCGCTTTACTGGAGGCCGTAGCTATTCTCTAATCGTCAGCACCTTCATAAACAATCATCAACTTCGTTGTCTAATGGCGGAATACACACAGAGGCTGCTGGCTGCTACCAGAAACACAGACGCTGGCTGCTGGCTAAGGCCAGAAACACACACACCACAAACTCACACCCAAGCTTTTATACACGACAAACTGAGATACTTCTCATTAACATAATACTAATAACCGCGAGCTAACTGCGGAATTCGAAAGAGCACACACACTCTAGAAAGTTAAAGTAAAAGAGAGGATAGATGTCACTTTTACGCCTACAAAATGTTAAATTATTGACGTCACGATCTCAGAAACACTAGAGTGCCTTTATGACAAAAGGTCACTCCCTCACAACCCCCCCTCGAACTCCGCAGAGAAAAAGGGCTGGGCTAAATGCATGCCCAGAACTTTTTCTTGTTATAAATTTAGAGCCGTAATAAAACACAGTGATGGGTGAAATTTAACGCCGAAACATAACTTTTAAAATGTTAACTTTAACCCATCACAACCAAAAAAAACTCAGTTTGCCTCAAATAATCACATATCCAATCCAACCATTCTTCTATCTTACAAATAGCCTCCGTAAAACTTCCAAAAAACTCGTAAAACTTTCAAAACTAATTACTTCTTCTCTCAAAACAGCCCACTCCACTGGGAGTGCTAAAATTTCTCAAAACACTAACCTTCCGAAATTTTCCTCAATATTGCAGTGCAACTATAACTTTACCCAAAAATTTCTCCATAACTTTTAATATACTAGAATTCGCACCAAGTCCAAAAAACCCAATGCGCAAAAACTTTCCTCATCCAAATTCCGACTTCATCTAAAATTACATTTACTTCATACTAAACTAACTCTGCTACTACGTAATACCTACATCCCCATTAGCCAATGAACTAACTCCCAAACTTCTTCAGACTTAACTCCACTTGAACAATAATTGGGGCACATACGTACAGCGGCATATCGCTGTGCTTATGCAACAATCAAAAAAAATATCAAAAATTTACAAAATGACGTCATCAATCTCTTCATCTGTATTAACTAAAAGAAAAATAGCAGAATCAATACATAACAAAAAGTATACTTCCCTGCAAGAAAATCACATTAACATTCAATTTTGATACAATACAATTTCAAATTCAAATGCAGCTTAAACCTTCGCAACTTGCGGAAACCATTCTCAACTAAAGTGCAAAACGCAACTCATAAAACACGAACGATAAGAAGAAAGTTAATTCATTAAATGTTAGTATAAGAGATAGAAACGCGTGTCAAGGACTTCTTGACCGCAAAACACGTGCGCGCCTGAACCGCGGCGCGTGTACAAAATAACCCAAACTACTATCTGTACTTTCTGAAAATTAAAACATACATTAACATACATTTTATAACACATGAACAATATAACAATATAATAACATTTTAAACAAATAACATAACAATTTAACAATAGATCCAGAATTTTTAAAAGCAGTTAAGACCAAAATTTTCAACATACATAAAACTAACAATTTTGCAAACAAATTTTGAACACAATTAAGCACTAAACGTGAGTCCGTCAAAAAATTCCAAAAATGGCCAAAAGTACAAAACAGTCTCTCTGCTTTCTATTCCTTCACATTGCTACCACATATATGCACTCTAATAGAAATTTAATAAAGAACATTATCACCCAATCATAGAGATGATTCGCTGCTGGCAGGCTTCATACTGCAAGATGGCTTTCTCCTCCTGTCCCAGAAGGCTTGTACGAAGGATCTCTCGTCATCAGAACTGTACGGTGACGCCACAGTTGACTGTCGTGTCTGGAGCCTGGTTCTGAATGGATGCCGTGGAATACTCGTAGGTTCCACTCGACGACTCTGCTCTGGCCGGTTCGCTGGGTTCACTCCATGGCGAGGTTCACACTGTTGTTGCCGGTAAACTGAGAGTTGCCTCCTCTTTCTAGACGCACCCGAAGTTACCGAAGATCCTAGGCCACGTTTCTTTCCGGACCTATGTAGTTTCTTGTTAGGCAAAGATTCGGCATTTAAAGTTCGCTTAACAGTTTTACGAGTGTCCAAACGAAATCTTTTCTGGGGATTAATCACTGAAGATGGTGAACTATTAGTTAATTTATGCTTGTGAGGTTGTTGTCTAATAGATGGAGGAACTGGACAATTTATAATTTTTTGTCTTTTATGACACACAGAGTCCGATGTATCTGACACAGTTCTCTTATTTTTATTATACTTTGCTCTCGGATTGCTAGGCTTTCGACTTTCAATAACAGTCTTTGGAGCTGTTTGACCAAATTTTCTTCTTGAATATTGATGAAAAGAATTAGACGAAGAAGTGCTGGACTCGGGACACTCATTGGATCGGGAATTTCGCGAAACACCACTCGACATATGAGAACCTTCACTACCATTTTCTCTAAACTTATACACTCTAACCTGATCCAGATTAACAGTCATTCTTTCACCATTGACATCAACAACCAAATTATTATTTCGAACTTCCAAAACCTCGAACGGACCTACAAACTTCGGACCAAACTTAGCTACTCTCTTTTGACGACTTGAACTTAACCAATGCTTTTCTACTAACACAAAATCTCCAACTTTCACTTCTAACTCCCTTCTACGCATATTATAATACTGAGCTTGCTTTTCTTGCGCTTTTCCCATTTGAATCTGAGCTTCCTTAACCAACCTCTCAATATCCTGACACATGTACTGACTTTCTGCATCTGACACCATAACTAACCTTTGGAATGGAGTAATAACTTTTCTACCCAAAAACAATTCAGCAGGCGTTTTCCCCGTTGACTCGTGAACTGCCGTACGAAGTGCGTACGCAAAATGCTGAAGAAACTGGTCCCAATTTGCATGATGAGAACCAACATAAGAAGAAATCATTTGAATTAATGTACGATTTACACGTTCAGCCATATTAGACTGAGTAAGTTCCCTACCGTCCTCAGTCTGCAACTTTTCACACAAAGACTTAAAAATATTGAATATAAAATCATAACGAAATGGTTTACTAGCAACTAGTGCGTCAAAACCAATATAAATTTCATTAGTTAAACTCGGTTTATCTGAAAAAACTTTACCACAATCGACTAAAGACTTATTAAATTCCTCCTTCTCCATTTCACTTAACCCCGACTCCTCCAAATTAACTGACACTGAAACAGGCTCTTTCTTACTCACATTCTCATCCTTATTCACGATTAACGACTTTTTAAAGAAATCCAAACTAATTCCTCTATCCCTCATATAATCCACCCCAACTATACAATGCACTGTTAATCCATCTAACACACAAAACTCCCAACATGTCTTAACCGAACGAATTTCAACTTCCAATTCCACTGAACCTTTATTATCGCAAGCTACTCCCTGTGCTGACTGAACCACAAGACTTGACCTTTTCAACTTCTTATACGAAAAATATTTCCGATAACAATCAAAAGAAATGAACGACTTATCTGCCCCTGTATCGAAGACACTTTTAACGACAATACCATCTAACACAATTAACACTTCAGGTAACTCAACCGGATTAATAGTTATTTTATTTAAACTCACAGAAGGCTTTTTCGATCTCTGAACACATCTCTTTTGCATTGACCTATTTTCAACATTCTCATCCGAAGTTAATCCCCTTACTTGCGAAGAAACATTCCTGTCCCGTACTCCCCCACTACGATCATAACCACTATTCTGTCTATTTCCATGCATATTTCTCTCACCACTTCTAAAATTATTAGCACCACCACCATTCCTATTACCATTACTCGTATTCGACATATTACGACCAAATCCATCACTTCTATTACGCACATTACTATCCGGAAATCGCTGTCCCCCTCTCACAAAATTACGTTCCCCCTCATTTCTCAAATTACTATCCGTGACAGGTCTCTGCCGAGGGTTACGCAAATCCCGTTGATCCGAGCTATGCCGAGACTCATACTTCGATAATATCTGGTGCATTTCTGCAAAATTCTTCGGTGCTCTAACTTCAATAAAGTCCTGTATATTTGGATTAAAAAGAGGAAAAACAATGTCCAACAATTCCTCAAATGTAATATCTAAATCTAATTTATTTTTTAGTTCCAGCTTACGAAGATAAAATTTTGACGCCGACTCATATATATTCTGCTTATTACAATAGAACTCTTTTCTCAAAATACTTTTATCTTTAACGGGAGGAAATGCCTTCTTTAACTCAATTACAGTTTGTTCAAATCTTTTCGCTTCCTCAGTAATCAAAAACTTTCCTATATTTTCTAACCACAAAAGTGCTTCGCCCTTTAACGAGCATTTAAGCACTACGTACCTGTTTTTCTCAGGTATATTATTGAACAAAATATAATCATCTAATTTCACTAAAAATTCACTAATATCACCCTCACCGGTGAAATACACCCGTGGCACAATCTCAAAATGTCCGACATTTCGTTGGGCGCCATTTGTGACGGTATATTCATGCTGGGTGTCATTTGTCACGTTATATGCAGACATACTCATTAATTTAGGTTAAAACAACACAGTTTATTAAAATGATAAGGGCTAAAGGAAAGTGGAGCCAGTCTATAATTTCACTCACTGAGAACACTATGAAAAAGCTAAATCATACTCACAGGCGTCGGTCTAGCTCAGTCGGGGCACCGTCTAGCACTTGACACTATTTCCTGGCTGATCTACTAAACAAATCTTAATTTCACAGCCCGTGGCTGTGGATATTTCTTTATTTCTCAAATAATCAAAACGGAACGATTCTAAACTTTCTTACCAAGGCAGAACCTTTAATCCACTATCTGAACTTCTTTCCGCTTTACTGGAGGCCGTAGCTATTCTCTAATCGTCAGCACCTTCATAAACAATCATCAACTTCGTTGTCTAATGGCGGAATACACACAGAGGCTGCTGGCTGCTACCAGAAACACAGACGCTGGCTGCTGGCTAAGGCCAGAAACACACACACCACAAACTCACACCCAAGCTTTTATACACGACAAACTGAGATACTTCTCATTAACATAATACTAATAACCGCGAGCTAACTGCGGAATTCGAAAGAGCACACACACTCTAGAAAGTTAAAGTAAAAGAGAGGATAGATGTCACTTTTACGCCTACAAAATGTTAAATTATTGACGTCACGATCTCAGAAACACTAGAGTGCCTTTATGACAAAAGGTCACTCCCTCACAATTTTATATAGAAAATGGTACTCACCATTTTAACTATACTTTGTATTATATCGTTTTGAGCAAGAGAAAACCATTTGGCTTGGACACATGCTCGCGAAAATTCGATTAATGGGTCATTTTGGGTCTTAATGAGCTAGGGTCATTCTAATTATATATAACAATGACTCAATCAATTTTACCTAAATTTTGAAACAAAACGTTTTTTGTCACGAGAAGACTATTGGGCTGAGTCCCATGTTAAACAAAATTATATTAGTGGGTCATTTCGCTTCATTGCTGAATGCTGCCAAGCTAATTTTACCTAAAAAATAGCTTAAACGATTTTGATTCAATTTTATATTCTATTGTTTTTGATTACCTGAAGACGATTGAATTATGTCACATGCTTGATCAAATTTGATTAGTGGCTCATTTTGGGTAATACGGGTCAGGGTCACGAGAATATGGCAACAGCCAATAACTTGGTGATATTTGACAAAATATTGGCGACATATGGCCAAAAAATCGACTATAAAAATTACGAAAACCCAAACACGTATTTGGAGCCAAATGAAAGAATGCCTCCAAATTTGGCTATATCTAGCAAAAAATATTGTCTTTCAGAATGTAAAGATTTTTTTTATACATTCTTAAGAGGATTCGAGATGCATGGTTAAACCAATCAGAGTCGAGCTAAAAAAGTGATTTAGATCGATGTCCTTTCGTTGTAAATTTTAAAATAAAGTAAAATTTATAAACATGCGCATAAAAACATAGTTTTCTTATTGATTTTTTTTTCTAAATAATACTATTATAAACATGTTTTACAGTAATAATACAGAGTTAATGATACAGTGAAAATACTATATCGAGTTGAACACAAAGTTAATTTTGACCGAGCTAAGCTCGGTCTCCCCTGTTAGTATTCTAAAACAAATATTCGAAAACCAAAATGAAATACTGAATAAATTGGAAAAAGAAAATTTACAGCTTATTTATTTGTGTGGAAGGGATTAAAATAGTCATTCTTTGGTTAATTTTAATATGTGGTAATTTTCAAAAATAAAATAAAATAAAATAAAATGCAAAAGCATTTTTTTAATTTAAATATAATTCTATTTCTAATTATTCTAAATATCTTTATTAATTGGCAGTTAAAAATAGAAATTGATTTTTTAAGTTTAAAAAAATATTTTTTAAAAGTTTTTTTAAGTAATTGGTCCGCCGAATATTTCGATATTCAGGAAAAAACGAATATCCGGCACATAGAATAGTTTAATATTCGGGTAAGCCGTACATACGAATACTGAATAGTTTTACATTCTGCCTCACCAAGGCTGTATACCGAATAGATACCGAATATTCGGTGCATCCCTAATCAATATATTCATCAAACACATTTTTACGACACTTAAAAAAAACAAGATTGAAAAATCACGCACACAGCATGGATTATGAAACACTTTCAAACACATTGGGTATAACGTAACAAAACTTTACAATTTATTAAAGTGAACGATGTCTAAATAAACAAGATTCAACTAGGTGAGGAGGCTTGCCCAAGAGCTAAAACTCTACTAGCCCCACCCAGAGACGCACATTAGACGTTATATGCGGATGGGCAGACAGACAGATTGAACGACGACTATAGCTGTTATCTATTTGTACAATTACGAGCGCACTTAAAAAAAAAAACCTTATCATTTTTAAAATAGTAAAGTAAAAAAGAATTAATATGGAGAAAAAGTATTTTAACCCCTTCTCGACGGGAGCAATTTACGAAATTTTTAATCCTTATTCGTCGATTTTTAAAAATAGAAATTTCCCACATAGCATGCATGTTCACAGTGACGTCACAGTGACGTCACTGTGAGTCACTGTGGTCACGTCACATATGTGACCAAAATGCCACCCCTCAGTGACGTCCCATTGTGACTGAAATGTGACGTCACATCTGTGACCAAAATGCCACCCCTCAGTGACGTCACATTGTGACTGAAATGTGACCTTCTTAGAATTTATTATTAGTTTTATTATTAGTTATTATTTATTTATTATTCTTTTTATTTCTATAACTCCCCTCCCCTCCCGCTCCTTTTTTTTAAGAAGATACTATGTATGTTTGCGTTTGATACAAGTAATGGTAATGATTAAAAAAAATTATATTACCATTAAAGCTATTATTTTTACTTTATTAAAACCTAAACAATGTTTTATCCAATAATATCTAATTATGAATTTTATTATTATTATTTAACAATTTGCTTTAACTTGAATTGTTTTGAAACTAATAAAAATAAAAAGTAAAAATACACTTAAAAAAAGACATTCTCATAAAACTATTCGTATTTAACTTCGGAAGCTGTTGCGCAGAAAAAGAAAAAACTAAACGGTCATGCGCATAGGAAATGAAAATCGTTTGCAAACGAAAGAATAAATAAACGTAAACAGAAATATTTTAAATTGATGATAGACGCAAGAAGTTAGTTGGCTGGAATTTATGGCAGTTGTGAGTAGTTGCATATTGACACGGATTTAACAATTTAAAGAAGAATGTCCACTACAGGTCTTCCAAGCGGCAAAATATAAGTCCGAGAAAATTAATGGGGCTTTGACTGTTAAAATAATTTGGTCTTTGCCACTTTAATTATTATCGGATTTAGTTAATGCAGCAAGAATAACTAGAACGAATGACTTCGATGGAAAAAAGGTATGGAAAATATTATTTTTAATGGTTGCTCTTTTATTATTATTGTTCTGAGAACGATTTTAATTACATTGTCAAAAACATGCTATAAAACATCAATGCTTCATTAACTTAATAAAGTCTAATGCATTCATTATTTATTTTGTTGTCATAAAGAACTTGATTTTTAATAATTTGGATTAGGTTGTGTAATGGATATCTTGGGTAATTACGGTATCTTGCAGATTTAATATCGACTATTACAAGTTATCATCAATGCCGTGAAAAGTAGATCGATAAAAAGATAAATATGCAGCCAGGTTCTTTAAAGTAAAGTTTTATTTTCACACTTTCGAGAGAGTAGGACGCTCAACGTAATTATTGGTAGTTACAGCAGGGCCAGGCCAAGAGAAGAAGTGAAAGTGTGACCGTTCTTTTAGTCAGAACCAAGATAACATCAGTTGTCAGATATCGCCAAAGGTTACAATGTTTGGCATGTATATGATATTTGGCCAAAATATACGTGCAATATTTTTCTTCTGAGAGAGAGATTTTTGTACTTAGCATATTAACAAGATAATCGCTAATTGGCGAAAAAGAGTTAAAACCTTGATATTGGAATTTGAAAAAAGCAAAGGAATCTTGTGGGATAGGCTTTGGGGCTCATGAAGCGGTCTAACATTTGCGAATGTATACCAAATAAGGAACGGTAGCATGAGAAGGAAATATATGTACGATGCGCAAAACATCTTATGCAGCATTTTTATTGTAGAGCAGCTGGTATAAGAAAACCACATTCGGTTTTCTATGACCATATAAGGTATGGACAAGTGAAATACATGTGCTGGGATTTCGGTGACCGTTACATTAAGGGATTGGTTTAAGTATTACTAAAATGAGAAAAGGGGCGATATATTTGTAACTTCAATTGTAATGTAGATCCTGTTGTGATCATAATTTTAATTACTTTAAAAGAAAGGATTTTTTTTTTCTTTCTTTTTTTTTTTTTTAACTGGAGAACCAGATAAGTTTATCAATTTGTTACCTAACATCGTCATATTCAATGATATATGATATATTGATATCATATATCTCCCCCGCTGGTTTGGGTTTGAAAAATTTTGGACCCGGTACGAAAATGTCTCTCTCAGAATTACATACAAAAGTGTAGGATTATGCTGGTTAAATATTATGAATATATATATTTGAATTTATGCAGTTACACATTATGTCGACATATGATTATCCATCTTCAGAGACTCTCTCTTTTATTTATTTATTTTTTTTTCAATGTTCATTTATTTTGATGTTGTTGTCGTTCCGGAACACATTGGCCTTTTATTGCTTAGAGTTCAGGCCTTATTTGTGCTTTTTCTAGCACTTTGCACACAACAAGACATTCTTCCTGTTTTTTTTTTCTAGGTATACCATATATTGTTCCTTTATAAAGGTTATCTTTTTTTTTTAATCAAAGATAAGGCGCCAAATGCAAGGAAGATGTTTAATATGTAAAATAGTCATGAAGTTCGTATCATCAATTGTTTATAATATATATACTTATGAAGAATGTTAGCTATAGGTCACGAATAATATAAAAACATAGGTTATGGATAAAATGAAATCTCGAATAAAATATGAAGAATATGAAGTATATAATAAAAGTATGAATTATGTGGTACAAATATGAAAATCTATACTAAAAGAATACGAAATGGATAGTAAAAATATGAAATGTAGGTTAAAAATATGAAATGGAGGTTAAAAATATGAAATGGAGGTTTAAAATATGAAATGGAGGTTAAAAATATGAAATGGAGGTTAAAATATGAAATGGAGGTTAAAAATATGAAATGGAGGTTGCAACCATGTAAGTGTATCATAATAATATGAAAAATAATGAAATGTTATGGATGAAGTGTATTTTGTGACAAATGAGTTTGTTTAAAAAAAATAAGAAAAAAAACAAAAATTCGTGTATCCACACAGGACAAGCAAAAAAAAAAGGAAAGCGACACGCGATCCATAAAAAGTTGCTGCCCTTAATCTTGTCAAATGACAAGGTGATGGCATCGGCTTATGGCCTAGCCCTATGGGAAGTGGGAATATTGGCGAGAGCCCACATTACATGGACCCTCTGCTCCTCCCGAAATCTTTTGCTTTCTCAGAGGAGCGCACGTCGCATTACATAGAAAAACAGGGAGTTTAAGTAAAATTGGTGTGAACTGCACCAATCCGAAATTTGTTTCTCACCACAATGAAGTTACAGGTCCTTTGGGCGACTTTTGAACGGGCCTTCACTTCGAAGGGGCATAATTAAAAATAAAAAAAAATAAAACTCTGATACATATGGTATATATATATATCTGAAAGGGAATGTCAATCCTAGAGTAGTGAGAAACAGCTTTGTCATAATCGGTTAGAGATTTATTGTGCATCATGATTATGTTTGATATGACTAAAATTTAATGTATGTGCAATGTGATATGTTATTTTTATTATTACTATTATTATTATTATGTATGAACAATAAAACTACTGAAAGGGAAAAGTAAAAATCTTGGCGACAACCCAGCAAATAAGAGACAACTGTTATGTGGAAGCCCCCTGTGATGGAGAACGTGGACCAGCCATGAACTCCCTCAAAGGAAACTCCAACACAACATGTGTATCAGTGTGATGTACTGCATTTACTGTAAATCTATGTTAACCTAATATTGTGATGGGCTGTGTTAAAAACGAGATCTTAGGTTGTATTTTATGGAGCTGTTTCCTGGGTGACTTATATTTTCCTCATGACGCACAAATAAATGATCATTTCTAGGGGGGGCTATAATTAGCCTGTCAATGTGTACTCTGAATGCCGATTCATCGGGTGAGTGTAAACGCTTAATGGAAACAGAAACTGGCGAATATTTATGTACCACAATAAAAGGTCCGGTGTATTTTGGTTTAAACTTATCAACGGATTTGAGGTACACTATATCCTTTTCTAAGATTACTCTTAGTTTCGCTCGTTTCTGGAAGTGTTGATTTCTCTTTTCTTGTGAATTTTTGATGTTAGTGTATGCTTTTTTGTAAATTGAATTCAAATCATTTAGCAACTGGTAAGTTTCTATGCCCTTATCAAGGATTGGCTGATTAATAGTTTGATCAAAAGTATCAAATAATAAAGATAGTTCTCTTCCAAAGTGTAATAAGTTGGGGGAATATTTAGTGGAAGAATGTGTGGAACCGTTGTATAGAGATTTATGTATACGTAATGCATTTTCAAAAGAATGGCCTTCTTCAAGTAAAGTGGTAATTGAATATTTTATTGATTTATTTACTCTCTCTGAAATTGCATTACTTTGGGGGTGACCTACTGAGGAATGGAGTATTTTTATGCCCAATGTATCGTTGAATCTGTTGTACATGTCAGAAGTCAGTTGCTTACCTAAATCGCTGAGAATAGTGGCAGGTCTGCCAAAGGTAGTTATGTAATCAAATAAACATTTAGCAATTTTGTCAGTTGTTGTTGTATGCAAAGCAAATAGTTCGAGGTGCCGTGAAAAATGATCTGTTACCGTTAAAACTGATTGTCCGTTTTTAAATGGTCCTAGTAAGTCAATCCCAATGGTATGTCCTGGGTGGGTTGGTGTGTAAGTGGGCTGAAGTGGAGCAGGTGGTGTTATGTGATGTTTTGTTTGAATACATTTAGTACAAGATGCTACAAAATTTAACGTGTCGGTATACATTCCTTTCCAAAAATATCTAGCTATTACAAATGCATATGTTTTAGTTAACCCAACGTGTGACAGATGACAAATTGTTAAAACTTTAGCCTTAAGTGAGTCTGGTACAATAATATGGTACGAAAATGTGTTATTATATACGTTTTCTTTTTTTGTCATGAGAACCTTACTGTCAGGATGTATGAAGTACATCGGAAATTTTTTTGATGATCCATTTCTTAAAATCTCATTGTAAACTTCGGCCAAATTTGGGTCCTTTCTTTGCTCACTGACAAATGTGTCGTTTGATATTTCAAGTAATGGATCCTTGTTTGCATCGCTGCCTGAAATTAAATAATTTACTGAGTTGGGTTCGTTTTTATTGGATTCTTCGATATTGTCCGAAATATCATTATCTACAATTGGTAAAGCATGAGGGTCATTAAGGAGTTCAGGATTTGATTTAAGATCTTGGGTATTGTTTTCAAATGTACACCTTGATAGATAATCAGCAAGTACATTGGATGATCCCGGTACATGTTCGAAGGAAAAGGTGTATTCAGAAAGTTCAGTTAGCCAACGTGTAGTTAAATCCGCAGGGTTACATGTATTCTTGTATTTTTTTAAGGGAGCACTATCTGACAAAATTACAAATTTCCTGTTGTATAAATAGTACTTAAATGCGATTACTGATTTATAAATGGCCATTAATTCAAGTTTTAAAGCTGGGTAACGTTTTTCTGCATGTTTAAGAGATTTAGAAAAATATGCAATAGGAAGTAATTGTCCTTCATGTTCCTGTAATAATGCACCAGCTATCGCTACCTTAGATGCGTCAGTGTTAACGTAAAAGGTTTTTGACCAATCTGGTAAGCGAACCATAGGTGAACTAAAGAACACTTGTTGCATTTTTTTGAATAATTCTTGGTGTTTTTGTGTCCATTTAAATGTAGCTTTAGGAGTAGTCAAATCAATGAGAGGTTGAATAATTTCCGAAAATGATGGCACCAATGATTTATAAAATGTTACTAAACCAATAAATTTTTTTAATTGTCTCTTAGTTTTTGGTGTGGGAAACGAGTTAATTTTAACAATGTTTGCCTGAATCGGTGCAATAGAGTGGTTTTCAATATGGAACCCTAAGTAGTCAACTGCTGATGTATGAAATGTACATTTGTTTGGAGTCAATGTTAAATTATACTTAGTTAAGATTTTAAGTATTTTATCTAACTTTGAACAAGTTTCCTCAAATGAGTTTGACCCAAATATTAGATCATCTTGATATGAATATACTCCATCAATTTGCAATTCATCAATTAAAGAATCCATTAAATGTTGGAAGAATCCACTTGATGACTTTAGACCAAATACTAGACGTTTATATTTAAAAGTCCCATAGATACATGTAAAGGTTAGTGGGTCTTGAAATTGTTCCGGAAGGTCTATTTGATGATACGCCATTTTGAAGTCTAGTGAAGTGAAAAATTTGTATGCGGATAAATTTGAAATTATGGTTTGTATTTTTGGTAGGGGGTATGATGAGCCTTGTAACACGGAATTTAACATACGTAAGTCTAGAGCGAGTCTGTATTTCTGTTTTCCAGACTGATCAGTCTTCTTTTTTACAAGCAAAATGGGACATGCCCACTCAGAACAATTTCGTTCTATAATATCTGCTTCAAGAAGTTGATGAATTTGCTCTTTCATTTCGTTATGTAATGATTGTGGGAGGGGAAATGGTAATGTTTTTATGGGATAGTCATTTATAAACTTTAAATTTGGGACTACCTTGTCTGTGTGGCCTAGTGTTTTTATGGATTTGGAAAATGATGCATAATTATCAAGCAATAATTTTCCTAACCTTTTTGCATTCTCTTCCTGTAAATGATTTAAATTAAAGTCACTAATTTTTAGTTCTTCTTTACGTTGATTTAATGTTTCATTTGATGCCTGAATATAATTACAAATGTAATCCTTTAAGTTATCCTGAGATTTAAGATTAAAATTCGAAACATTTTCACATGAATTCATAATTTGATGAAAATTTGTGTTTTGTGACGGGTCCATAATGTCCATTGTTTCAAATAAAGTTCCTATTCGTGCATTTTTGTTTATGTGTACAGGTTTAGTAGATGAATTTTGTATAAAAACATAAAACTGGAATTTTTGTGGGGATCTAGTTGTGTTTTGAGTTCCTTCCATGTCTGATTCATAACTTTGACCACCTACAATACTATCGTAAGAAATTATATTCTTTTTTGTTTCACATTGAAAATAGTAATGTTTTCTTGGGTCAATTGAATCAGTTTTTATGGAGATCCACCTCTTTTCCTGTGGTTCTAGTTTAAGTTTATTCTCCAATCGAATTTCTTTTGGGAATTTTTCCGATTGATGTATTTCATGTGTTTCAAGATGATGTGTTTCATTCTCACATAAGGCAGAATCAAGTAGTGGTATGCTAAATTCATTTGTTGACATTTTATTCTTATGAATATCTATCACAATTCTATTTTTGTGAATAAAATCAAAGCCTAAAATTCCCTGGAAGTTAGCGGAATTCGATATGTCAACAATGTAGAAATTATGCGAGAATGACTTTTGGTGTATGCGAACAGAAGTTTTAATGCATGCAGTGAACTGAACATCTGAATTAACTGTTTTAATAGTGACGCCTGTTCCTAATCTTTTATATTTTAGTTTGTCTTTAATTTTTTCAAACAAATCTTGTGATATAATTGAAATGGATGAACCAGTATCGAGCAAAAAGTTGGTTTTATGTCTTGCAATGGAGGCCTTTATGAGGGGGAGTGTTGGGGATGAATTATTTACATTGCAAATAACTGCAACTTTGTCATCACATATGTTAACAGTTTGTGAAGCTACTTCATTATTGTTTTGGACTGTTTGTGATGCAGAATTTTTGGACAATTTAACTTCACATTTTGTTTGCGAAGCAACGGATTTAACCCTTCTGTCTGGACAGAGTGTAGGCAGTGTTGGGTCATGAGTCCATGGAAATTCGTCTGAAGTTGCTGATGTGTTAGACTTCTTTTGAGATGTAAAGCCATCAGCTGAAGTACATCTCATTAGTAGTTTAAATTACCATTTCTGTTATCATTTCTTCTATAGTTATTGTCGTATTTATAACTATGTTTATTTCTATTTGAATTTGCTCTACGCCATTTAAAACAATGTTTTGCTGTGTGGCCACGCTTCGCACATAGCTGGCAAGCGGGTGGTGATGTAGATTTATTTTTACGTGTGTTATGTTTAGGTGAAACCGTATGCTTCCTTTTAAAGTCCTTGTTCGCATATTGTTCACGCTGTTTTGAATTTTGTGGGGTTATACTGTGAATTGCGTCTATGTTTTGTTCATTTGGAATGCTTGTTAGTGTTAATGCATTGACTCTTTCAGTTAAAATTTTTAACTGATTAGCAATAGAGTCTGCTACAGGATTTGTTGTGTTACATGTTTGTAGCACATTCTCATTTTGCATTATATCCTGCAACATTTGTGCCCTGTCAACAGCAGTGTCATAATCGAGAATGTTTTCCTCTTGCAATTTAATTCTCAGTGGGGGTGGAATGCACGAGATTAGTTTTGTGTATTTAATGTTGTCTAAGGCTTCTTTATCTTTTATGTTATCATGTACTCGAGTAGTTAGAATATTTATTCTGTGTGCAAGGTTTCTAATCGTTTCTTGAGGCAGCATTATTAAATTGTTAAATTCCACGAGCGCTGTTGTTTTACTAGGGGGGGCAAAGAATTTTTTGAATTCTTTTTCTACAAATTTTAATTTGTCAGCTTTATAAATAGATGGGTTCTGAGTAAAGAAAGTAAGCGCAGGTCCGGATAACTTACTACCTAGAAATTGGATGGTGTCCTGATCCTTTCCATAAACATAAAATCATATGATAGTAAATTATAATAAATTGATCATATAATTATTAAACATTTAAAGATAATTATATTTTGTAATAAAGAAGCTTTTTTATGGAATAAAATTATTTACAAACATCCTTTTTTAATTTTTGTATTAAGTAATCTTCTGAAACATTTCATAATTTTATTTAAAAAATTGTATCTGCTCAGAAGAGGAATTTATAAGAGAACGAGAAGAACTATTAAAAGAAATCGTAGATGTTTGATATTAAAAAAAAACAATTATGTTAATGATTGTTTAATGTATTTTTCAACTTGTGAAATGTTATAAAATTTCTGAATGGATAGTCATCGTGGGTGAAAACGTTTCAGTTGTAAATATTCTTATTGGAATGTTTTCAGAAAGAACTAGAAGTTTGGATGAAAATTTGGAAGTTATGCAATCGATAAGAATTTAAACATGATTGAATTTAAAACAAATGACGCAAATACTTGAGCGGTATGAAGCTAAAAAGTAATAACTGTATTTTATTATTAACTTTTCATTTCAGAAACTTTTATTATTTCCTTTCCTGAATAATTTTACAGAGGTAAATTTCAGAATATCCATTATATGTAGTATAAGTGAACATCGTGATTAAAGTGGGTATTATAAATACTCTCTAATACTATAAATAAAATATTAATAATTATGATTAACGTATTTGTTGTTCTAATTTATGTTTATCGTCGGAATTTTTATTAGATAGATGTGTCTGTGATGGATAGCCTTGCAGTAATGGATAGCCCCTTAATGTTTTTTGTTTATTAATATACTAATAAATATTTAGCTTTAATTTTTTCCATAATTACTCTTTGCATGTTTTAATAATAATTTAATATTCATAGAAGACAGTATATGAAGACAGTTTGTGATTATTTTTTTATTTGTGACAAATTTGTCACTTACTTTGTGACGGTGACAGCATTACTAATGTTGTGAAGTCACACTGGGACACAAATATACAGTTATGAACATTGTTATGTAGTGTAAAATCACATCTATAATTTTATTATACTTTGGCAATACATCTCAATTAAAACTTGGGAGCTGCTATAAAAAGTATGTACCAAAAGAAAGTTACCGAATCAAAATGCCATGCAAACTTTAATCTTTGTTACATATTTTTTTTCTGTGGCAATAAATGAGAATATTTAAGACAACTGAATATTCGATCTATTAAAATTATTTCAAATTTAGCAATTTGTTTTTCTAATAAGCATTAAAATTATCAAAGAAACGCTTCCTTTAAGGTGCAACACTAGTCATAGAAAAAGACCCGGATGATAATATAAAGTCCGTGGCAGCGTTCTTTTCAAATATCTCGCTCACATTTTAATATTTTTACATGATTTTTTTTGCATAGCATAGCTGAAGACGATCTATAAGCGGCCTAGTTTTTACTTTTTTGATTTTGGTTTCAGTTTAAAAAAAAAATATTTAAATTTCAAAACCGGTTTAAACCGATACTGATATTGAAACTATCAAAATATAAAATATATGCAAGTAAAATCGAAAAAGTAAAAACTAGGCCCGTAGTAGATCGTCCTCAGCTTCCTATGCAAAAAACATGCAAAAATATTAAAATTTGAGCGAGATATTTGAAAAGAACGCTGCCACGGACTTTATATTATCATCCGGCTCTTTTTCTGTGACTAGTGTTGCATCTTTAAGGAAGTATTTCTTTGATAATTTTAATGCTTATTAGAATAAAAAATTGCTAAATTTGAAATAATTGTGATAGATCGAATATTCAATTGTCTTAAATATTTTTATTTATTGCAACAGAAAAAAAATGTATCAAAGATTAAAGTCTGCATGGCATTACATTTTGATCCAGTAACTTTCTCTTCGAACATTCTTTTTATAGCAGCTCCCAAGTTTTAATTGAGATGTATCGCCAAAGTATAATAAAATTATTGATGTAAGTGATTTTACACTAAATAACATTGTTCATAACTGTATAATTGTGTCCCAGTATGACTTCGCAACATTGACAATGCTGCTACCGTCACAAAGTTAGTGACAAAATTTGTCACAAATCAAAATATAATCGCAAACTGTCTTCACTACCTTGTCACTATCGTCACAGAATAGTCACAGTTTTAATGACAATTTTGTCACAAATGACACATTTTTCACATTTTGGTCACATCGTGACGTCACAAAGTGGTCACAATGTGACGTCACAAACGAGCTCTAAAACGGCCATAACGACTTCACATTTGAGTCACTGTGACTTCACATCGACGTCACGTGACGTCACATCGACGGTCACAAAGTCACAATGTGACTTCACTTCGACGTCACCGTGACGTCACCATGTCTTACGGGTTGTGCCTTAATGAATCGAGAAAATGCTCGGATTAAGTAAGCAAAATTTTACATAAAATTTTACTGGTGGGAAAAATCAAGGATTCTTAGCACCTCAAGTGGCAAGTATACGGATCTCTCGTCCCCATAGAGTTAAAATCTTTAATTTGTCCGGATAATTGTACTGAGTGTATTAACAAAATATAAACTATCTCCCCATATAAACTGGAGATCGAAAATATTATGGCCATCCCCACATTTTGAAATAAACTCGCCTGGATGACATGAATGGCAAATAATAAAGTAAGAATGGTATTTAATTGCTTCTAGGGAGTCTAAATTAATAATTTTTGCTCTTAGTTCTTCCTGTGATGGGAAAGACTATTGAATCTAAGCAACTTTGATACAGAAAAGGATTCAGTCTCCCTACAGCTCAGAGTGATTATCTCCGAAACGCTAGAATTTGTCTGTTGTTCGTGACATATCATTGTTAGTACTTACGCAAAACGGATGAACAACGGTGAAACCATCGGTAGATGCCATGACGTTGAAGTCAATGCTTTCCCAAAGAAAAAGGACATGAGAAACACTCTTGCTTGGTAAAGTACCATCGAAGCCAATAACTGGATCAATGATATCCTAATACAATACAGGTCATAGTAGAATTGGTTCGGAGCACACAGTTCACATAACTCTGTTGAATATAACAACACGCAGCAAACGTTCCACTCATGTGCTTCTGTTGATCAAGCATAATCGTCAACTACTCCTACACTATACCCGGGGAACATCGTGACTGGACCATGGATCAGTGGCAGAGAGTTGCCAGGTCGAAAGAATCGGGTCAACACGTCGAAGGACGTGTGAAAGTGTACCGTCTTCCAAACAGCTATTGCTCTCACTAAAAGTGCTATCAAACGAGAGGTTAAAGTCGCTTCAAATTCTAGGCGTCTCCATGTTATCCTAGGGCTGCAACGGAGTCGTTTGCAAAACAAGCAACTATTTTGTGTCGGAGCAATTTTGACGCCTGAAACGACGAGAATCACATCTCACAAAGCCAGTAACAATCAATCAAATGCTTGAAAATCTGACGATGGAAAAGCTTTTCTCGAACAGTCAATGAAAAACGCTTAGAAAACAAAATAAAGAAAAAAATGATGGGGAAAATTGACGAGAAGTAGGCGATTTTTGTCACGTAAAATTTTTACGTGCAAAAGCACTTTTACCGCAGGTCATTCGCATGCCAGTGGTAGTAATACTATGCTTTAGAAAACGTTCTCATGGACGTCTCTGGGACCTGTGGCTGTGGTAGAACATACCATGAAGGCCGCGAACTGTCTGAACATCGTTGCAAACAAGTTGTACCTTTATAATGCATCTGTCTTCAAAAATGTCTTTGAGAAAGACAACACTCCAATGTCACAAGGCTCGAATCGTGCTAGAGCGGTTTCGAGAAAACAATACTGAATTCCAGTTAAAATTTTGGCTACCTAACTCAATGAGTCTCGATCCGATAGGGTAGATTTGGGATATCAAGGAACTGTATCTCAGAGTTGGAGAACAATTATGTCGGAATATCCCAAGTTTGCGTGGCTCATGTGGGTCATTCCATGTCAAATCAACGAAGAAATATATACTTTTGAGATTGACATCAAGCAATTTTAATGAAATTTGCAGGTTTGGTTCTACTCATGAAAAGATGCAATAAAATATTTTTTGTAGATTTTTTGCAGCCTTTTTTGGGAGGGGAGGGCTTCATGAAAAAGTGGAAAACACGTAAAAAATGACATTCTGGTAGTTACAAAAATACAATTTTCTCAACTCCTATGATAGATATGGAGTTTATCTTGGTGTTGTTTTGAAGGTCTTTGTGTGGGCTTTCATATGACATATCATTTGACAGGATTTATTAAACTTAATATTTCAAGGTCATCAAAAATTTTCTTTGACCTTGAAAATTTTAAAAAGTCCATTTTTGAAAAATCTGAAAAAAATATATTTTTTACTTCCTAATGTGACAGACATTCTGTAAAAATTTCATATTGGGATGGCAATGGGATCACATAAAAATTAAATCAGAAGTAACTTACACTATAGGTAACTGTCATTTGTAGTCTTGTGTTGTGGTCATTCTAATCCTTGCTATTTGATTGAAGTTATCCAGACAAACTACAAAAATCACTGTTTCTCTATCTTTCAGCAACAGGAGTGTTTTTAAAAAAGTTATAGGCAAATGTTATTTTAATACCTTTCATTTAAAATAATATTGAAATAAATATCTTGATGTACACCAAAAAATAAATATTTATCCTCATTATGTGTTTTTAATTTCTACAGTTTAAAATATACATTATGAATTGAAGCATATATACATAATATAGCATTGTACAAAAGGAAATAAACAAGTTATTGTTTTAATTCATATTACTGTTTAATACATTTAACCCTTCACTGCATGATTTTTTTTCTACTTTTATAAGAAAAAAATTAAGAAATTGAAATGTAAAATTTTAAATGTGAGATTTTTTAAGATTTGAAATCTATATATTGATTTAATAAATGGGAAAAATAGTAAGAAAAATTAATTAAAAAATTTTTAGGTAAAATTTGATATTTTATGGAGTGTACCCTGTAAACACAGTTAGGGTTTTTAAATATTCTATTACAATATTTTGCAATTAAATGGGCTTAAATTTTATCAGCTTAACATCCTGCAACTTTCGTAATATTTATATTATTAAATATTCAGTAAAAATAATAAAAGTAAAATAGTAATAAAAGTAAAATGCTTAATAGGTTGATTTTTTTCCTCAATAACAAAAAATATTATTGTTATTTTGTCAAATGCAGCCATTTGACATGGAAAAATAAGGGTTATTCCGTTCTTTGGACTGTTCTTGATCAGTTACAGTGATCCTATTGGCCAAATTCATGGCATATAATGAGAACTATAGTGTTTGTGCCAGAGCCAGATGTAGCACACCATGCAGTGAAGGATTAACGAAGATCAGGGCTTTGGCCTAGAAAAATACTTAATTAATTTCTGATTCTTAACAGCTTTTGATTTGCATTGTCCACTTCTTCTTTTGAAAGGCTGTAAACTCTACCTGTTGGATTTACTGTAGGGTCAACTTTCGATATAATATGTTTGCTGTTTACATTCAAAATATCATCAACATCAGGATAGTGGAAGGATGGTGATGGTCCATGCGGGTGTAAAAACTTCATCTTGATGGTTTGATTTTCATTATCAGAATCTATAACACACCCTAACCACCAATGATTATCATATTTGCAAATCAGGAATCCAACCATTTCTGAGAATTCAATTTCACCCTCAGAAGTTGTTGTGCTTTCTGTTCTTGAGCTATTAGAAAACAAAAATGTTTTTACTTGCACGAAATTCCTATCAAGTGGAACAAAAAAGTGTAGTTTTTGCGTTCCTGGAATTGGTCTTGCTGCAGTTACTCTGTGTTTTAATGTTTCTTCTTCTGCTTTCTGTTCAGCAATTGTACTATACTGAAAATGAATTGATTTAATGTTTTCATTTGCCCAATCATACAAATGCCGTGGAGTCATTATTTGATTATTATTTGTCTTTTGGAGACTGGCTTTTGCTGTAAGTCTTTTAATAGTCCCGCCAACACCATCGCATGCACTTTTGCCGTGTGATGTTGCAAAAAAATGCCATTCTGCTTTGATCCTGAAGTCTGATTCATGCAAACAGAGGTTTAAAAAATTGAGTTTGTTTTTATACTGACCGCCAGCACCATCACTAAAGTAATAGATAACATTTGGTTTTGCAGTAAAATAAGATTGCAGAAAACTAATAAGATGCCTTTGAAAAAGGTGAACTGCTATTGTATTATGCAGGAGGCAATCAGTGGCGCAGCCAGAATTCAGTTCTAGGGATTGGGGGGGGGGGGTGAGTTTCTGATAAAGGTTTTTGCCGGTTATTTGAATCACCGGTTAATAGAATCAATACTAATTAGAATATTCACTGTATAATACATAAACTCGAAGAGCATCTGTGTGGCAGGAAATCATCATCCTTTTAGCATAATACGTCTTAGAAAAGTGATTTAGTTCAAATAACCAATTTTTATTTATCTAATCCATGTAATATGCACTTTCTGAGTTTTAAGTAGAATTTTTACCAGTTAATTGAATCACTTTACTTAATAAAATCTGATTTAATGAAACGGCGGATTCCAAAATACGCCAAAATGTTTAAATATTAAGTTTGGTTTTGATTCATATAAGCGGAAATTATAGCGTTCTTTATTAGCTCTGGGAGGGGTTTTAACACCAAACCCCCCCCCCCCTCTGGCTGCGCCACTGGAGGCAATCAGAAATTATAACAAATGAAATATTCATCAACGTTTTTGTTTTTGAATCGTTGAAATAGATTACGAAGGGGTGGATTGTAGATCCAAAGATATTTTTTTTTAATGTGATCCCATAGCCATCCCAACATGAAATTTTTACAATTGGTATGTTACATTAGTAAGAAAAAAATATATTTTTTCCAGATTTTTCAAAAATGGACTTTTTAAAATTTTCAAGGTCAAAGATAACATTCGGTGACCTTGAAATATTAATTTTTATAAATCTTGTCGAGTGATACGTCATATGAAAGCCCATACAAAGACCTTCAAAACAACACCAAGATAAACTCTATACCTCTCATAGGAGTTGAGAAAATTGCATTTTTGTAACTATCAACACCCCATTTTTTAAGTGTTTTTCGTTTTTTCATGGACCTCTCCCCCGAAAAAAAAGCTGAAAAAAAATCCTAAAAAAATATTTTATTGCGTTATTACATGAGTAGATTCAATCCTATGAATTTCACAAAAATTGGAGATGGTCAGGTTGTGAGCCTCGTTGATTTGACATGGAATGACCCATGTCTGAACATCTGGTGTAATCTGTCTTCGGAAATCTTTCAAAGACTTTTGTTATCCATAGCAAGGTGGGTTGCAGCTGTTTTACGCATAAAATGTGGGCAAATGCGTTAAGTGATCATAATGTTTTGGCAGAATCAGTGTAATTACCGTATGGGTAAAAATGTGTTGTCAAGATATTCACAATTGAATAGGCTTTCATTTATTTTATTTTTTTTTTAAATCGACATTATGACCGATTTTGAGGTAAATCGTATGGATGAGGTGTCAAGATATTCACAAATGAGTAAACTTTCATTTAATATTTTTAAAAAAGAAAATAGATATTTTGAACAATTATCAGGTAAATCTATGGAAAAAATGAGGTGCCAAAATATTCACAATTGAACAGGCTTTCATTTAATATTTTTTTTAAGGAAAATCGACATATATTTATCAATTTTGAGGTAAACCGTATGGATAAAAATGAGGTGTCAAGATGTTCACAGCTGAACAAGTCTTCATTTAATATTTAAAAAAAATCAACTGTTGGACCAATTTTGAGATAGACTGTCCTCTTAAGACGAGAACGCAGAAGAAAAGAAAAGAAAATTATTAATTTTCTGTGGAGATATTTTAAATATACAAATACATTTCACGCTTATAGGTTTAACCATGAAAGTATAAATAAAAACGATTGAGATTATCGCTGAACAAATTCCCACCAGTAAATTTGCACAGAAATTTTCATCTTAATCAAATTTCTTATTTACGCGGAATTTCTTTAATAAGTATAGCAAAAACTTCTATTCGCTTTTATTTGTCCTAACTTTTATTTTATTTATTTATCCTTACTTTAATAATATTTAGATCCCTTAACCCCTTCGCGACGGGAGCCTTTTACGAAATTTTTAATGTTTTGTCACCGGTTTTTAAAAACAGAAATTTGTGACTTATTAAATCGAGAAAGTTCTCTGATTAAATAAGGCAAATTTTACAGTAAAATTTTACTGTTGGGGATAAACAAGGATTTTTAAGCTTTTTTGTGGCACGTATACGTCTCGTTCATCCCCAGCGACCAAAAAGTTTTTTAAAAAAACTGCCATTTTGTCACAACTTACTCACAAGGAAGGTCTCCATTGGGGGCATACCCAGAATTTTTTTAAAAAAATACGAATTAAACTACTCATGTAGGTAATAAAGGATCAGTGAAAATTAGCGGCGGAATTACATTATTAGATATGTAAAAAAATAAAATAGTTTGGAATAATTGGCGTGAAAAGCTGAAAGCGACGCGGGATTTGGCGAGCAGTGCATTTCCTCGCCAAAAGCAGACGATTTTAACGAATCTGAAAATTGATTTTAATTGACTTCACTGTTAAAAATCTGCAGTATTTACTGCAACGTCACTCCACTACTTTTATAGAATATCTCTCTTCTGACCAATGAGAATGCTCCATCGCACGGTGAATTGACCGTGTCATACACAGTTAAAAATCTGCTGCATTTTGTTGCAACGCACTCCACCACTTGTATATAATATCTCTATTCCAACGAATGAGAAAGCTCCATTTCACGGCCAAGTAACCGTTTTCTATACAAGCAAGGGAATGCGTTGCAACAAAATGCAGCAGATTTTTAACAGTGTATTTTTCAATTTGGAACAATTTTAATCAATTTAAATTGTGTTTTAAATGATAAAATATATTAATTTCATTTTGTTATAAGTACATATAAACGTATATGACAAAATTACACTTAAAGTAAAGTAAAAATGCAAAACTAAAATTACTTAAACTAAACTTATTTAAATAAATTGAACATAGAAAGTTTTTTCTTTAAAAAGTATTCGAAGCGTAAAAGCGTATTTTCAAAATTTCGTTTTTTCGCCAACCGGAGATAAATCGCCAAATAAACGAAATTTTTATTATTTTTTTACGGACGTTATAAGGAGATTCCGCCGAAATTTTTTTTATAAACATATATAACTATATGAGAAGAACATTCTGTAATTTTTTCAGATTTTTCTGAGTATGCCCGTATGGAGACCTTCCTTGTCAGTTACCTCACTCGTCATCCGGTAGATGCGACACTGTATTATTTCCTTTATCCATAGCGTCATCGGTTTAGCATTAACGAGAGAAATGTGAGATCTTACTGATCAATCTCCATGAAATGGCATTGACAGCACCACCATAAAAATGGGGGGGGGGACTTCAGTGGACGTATATTTCTCCCTCAGATGATAAAGAAAAAAATTGTAATTTCACAAATTACAACGAATTTTTCGAAAATGATATTTTTATTTTCAAAGTCAAAATTTTAGACTTATAAATAAATTCTACATTTTAAAATAATAATAATAATAAACACAATTTTTATGGCGATCAAAACGCCTCTTATGTATAACAGAGTCGTTTATTACGTACGCCATAGATTAACCCTTTCCGGCACGGGCAAATTCTGTTAGTAAAATGAGAAATTACCGACTGTCACCGGAAATTACATATGACTTTTTTAGAAATAAAGAATACCCTAATTTAAGCTTTCATTGTAAAAGCAAAATTTTATTTAAATATTATTGGTGTAGATTGAAAGTTTGGAATTAAAATTAGGCATCCCGGACTGTGCACAGTGTGCCGGAAAGGGTTAAATATTCATATTCCTGGACCCATCACAAACAAATTTTAAATGAAAGTTCAGCTTTACAATTTTTGGATCTGAAAATTTTTAAACTTCTAAACATTTTCTGTATTTACACCGTCGTATAGGGAAAAGAATGTATTTTTAAATGCAATTTGTTTGAAAGCTGCATCTTAATTTGTCTTAAAGTTATTATTATTTTTCTTTTTTGTAGTTTTTAACACTTTTTATTGTCATTGTGGCAACAGAATTATTTCATTTCTGGACATTAAATATGGAACCATCAGAAAACGAATAAAATTCGGATATCACGAGCATTCTGATATGCCTCAGTTATCTCAATTTCGATCGACAGAATTATGCTCAATGAAGGAAACCCACATTCTTTCGAAACGCTTTATATATTTCTGATTTTTATGGTGTTTTTGCGAAAATAAATTCTTTTTTATAGTGTTTTGCACCAGTTCCTATAGAATTTTTCACTATTTATATTTGTTTTTACATCGTTTTTGTATGACAGTAACAATTTTTTTTTTCAGTTTGATAAAGTAGCTTTATATTCTTATACATGTAACATAAAAAAAACAAGATCGAAATAGAAATTCTAAACTTAACTTTAGAAGAAATTAATGTAGTGTAAAACATACTATGCCCGGGGGAAAATCTTTAAACTATAATGCATTTTATTATTATGCTTGGTATCACGTAAAATGTCGTGAAAATAGAAAAGTTTCTTTTTGAAATCACGTAACCATTTATAACAATGAAAATACGATATCTTTAAAATAAACACCACGAAATTACATATTTTGAAAAATATGTTGCACTTGGAAGCATATTGCTGGAAACTTGAATGTTAAAACTTAAATGTTTCCTGAAATAAATCTATTTAGAAAATTTGAATATAAATATGAAAAATACAAAAATAATCAAAACCTTCATATCCTCTTATCTTAAATAAAAAATCATTAAACAAACGTAAGTTTAATTTTACATATTTATTTATTTATTTATAAAGAATTTATTATATGACTGAAATAAAAAAAACTGTTTAATAACTGTTAAAAAACAGTTTTCTAAAAAACTTGGATAATAAATAAAAAGTATTTTTAAATATTGATATTTTTTCTTTGGATTACAAACGCAAATTAAAACACGAATTTAAGATGCATGTAATCGAACAAGTTCAATTTTTACACCGACAAACAGGGAAAAATATTTTTTCATTTATAATTTCTTTTTTTAAACTGGAGCTCAGTTCATTGACTATTTATGGTTTTTAAAGTGATTTTAAAGCATGAAATATTTCTAAACTATCTATATATCGTATACAGCCAGATTACGAAAAATTAATCTGCTTCCATTTAAAATAATGTAAATAGCTCAGCATTTGCTTTCGGTTAATATTCCAGAATGGAAGTTAAAATTCATTAATAAGTAAATGGATAAATAATATGATACAATATAAACAAATAACAAATTTAATTGACATGTAAACCAACTACGCGCTTAGACACATTAAATTATGAAAATCAAAAAAGCTGCAAGTAAGTAGAAAATTCTTGCGAATTTCTTCGGATTTTAACTCTTGGCAGGAATCTAAAATGAAAATATCACTTTAAATAAATTTCAAAATTTTATTCCAATACATGATTGATATTTTTGGTATAAAAATGCTTTTTTAGAGTAGTTAATTAGGAAGCTAAAATTATTAACATATAAATAATCAATTTGAGTTAGAAAAAAATTAGTTTCCCCTGTGTTCTGTGACTTCGAAAACCTGAATCCGTGTTTAATCCCCCAATACAGAGAGTCCCGAAAGTCCCAAACACATTTTAAAATTCAACTACACTCTCAGAAAAAAAACTGTAAATTTACTGCAGTTTGAGAGTCACAAAAACTGTAATTTTAGTGTTTGCCCTTCAATTTTTACGTGCAAATGTCTGATTAGATGAAAAACGTTCTGATCATATATTTTTTTAGCATTTGTGCTGGCAGTAAATGATACATATTAAAAGAGTAAAATGGTCATATTTGGCAAGAAAAAATAAAATAATAGAAGTGACATGCACTGTTAAAAATATATTCCTGTAAAATGGCCGGCAGCAGAGATTCCAGTCATACTCTGTAAAAGAAATCTATAACCTGTTCTGTTGCTCAACCATATCATGCTGTACTCTTTCCTCTCTGTAACTTTCTTATACTTGGTCATGATGCGTCTGTATTAGGTATGAGTTGATTCAAATGTCCTGTTGCAAATATTCTATTTTAAGTGTTTTATGTCATTATAGAAGATTATTATTTCTTTTAAATATGAGTGAAGCAAATGTACAGCGTGTGAAATTGTAAACAAGAATGGATACTCAGATTAACTGACAACTAAATATTCTTGGTCCAGGTCAAAATACAAAAGGAAATATTTAATTGCTGGTCAGACTGAGAATGACGGTGACTGTATACATTTCTGTATAGAAAAGGAAAGATGTTGAATTTTGAAAAGCGCGCCACTTTATGTACCTTGTGAATTAGTTATTTATGCAAAGTTGGCTAAAATGAAAATGCTCCATGATCCGAAATTAGAATGTCAACAGAGGACTTTATAGGTTGGAAGTTGGAAAAATTGATTCTTTAAAAGCCCATTACTTTTTTCTTGTCTATAAAGGGAACTATACTTAAAAACAGTGATAATTATGATTCGAAATATATAAATAATTATAAATATTGAGAATTTTGTAATATTTTCAATAAATATATTTGCTAAGTTATTCTTAATTTCCATTTAGATATATTACTCTAAAATACTTTTTTTAATTAGTATTATATATTTTTCATTCAAGATAAAAAATAATAATAATATTTTCTAAATAAAAAAGGACGTCAAAAATATAACATCATAAATTAATTTTATTTAAGCTATTGGAATTTTTCAGGAAAAGAAAGGAACTCCTAAGAGCAATGTTAAACTAGTCAGATGTGGCAAGCCCAAAATTTTCTTCTGCCTTATGCACGTTAATTCATGAGTAAGTGAAGTGATGAATAAGAATTACAGCATGAATAACAAACGAGAAAAAGTTTCATGGAATGAATTTAAAGTTTTGACTGTTAAATTTTGCAGGGAAAAAATTGTTTGATTCATCATTTAAAGCTTTTTTATACCACTATTTTTTTAAACATAATTTTATACTATTTATTTTCAAAAATGTTTAGACTATAGATTTCGAATATTTTAGCTTAAAAAAAGTGGTGTTAACCCGTATTTTCAGTTTATTGTACATAAAAAAAAGAATCAGTTAAGTTGCTAAGATGGAAAGTCCGAATAAAATCTTTTAAAAAGCTTAAAAAAGGTGGTGTTAGCCATTATTTTCAGTTTATTGTACGTAAAAAAAGAATCAGTTAAGTAGTTAAGAAGGAAAGTCCGAAATAAATCTTATTCGTCTCATTTTTAAAAATAGTATAATGTCATAGGCATAAGAAGAAAAGTTCGACCAAAACGAGGAGAAATTTTGCTGAATCCAGCTTATAAAGAACCATTACCCACTCCAATCAAGAAAAAGAATGATCTGATTACTGTTTGAAAAAAAATGATTCTTTAAAAGCACCATTATTTTTTTCTTGTCTGTAAAGGGAACTATACTTAAAAATAGTGATAATTGTGATTCAAAATATATAAATAATTATAAATATTGAGAATTTTGTAGTATTTTCAATAAATATTTGCTAAGTTATTCTTAATTTTCATTTACATATATTACTCTATTTTTTTTTTTAATTAGTATTATTTATTTTTCATTCAAGATAAAAAAAAATATTTTCTAAATAAAAAAGGACTTCAAAAATATAACATCATAAATTAATTTTATATAAGCTATTGGAATTTTTCAGGAAAAAAAATAACTCCTAAACGCAATATTAAACTACCGTATTTTCGGGTGTATAGCCCGCACCCTTAAATCGAGTAGTGCAGTAAAAAAAGTTTGTGTATAACCCGCAGAGATGCATCGGTGTATAGTCCGCGGGCTATATACCATTTACAAACGTATATTTCGATCAGGGTTCGAAATTAGAAGCCATTAGTCATAATTTTTAACACAAATTTACCAAATTTTTTCGTGATGCATAATACCTACAGTAATTCGGCTAAAAAATTTAGATTATCAGTACCTTAATTTTCGGAAGAAACGCCGCGACGTTTACGTGTTTTAAGGCCCCTGTCCTCGCTCGAGGAAACGCTTGCGAGCTAATGCTATTCCTATGGGGAAGCATTTTTCTAATAACTCTTTCGCATTTTGACTTTTTTGAATTTTTTTTTTTTTTTTTTTTTTTTTTTTTTTTTTTTTTTGTATTGGATAGCTGAGGTGCATGCCGAAACCGCACCTTTTTTACTTTTTCGATTTTGGTTGCAGATATATTTTTTAAAAAGCACTTTCAGTTTCGAAACCGGTTTTAAAAGTGAAACTAACTTTGTAAAAAATATCTGCAACCAAAATCGAAAAAGTAAAAAAGGTGCGCTATCGGCATACACCCCAGCTATCCAATGCAAAAAAAATTATTCAAAAATGTCAACATGCGAAAGAGTTATTAGAAAAATGCTTCCCCATAGGAATAGCATTAGCTCGCAAGCGTTTCCTCGAGCGAGGACAGCGGCCTTAAGGTAAAATTTTAGGCGATGTGGCGTTTACGCGCATTTTTTTTTTTTTTTTTTTTTTTTTTCAAACAAGCGTGATATTTTTTCTGAATTTTTCCGAAAATTAAAAAAAAAAATCGGTGATAAATTCAAAATTTCGGACATAAAATGTATACGTATCTTAGGTCATTGGCTCCCAAAAACATCAAATCCTCGGAATCGGATCGAAATGCATCAACTACAAAAAGGAACGATTCTTCGTACTCTATCTGAAATGAAACGAATCCGGAAAAGTTTGATTCCTTGATCTCGTTTCCAAATGAAACAACTCTGTAAAGGAACCATTCCTCGGAATCGTTTCGAAAAAGATCGACTGCTCTGAGTCGTTCCGAAATGACATAAATCACGCACTTTTTTTCTTCTTTGCAACAGGGTAGGGTACCAACTCCGAAAAGATACGATTCCAACGGACTCTATCTGAAATGAAACGACTTCGGAAAAGTTCGATTCCTTGAACTCGTTCTGAAACGAAACGACTCTGTAAAGGAACGATTCCTTGGAATCATTTCGGAAAGAACGACAGCTCTGAATCGTTTAGAAATGACATAAATCACGCACATTTTTTTCTTTTGTTCTTTGCAATTGGGTAGGGTAGATTAATTTTTTTGAAAAATAAACTAAATCTTAAATGATCTTAAATTCAGAATCGCCGAGGTTGGAAGGGTTCCGGTTTTTGGATTTTGTACTCTATAAACACAATGGGGTGCTGCAGCGCCGATTCACTAGCAAATTATTTTCTGATATTTGATTTATAGATTTTTTTTTTAAGTCTAGCGTATAAGTCGACCCTCCCATTTTGGAGTTCTTTTTTTTTTTTTTTTGTCTAAAATTTCACGACTTATACGAGAGTATATACGGTACCTATTATAGATCTATCGGTGCAATACTTGGCGATAGTTGCGACAGTTCTTCCAAACCCAGAAATAACAGTATTTAAGCAGTAAAAAAAAAGCCTTTACAAACATGAAAGAACTCTCTAAATTTCGCGGCATGGCGAAAAAAATTTACAAATTTTGATGTTTTTTTTCAAATTTTTTGAGGTTTAAAAGTTGTAGAAAAAATATCACGATTTCCAATTCAAAAAAAAAAAAAAAAAAATCTTTGTTTAACCCGCACCGTGTATAAGCCGCAGCGGCTTTTTGGAAGGTTTTTTTCTTGTATAAGCCGCGGACTATACACCCGAAAATACGGTAGTCAGATGCGGCAATTCCAAAACTTTCTTCTACCTTATGCACGTTAATTCATCCTGAAATATGTAACATAGCAGCGCCACTGTTTAGGTGGTTTAAACCAAAATCTAGTCAGCAACAACTTATGTCAACTGAATCTGAAGTTTGATGAAAATCCGTGCATTAGTTTTTGAGATATAGCTATTGCAAAATATTAAAAAAAAAGGCATAACAACGACACATTTTGTGTGATGTACACCACAAACTGTTGAAAATCAATTTTTCATCAAGGACTAACTGAATCTGAAGTTTGATGAAAACTAATGCGTTGGTTCTTGAGATACATTTATTGCTGAATCGTGAAAAATACAGCATAGCAGCATCATTTGCAGGGCGTTTTATATCGAAAATTAAAAAAACACTAATTTATATCAGGGACTAACTGAATCTGAAGTTTTAGAAAATTTTATGTATTAGTTCTTTAATTAGAGGTATTGCGATAACCAAAGCACCATGACAGCGTCACCTGTTGGAGTGGTTTGCACCAAAACATAATCAACACAATGTTACATCAATACTAACTAAGTATAAAGTTTTATAAAAATCCATGCACTAGTCCTTGAGATATGGCTATTCTTGAAATTGTAAATAATGCAGCATAATAGTGCTACCTGTTGAGCGATATACACCACATTTAATCAGATCTAGTTTATATTAAGGTCTAACAGAATCTAAAGTTTTGTGAAATTCCATGCATTAGTTCTCGAAATAGAGCACCCATAACTTTTTGTCACATGCATACAGACTCACAGACAGAGATTTTGTAAAAACATGTTTTTAGGGTTCTCCGAATCCTAAAACGTGTAAATCTGTCGAAAACCAGATTTCGAAATTTTTCATGAATCCAATACATTCTTCTTGTAAAGATAGAAGAAAGTAAAAACATATATAAATTAATAAAAATTCTAAACAGAACTTTCAGATCAAAATTAATGTAATGCAAACTGTAACATGCCTAAGTAAAGAAGCACTCAGACATTTTCATTGTTCTATTTAACAGCATGCTTTATATCACTCAAAACATTTTGAAGAGAGTAATAACTTCTATAAAGAAAGTAGCCATTGTTAAAAATGAAATATTATACCATTAGAACAAACACCAGAAAGCAAACATTAAAAAAGAAAACACAGAAAAAATATGTTGCTCTTGGATTTTGATGTGAAACATCCATAATTTTACATAACAAAGCCATTTGGCAAGTGTAACTATAAACAGCCAAAATGTCAAATTAATCTAAAGTTTCATTTTTATCCCAAAGTTTTAATAAAAGAATATCATTAAATGTTGGTTTGGGCGGGGGGGGGGGGGGGTATGTTCTCTGGATTTGTTACATTAATGCATGAAATTAAAAATAACTTTGCGATGGCTTAACAAATAACTTTGATTTTGGATTGCGAATACAAAATCATAGTCATAGTAAATTATTCATCGTTCTTCTCATTTTATGCCTATCTTCAACTAAATTCTTCAATAAACTCCCTTTATTACATTCTTCTACGTTCAATAAAAGAAAATATTGTAATCGAAATTTTTTTCGACTTCCGGTTTTCGAAGTATTTACACGTTTTAGGGGTCAGAGATTTCAAAAAACAATTTTTTTACTCAATACCCCAAGTCCATGCGTGTATGTGTGTGTGTTTGCGTATGTTGCGATTGAACCGTCGAAAAATGTATAAAAATATGTATAAAATGGAACCAAATTTTTTGTGTCAGTTTTTGCCAGTCAGTTGGGGCCAGTAGGTCGTCCTTCAATATTCCGCCAAAAGGTGAGCTCTGTAATAACGATTTTTATGCCCATATAAAAAAAGAGGGTGAGTCTTTAGGGGGTGAGTCTAATAGGGGGAGCCGCGGTGACATTGGCTATTCACGATCATAGGGGGCGCAATATTTTGTATTTTGGGTTTTTAAATTATATATTTATCCATTGTCATTTAGTTTTCTACTTTTATTAATATTAATTTTATACATATTAAATTTAATATATGATCAAAATATATTATATTTATATGCCGCGGTGGCAATGGCTATTCACGATCATAGGGGGCGCAATGTTTTGTGTTTTGGGTTTTTAAATTATATTTATATCCAGTGTCATTTAGTTTTCTACTGATTTTATGTGTTATGAATACGGTTCTTATGAATGAACCGGAAGATGTCAACTTTTTAATTTTTTATTTGTGACACTTGTTCTAAGTAAATAAATATGAAATGTTTTTTTATACGTGAATGAAAAAGGTGAAGTGATTTCGTTTTAGTTTTTAGTTTTGAAAAAACGAAAGCTAACAACAGTTTTAACATTGATTTTTATGCCATTTTCAATAATGTACCAGCAAAAGGTGCATGAAGTTATTCATAGAATTGAACCAATTCTTTTGTGTAAGTGTTTGTCTATGGCTAGTTGGTCCTCCTGAATTTGAAAAGAATCTGTCGGAAGGGGGCGCTCTAATAGCGATTTATGTGCCATTTTTAATATTGTACCACCTAAAACTGTATGAAGTTATGCATAGAATTGAACCAATTTTTTTTTTTCTGTAAGTGTTTGAATGTGACTGGTTCGTCCTCCCTGAATTTGAAAAAAATCTGACGGAAGGAGACGCTGTAATAGCAGTTTTTATGTCATTTTCAATAATGTACCACCGAAAAGTGCATGAGATTTTGCATAGAACTGAACGAAAATTTTTGTGTAAGATTATTTTTGGCTATGGAAAGCAGGTCCTCCCTAAATTTGAAAAAGAAAATCTGCCTTTCGTTCTATTTCCCATCGGTTCGTGCAGAGACGGGAACTCCATTCCTACTAAGCCAGCTATTTGCAAATAGCCGGTAATTAATGGCAATTAATGGTGATAACATAATAAAAGAAAACTATTGATTTCAATAAATATCACGATTCACATTAGCTCTTTTTACTCCGATTAATTGACTGAAGCAGAAATTTAAGATTAAGATCAAAGTTGGTATAGTATTGAATTAATAATAGTGAAGTATTAACATGTGTAACTAATTTTTGGGAAATTTACATGTACGTATGATATAGAAGAAAGTTTTGGGATTGGCACATCCAAATAGTTTTTCAATTAAGGTGTGTTTGGAAATATTATTATTTGAATACATATATATATATATATATATAAAAACAGTAGGTAAAAAAAAAAAAAAAAAAAAAAAAAAAAAAAAAAAAAAAAAAAAAAAAACGGCTATTTCAAAATCTGAATTAAATCTCTATTCATATAATGGGATTTTTAATGAAAAATTGGAAAAGAAAATTTTAATAAAAGAGACAAATTTTTAAAATTATGGGACACTGAGCACCCCAATTTAGTGCAATATATGCCTGCAAAAGATGGTTAGATTTCTCTGCATAGTTTTTGATCCTGTAAAACATACGTAAATGAACTAATGTGTCCAATTTCAACATTAAACAGTCCTTAAAATAATTATATAACTATTCAATTCAAAAACTGCTTTCAACTTGTTTATGACATATAGATTTTATCTCTAATCTACCGTTTTTCATTATGTAGCATACAATGTTTTTTTGCAAAACAAGACAAGTAGGTGAAAAAGTCAGAATAAAATTATTGCAGCAGTGGCAATAGTTGCTTTATTTTAGAATAAAAAGATAGTATATAGTACTAAATTTAACTATTTTTCTAATAATTAATTGTTTTTTGCAGCATAGTTGTGTTTATTTGTAACACACATCGAAATAGAGAAAAAATTTTAATTCTGTACATAAATTATCAAATAGAACTTAATGTTGTGGAAAATATTATAAGCTTAAAATAGTGTTAAAATATATTTAATAATTCTCGAGATAATCGTAAACATTTTGAAAATAAAATGTCATCGCAGAAAACTTTTATTATTAACAGAAAAATATAGCTCCTCCTCCCCAATCCTTCTTTTCTAATAATGTTAAAACAAATTACTGTTTCAAGAAAACCTTCAGAAAAATGTGTCACGTTCAGAATTTGACATTAAACTTTTGGAATTTGGCAAAGAAAAGTCATTTGGCGATTGTGAATTTAAATAGGCAAATGGTCAAAGCATTCTAGTAGTACATTTTCATATTTATATGACGGTCGTTTTAAAGAATGTGACGTAGCATAAGTTTGAATTTACAACAGCTAAAATTAAATGACTTGGAATGTATTTCAGAAGAGAATAAATGCTTCCCAGAAATTGCAGTTTTAATAAAAAAAATATATACAGTTCTTTCAAAAGCTATAAGGACATCAAAAAATATTATTTTTTTTTTATAAATTTCAAAACAATGAGACTTTTTTCCTTATAATATGTAGGGGAGAATGTTGTACCTTGGGACAGTTTTCACATTGTAATTTTTTACTTCAATAATTATAATCAGATTTTAAATTTAAAGGCAGCATTTCAATATGCCAACATTTCTCTCTATAATATATTTTTTAAAACTCGAGCAGTTTGTAAATAAAGTGTTGCCACACATTTAAAGTGGTGATGGAAAAGTGTCCCGAGGTACAGCACCTTGTTGTACCTTGGGACATACTACAAAATTTAAGCAATATTCACATATTCAAGCTAATTTTCTGCCAACAAACTAGAACTTTATTTTTTTTTTATAGAAACACACAAAGAATAAAATTTTAAAGCCAAAAAATAATTTCTAAATACAATAAAATAGCAAAAATTCTGATTATTTAATAATATATGTTCAAAAGTCAACTTCGAAAATCAGTTGTGTAATTTGTCATTCAGTCACACCAGTGGAAATTGGATGTGATAGTATCTGATATAAATTAATGCTAAACAGTTTTTGGTGTAAATCTCTCAACAAGTGGCGCTGTTATACTGCATTTTTCATGGTTACGCAACAGCTGTATCTCAAGAACTACACGCGGATTGTAATAAAAATTTATATTTAGGTAGTCCCTTATTTAAACTGATGCTGATCAGTTTTTGGTGTAAATCGTTCAACAGGTGGCGCTGTTATGCTGCATTTTTTTACGGTTTACGCAGCAGCTGTATCTCAAGATACGTATTGAAGTTTGTGTAAAATTTCTAGAAAAAGGAGTCGGAAACTTCAGTTGGCGAGATAAAATCGCAAAAGGTTTATATTTTATTAAGGATATCACCCCCCCCCCCCCCCCGGAGCCACTGAGGTCCCTCCCGAGAAAAGTGTCTGAATTCAACACTGATTTTATGAACCAATAAATTTGTATAATATTAATTAATCCATAAACAGTGGATAAAGAAGTAATAAATACTGCTTATAAATGCTATAAAAATATATAAAAATTTGGCTAATTAATGTTTTGTAAAATGTACACGTCTTTTACGCATTAAATAACTTTGCATTTAGACACAAAACAAAGTCTGTTCTTTATTATTCCACATAACATTTAAAAAACATATACACTAAGATCTATACACAATAAAAAATTCTCAATTTAAAAATAATTACAAGTAAATAGCTTTATATTAAAGCCTAAAAAACATCACTCACTTATGGAGCACGGAATAAACTTAATTTTTTTTTTTTTTTTTTTTTCTCACTATTATAGCCTGTTTTACATCCAGGAACACAGCACTTATGTCCCATCTTAATTTATTTTATGATATATCAATATAAAACATAAACGAAAAAAAAATATCTTTTAACTCGAACATATGCATCTTAAGCAAGCATACAATCATATTGAAAGTCTGCTAAAACCAGCCTACAACGTATCGCAGCGTTCTCATTATTTTCCAAAATTTCACTTTGTATTTTTGAAGAGTCATGCGCATTAAGTTTCCCCTCCTGTTTCTTACTCCGTGGAACATTCCATGATATGGAAAGAAGAAGATTTATCAGCTGTTGCCAGATACACATTTGTAACTTCAATCTTTATAAAACATGTCCAAAATAAAGTTGAGTTATTTTATTTATTGTAATTTTGTATTTTTATGTATCCAAATTATCAAGAAACATGCATATGTTGTACTTTGGGATATGTCCCAAGGTACAACATAGGTTACTGTCCCAAGGTACAATCATCATATGTTTTAAATAAAATCAAAATGTTAGTCAAACAAAATGCACTATCATTACTTTCTCACAACCAAAACATTTAAAAAACTTCTCTTTTATATAAAAATAAAATGCAGTTGGCTTGTTTTAAAAATACAAAGGTAGAGAAGAAAACTAAAATGAGAAAAATATTTACTTTGTAGTAGGAAAATATTATTTTTCTTACCAATTCATTTATTTATTGCTTCTGATGTTACTTATTACAATGATGAGACTAGTTGGTTATAGGTCACTATTAGACATAAACAAAAGATCATTGTTGCCAACAGTTTTTTAGAAATTGTCAATGTCCCGAGGTACAATCGTCCCAAGGTACAGCACTCTCTCCTATCATCAAGCTGAAAAACTAATAAAAAAGCCAACAAAATTCAACTGTGAGTATTTTATTACGAAAATAAAGTAAATATATTAAAAAAATCACTGTTTTTGTCTGTGTAAAGACTTTAAGGACAGCAAAACAAATTCAACAAGATAGCCGAAGAAACAAATATTTAATGTATTATGCACCCGCCTATGAGTTTAATGATTAAAAATAATACATCATTACATTTTGACAAAGTTCCGGATTGTTTTTGTACTATTCATTTTCAATTGTAGATCTCAATTCCTATGCTGAAAAAAAAATTATCTTCCATTTTTATTAACTCGCTTTCCTAAATCTCCAAATTATCTATCGATTGGATTTAAATCAGGATTCTTGGGCGGCCATTACAAAACTTCAGTGTTTTTCTTATAGAACTAAAGTTTTTTTCTCTTGACTTGTGTGGATAGGTGCATTATCTCGCAGTTATATCTGTTTTTGTTTATTTGGTTGATTGGTTGGTTGGGTTTTTTTTGTTTGTTTTCTCTTTCTGGAAGATGGTCAAAAAGAGTGTCTTTGTATATGTGTCTTTGAGTTAAATTTTCCTGAAAGATATACAAGTGACACCGCGTCGTTGTACGAAAAGCAGCCCCATGTTGCAATGAATCTAACTTACATTTTAATGAAATCTTTTTTTCTTTTCCCAAGTCATCCCAATAATATTTCCAGCAATCAAAACTATTTAGGCTTCACTTATTTTCATTGCAGAAATATTATTGGGATGATTTGAGGAAAGAAAAAGAGATTTTATTAAAACATCAGTTACATGGTGGATTCATTGCAACACGGGGCTGCTTTTCATCCAACGACGTGGTGTCGCTTGTATATTTTTTAGAAAAATTTAAATCATAGACACATATACAAACGCTTTTTGACCAATTATTATTTGTTGCAGCTATTCACACAGGAAAAAACAGATATAATAACGAGATAATGCAACTATCCACATAAGTCGTGAGAAAAAAACTTTAGTTCTATAAGAAAAATATTGAAGTTTTGTAACGGCCGCTCAGAGCTGTTGATTTAAATTAGAGCTCCCGATTATACGTTTATACGAGTATCCGTATAATACGTATTATACGAAATACGTATTTGCTATACGTATAATACGCATCGGCAGTTATACGTATTACACGAAACAGCATATACGGTGCATCGTATACACGGATTTTACCCAAGCGGTTAAACGTATAAACGTTTTTCATTCAATGTATGAAATTTGATGTTTCAATATTTATTTCCGGATTAGAGACATTGAGAAATATCCGGTAGAGTATCCCCATCGCGATTCTTTGTTCAAAGAACTACGATGTGTTTACTTAACTACTACTTGTTATGCAGGTACTTTAAAAAATCTGAATACTTCCTCAGTTTAGATTTTGGTTTTTTTTTTCCAAAAAACTAAGTTATTTATTATAAAATGTCTTACATTAGTTGTGGGTAGAATCAAACTAATCTTTGGAAAATCTGCGACGCAGTTCTTAGTTTTTTATATTTTCTTGTATCTTTAGAAGAAGAAAGTACTGGATTCAGGAATACTTTCGACGGGTTTACACGTTTTAAGGGTAAGAGAGTCCGAAAAACAAAATATCTGCCTGTGAGTTTATGAGTCTGTGACTTTGTCTGTCTGTATGTGACATGGATTTTGTGGGTTATCTATCTCAAGACCTAATACACAGAATTAAGTAACATATGTGGGGGAAACTAGGGCACATGTGAAAATGGGGCATATGAGAACATTGCCATTTTTCACTAGTTATATGTTTTTTTATTTCAAAAAATTATCAAAGATGGGAGCACCTATAGACATATGGAAAATTTTTTTGAAACTCTTCGACATTTTGTTTGTGCCCAGGAGCCAAAATATTGCTTACTGTACTTAAAAGTAAAATCTCCAGCTTTATAAAAGAATAATTTTATTTATTTATTTATTTATTCTTTATTTAACATATACTATGGATACTAATAAATATTTATGCTATTTTTTATTTTTAAAATTGAGAAATGCTAATGATTTGTCATTTTAACTCTTGTGGGAAAGTGGGACACTTATGAAGAGTCTAGTTGGGGCAGATCTGAATATGTCATTAAATTGTCCAATAACCATTCAGTGATTCTATTCCTTTTAGTAAACTTCGTGAAAATAATGCCAGCTCCATTATCTATATTTTTATAGAAATAGAAGACACTTCTATCATATAAAGTTGATTTTGTATAATAGAAACTTCTACAAACACAATTGTCAGCAAATACATAAAAAGCAACAAGCTCTTTATGTTCAATTGTAATTTAAATAAATTTCATGTTTTCTAAATTGCAATAAATGCTATACATTATTTTATTTAACAGTTTTCAATACTATTTTTTATGCATCATTAATGCAAAAAATATTACGTTTAACAATTTTGCAAATTTTTCTGTTTCATTTGTTGCAAACTTGTAGTATTATTTTACTTCCATGTCTAAAACAGCTATTTTATTTGGTGTTTTGAAAATAGATATATATATTAAGAAAATAAAATTTTTAAACTTATAACTACCGTGAAATCTCCATTATTGACTCCCCCCTTTCTTTTAAAAGCAAAAGAAATTAAATTTGGAGGAAGCTTATAAATGTAAAACAATATTTTATCCTTAATTTACAAGCAAATAAGGCAAATATAGGAATGAGAATCTTTCGCCTTTTGGTAGTTTTCCTTTAAATATTATCCAAATGCCCCCTCCCTAAAATCTCCCTCAAACAAAAAGCCCTGAGCAAAATTTAAATTCTTTAATTATTTTCTCAAGCTTACTTCTTTATTTTTTTGTTATATTGCAACAATATTTTATCAATTATCACCCCCCCCCCCAAAAAAAAAAAAAAAAAAAAACTACTTATTTTTATTTTATAATATTTTGCTTAAACATATAACTCAGAAACTAAATAAATATACATATATTTTTCTTTATGGTGAATTTAACAGATAGTACAACTAATGATTAATTTAACATATGAAAAAGATAATAAAAACATGTCAAAAAAATTTTCCTTGTGTTCACATGTTTTCCTTATGTGTTTACAACTGCTCTTTCGTTGGGGCACATACGAACATTTTTTTTTTAATTCAATAAACTATTAAGAAAACTAAGAAGAACTGTAAAGTTAATTTTTTAAAAATACCATGCGTAAAAAAAGTTCTGTTTACTATATAGAGTCGTTTTGCTTATAGAAATTAACCCAGTTATAACAAAAAGCTATGTTTATGTGAACTGTTCACATGCATCCCAGTCTCCCCTATATATTCAAGTAGTCCCTGGTAGAAATTGTTGCTGATTAGTTTTGTATGTAAATCGTTCAACATGTGACTCTACTTTGCTGTATTTTATTTACGATTTATGCAATTGCTCTATCTCTAGAATTAATGCACGGATTTTTATCAAACTACAGATTCAGTTAATGCCTGATATAAAGTGATTCTATGTATGTTTTGGTGAGAATGTCAAGATTAAAAAAATGAAATTTCATTATACATTAACAGAGTTACAAAATATTAGCTCCATGAAAAGAATAGCATTTACGCTCGGGTGCAATCTTGAGTGCAAAACAATAAGTGAATAAAGAATTTTTAATTAATTAAAAATAAAAAACTAAATTTAACAAGAATTCACAATAAATCTGAAACATTTATACTCTCATTCTTTCCTCAAAGTGTTTAATTTTGCTGGTTATTTACAATGGATACAATTTGTGTACATTACCTACACAAAATGTAAAATAACGGGGTATCAGAACTCATTACCTTGAGATGAACAAAAAAATCTAAATAAATTCAAAGTACAATGTTGCAAAATACTTTTGCAATTCGCGGTAATAACTCGCTATTTTGAAAATAGATATTTCACTGTTAGTGAAACGAGATTGGCCAATCAGGAGTCTGATATTTTAGGAAATTTTTGAAAACTGTTTTAAAAAATATATGCTTTTCATTGCTTGATCATCGTGTATATATAAGACATACTATACGGATTCCTGTCGTAATGTCACCGATTTCCAAATTATTCTTCATTCAGTGACATAAGACTGATGAAGTCCAATATTTAAATTAGATACGATACGGGAATATACGTATACATTAAATATACGTATTCTAAAACATACGTTTAACTGATACGCCTTATACGTATCCGGATACGTTTAAACGTATATTTTAAAGTATCCGTATAGCAGAAAAACGTATTATACGGATATACGTATATCGTTTAAACGTATAGCTGCTATACGTATCCTATCGCGAGCACTAATTTAAATCTTATCGATAGCATATGGGAGATGTAGCAAGACGAGTTTATAAAAATGGAAGACATTTTTCTTCAGCACAGGGACTCAGATCTACAATTAAAGATGAATAGTACAAAAATAATCTTGAAATGTGCCAAAAATTAATGATGTCCAAGAATGATGAAATATTTGCAATCATTACACTCATAAGTGAATGCATAACACATTAAATATTTATCTCTTTAGTTACTTTATTGAATTTACTTTACTGACCTTAAAGTTTTTACACTGGCAAAAACTGTGATTTTTATATAATTATTTTATTTTATAATAGAATACTCATAGTTGAATTTTGCTGACGTTTTTGCTAGTTTTTCAGTATGATAATACATATTATAAGGGAAAAAGTTTCATTTGTTTTAAAATTTATCAAAAGAATTAATATTTTTTGCTGTCCTTATAGTTTTTGAACGCACTGTGTATATATATATATTACTTTTTTCTTTTGTGGGTAACAACAACAAATATAGCAAATGGTGCATCAAACATAATGAATAAGGTGTGTTCGTACTATAGCTTAGTTTTATAAATATTGAGATCTTAGTGCCACAGTTGTTGCACGCTAATGCAAAAGAGCATGAATACAAAACTTATTACGATTATATAGATATTAAATTCAGTAATCCGGAAATAATGACTTCGTCTTATTATTTCCGGATTTTTAAGGAAGGTTTGCGAACTGGGCATACTCAGAATATTTTGAAAAAAAAAATGTTAATTAAACTACTCATGTATGTAATGAAGGATCAGTGAAATTTAACGGCGGAATTACAGTAGAAAGTCTATGAAAAAATAAAATACTTTCGCATGTTTGGCGTGAAAAGAAGAAAATGATATGCAATTTGGAGAATAGCACATTTTTCCGCCAAAAGCAAACGATTTTAATGTAACTGAAAATTGTTAATTAATAGATTTTTAGAATTCGTGTAAATAATATTTAATACTCTATAATGGTAAATTTATAGAATTATATCTACTCTATCTATCTATATTATAAAGTAGAATCATGTCTGTGCGTAGCGCATATATGTATGCTATTCACAGAAGGATGTATCCTTCTGTGAATTGCAACAGTTTCAAATTTTTAATGAAATTCCAGCTTTGCAATTTTCGGTATTGCATTTTTTTAAAACTTCTAAACATCGCTCACCGTCGCACCATCGCACAGTTTACACCGTTGTTTAGAGGGGGAAAATGTACTTTTTTAATGCAATTTGTTTGAAAGAAGTATCTCTCTCTCTCTCTCTCTCTCTTTTTTTTTTTTTTTTTTTGTCATTGTGGCAACAGAAGTATTCCAAAAATGCGGACATGACAAGGATTCAAATATGTCTCACAAGGAAGGTCTCCATACGGGCATACACCGAAAAATCTGAAAAAATTACAGAATGTTCTTCTCGTGCGGATATATTAGTTTATAAAAAAATTTCGGCGGGACCTCCATTCAGTATCCGTAAAAAAATAATGAAAATTTCGTTATTTGGCGATTTATCTCCGGTTGGCGAAGGAATGTAATTTAAAAAAATACTTTAGGTCAAATACACTTCAAGAAAAAATGTTTCATGTTCAACTTGTTTTGATAAATTTAATTTAAATAACTTTAGTTTTGTAAGTTTTAGTTTGTTTTAAGTAAAGTTTAGTTATATCGATATTTATATGTATTTATGTTCAAATTTAATCATCAAAATTTGAAATTTAAAACGAAATTCATAATTTAAATTAATTAAATTTGTTTCAAGCTCAAAATCCAATTGAGAATTGTCGATTAGATTTTGTTGCTATGGAAACATATTGATTTTATTTTTGAATACGTTTAAATATATGAAGATAATTTTTCTCAATATGATTTTTTTTATCTATGAAAACATTTTTTTCCCAGTGATTAATTAAATAGCTACTTCAACTAGTAATATATATATGTAATACAATATGTATATATATGTATATAATATAATAAATTCTCTCATTGTTTATGTTTAAATTCATTAAATACCATTTACACGCATTCTAAATATCCAACAGTTTTAAGTTGCATAATAATCGTTTGCCTTTGGCGAGGAAAAGGGCTGCTCGCCAAATCGAGTGACACTTTCGTCTTTTCACGCCAAATATTCAAAAATATTTTTTTTTTTTTTTTACATACATTCTAATGAGATTCCGCCGCTAATTTTGACTGATCCTTTATTACAGACATAAGTACTTTAATTAGTATTTTTCTCATAAAATTCCGAGTATGCCCTGTATGGAGACTTTCCTTGTCCGATATATCTATTCTGGGCCGAGAAGAACAATCATTTTCCAGATGGTTAATATGCTTGTGTCCAATCATTAGGGAATGTTAATTAGAAATTAAATATCTATTAAAAACAAAATACTTTAATAAATATTTAAAAAATATTAAATATAATACTAAATAAATATTAAATTAAATATGTTAAAGATTAAAACAAGATTTTATAAAGAAAACGATTTCAACGTAATACTTTCACTTTCATTATTAATCCAGATTGGCTCGAGTAAGGTAAATTCTAGATCAGGAAATTCTTCATTACTAGTATTTTCTTATAAAAAAATCCCTCCTTCAATAAATCGTAATTTCTTGTGTTTAACCTATATTTAATTGTCTTAAAATATGTACATATATATTTTTTACTATGATTTTTGAAGCGTGGGAACCGTGTTGCATATATTTTTCATCTTTCACTTAAGGCTGTTCTTAAATCAGAAAGGACAACTTAAGTTTTAATTCATTTTTCTTCGGAAATGCATGAAACTAGCAGGCGTTGTTGTTCAGAAATTAAAAAGTTATAGACTTGCATTCTTTTACCCGTTTTTTGTTTGTTTGTTTGTTTTTAAACACAATATATTTTTCAGAAAATAGTTTCAAAGTAGACGTTTTGAAGCGAATTTCTGCGCGAAAAAAAAGAGTAACCACTTAAACAGGGATGAAATATGTATTTGTTACATGATCGAAAAAGCTCATAACTCAATAGGGAATTTATTGTTCAAAAAATAGAAAACTGAGTAAATTCCAAATTGCTTCCATGCTAAGGCTTCCCATTTCCATATCTTTCCGTTAAAAAATGAATTTGTGTATATGTCAAAACGTTTAGCGCTTGTTGAGCAGAGCAGCTGAGGACAGCCTTAAGGCTGCTGGTCTGGTCACACACTTTCCGAAATCCCCTCCCTAATGTTAAGTCTATGGGAATTTGATGCATTCTTATATTTAGAATATTTCCTTAGGAAATTAGTATTTTTTAACTTCTTCTTTCGGGGATCTCTTCTTATAGGATGTCACTTTTTTCTTAGTTTTCAAAATATTTATAAAATCTACACTGTAAAAAAAAAAAAAAAAAAAAAAAAAAAAATCCGTTAAATTTACGGCAAAGAGTGTCGGCAGCAATGTTGCCAGCAGTTTTTGCTGTAAAAATTGCATTAAAATTAGATGTAAATTTTTTTTATTACATCTATTTTCACTGCAATTTTTACAGCAAAAACTGCTGGCAACATTGCTGCCAACACATTTATCCGTAAATTTAACGGATTTTTTTTTCTTTACAGTGTATAATTAATTTAATATTTTATTTGTTAAAAACTGACAATTTGCAAGTAATTTTTTAACACTTCATATAAAAGGAGAAGATCATCTTAAAACTTTTTTTAAGTCATTTTATCTTTGTTGTCTATTATAAAAGAATAACAAACTACAAAACTTAAAAAAAAAAAAAAGATATATGACTATATTTCAATAATAACCGGTTTTAGAATGCGTGGAACGATACCTGTCCAAATCAAGGTTAGTTTTAACTTTAAAGTCACTTTTTCCAAATCAGATATTTTTGACAATCTTATTTTCAAAACTAATCAACATAGAGATTTAACATTTTGGATCATATTGTATTTCATACATCTTTAAAACCTCTATCTATTTTTAAGTAAGTATCTGTAATTTATTAATTTTTTTATTTTATATTTTACTGAAATTTTATCACAAGTTTTGTGTTTTATGATTTAATTGCCTAAAGAAAATACTTTTATCTGTGTACTTGATTATTATCTTTTGTTGAATCTAAAAATAAATAAATAAATAAAATAGAATCGAATAAAATCAGAAATTTCCAAAAAAAAAAAAAAAATGAACTATTTGAGTCCCTATGTATCATCACACAAACTTTATGTGTAAAAAACTTTAAATTTAATTTTCTTCGATTTTCAAGTTATAAGTTTATTAATATAAATACGAAATACGAAATACACCTGGAGGCGGCAGCACAGACAATCCCTCATCGAATTCAGGCTTAAATTCCTCAATCAGTTAAAGCTCAACTCGTATATTAAAACGCAATCGGTCTGCCGAGTCATATCTTGGTAGAAAACACCTGAAAACCCAATTTTAGCGGTTGATTCGTATGTTTACCATTGTGTTTTCCTGCACCGAAGGTATGAAAACATGGCGGACTAGGAGCAGCAAAGCATAATGGTAATCCTACGAGTCCACCGCTAAAATCTAATTTTCGGGTGTCTTCCACCAAGATATAACTTGGCAGACCGATTGCGTTTAAATATGCTAATCGAGTTTCAACTTATTCATAAATTTTAGATACTAACTCTATGAGGTGGTTGTCTGTGCTGACACCTCCCAGTCTATAACTAAAGTGAAAAATAAACCACGGGGTTTGAAAAAGTTAACAAAATACATAAACAAATATTTATACAATTTATTCTAAAAAAAATTAATTTAAAGCAATATATACAACTCCAAAAAGTTCTTTAATATTGCGTTAAAATCATGAACTATCGTGTTGCTGAATAGAATCTCCTTCCCCCCAGCCCCAACCCCATTGTTAAAAATCTAAAAATATGGGGATGTTACATTCAGCGAAGTTGCAGTAAATTCAAAAGACAACTAGTCAAATATTTATTACTGAAACATTTATAAAACATCTTTCAGAGTTTTTTTAAAAGAAGTTCTTAAGAAAAAGTAGCAAGGTATATAATCCCAATTGATGAATCACTTTTTAAGATTTCATACTGCGTTCACTTCTGAAATAAATATGAGGCAGCACAGCAAAAATACAACAGGGAACAAATTCAGACGACGCGACGCGACGATTACAGCAAGTATAAAAATAAATCTTCTCATTTGTGAAATATCTTTTTATAAAAGTACACATGGTTTTATTTTATCATAAAATGCATCAAAATTTTAAGACCAGATCTTAATACATAACTGCTAAATTATTATTATTATTATTATAAAGGGAGCTGTTTACCTTTTCAACAACTGTGTTTCGACAATTATTTAAAGTTATTCATAAGAGAATCCATTGAAACTTGTTTAAAAAGTTCACATACAGTCGACTCTCGTTAATTCGAACTCGTCGGGACCACAAGAAATGTTCGAATTATCCGAAGTTCGAATTATGGAAAACATGTTTAATATGGTACTGTTACAAAGGAATTAATGTTATAGTGTTTTTTAAACTTATTTCGTCTGTTATCATTAGAATATGACTTAATATTAAATTAGAATGTATAAATACATAAACTATTTAAAAGATTAGAAATAAGCACGAAGGAAGACAAATTTATAGCGTCACTGATGGACAGACGGGGCTCTAAGTAAGTGGATATCAAAGGAATTGTATTATATGTATACTCGTTTGGAACAATTTTCACAAAAATCAAAGAAAGAAAGTTATTCAAATGATCTGAAATTCGTGAAAAAGAAAAGAAAAATGAAAAATCGGAATTCTCGTTAGTTCGAATTAAACGAAGACAAGAGAAAATGAAATCGCATTAATGAAAATTTTTAATGTTATTCTGCCTTTGAAAATTTCGGGACTTCATGTTTAGTTCGAATTAAGCGACGATTCGAATTATCCGATTTTGAATTAACGAGAGTCGACTGTATTTGCAACGATTCGCTATCTTTTCGCATTCCAAGTACAGTCGGCTCTCGTTAATTCGAACTCGTTGGGACCACAAAAAAAGTTCGAATTATGGAAAATGTGAAATGAAAACATGCTTAATATGGTGCTATTACAAAGGAATTAAAATGTTATAGTGTTTTACTTACCCATCATACGTAGTATAGGGTAAGTCTTGCAATCGTTTTGAAAATCGAAATTTTTTTTTTGACTGATTTACACGTTTTAGATAGTGGAGATTCCGAAAAACATATTTTTAGAAAAAAATGTTTGCCGTCCGTCTGTCTGTCTGTCTGTCTGTCTGTCTGTCTGTCTGTCTGTCTGTAAACGCTCTATCTCCCGAACAAATTGAGATAGAGACTTGAAATTTTGTATGTAGTTAGTATGTAAGAATGGGACGAACCCTATTTAATATCAGCAACCTCGATTATCCGGAACTATTTTTTTCGGACTCTCGAAAAATTCGTTCTGATGAAAGGTAACTATAAAAATTCTATATAGAAATAGAAATGTCTATATAAAAATTTTCGAATTTTTTTGTTCTAAGGAATGGACGTAAAAGGCAATAAAATAACACACATTTTGCATATAGAACGAAGTTGATCGGATTATTAGTTGCGGAGATATTTGTAATCTTGTTTTCCACATTCTTCGATTTTTCATGACCCTGTATTTCATTCAAATTTCAATTCAGAAGTATATTTGAATTGGAAATGAGACGCTTAATCCGACGCAGTTAATTGTTAGTTATTAGAATTATTATTTTTGGAGTTATAAGGATGTTTCTTTTACGCAGTTCGGTACTACTTGAGTAGTTTGGCGTTTTATATAATTTGTCGAAATTGGTACATCAGTTCTTTAATATAGCATTACTATGTATATTAACAATATTTAAATTTTGTTTATGAATTGCAATGCATTGTATAAATAGTTTCACATGTTTTATTTTCATATACATATCCATGATGGGTAAGTATTACGGTGGCCCCCAACGACTAGTTTTAAATTTATCTAGGCTGTTATCATTGAAATATGACTTAATATTAAATTAGAATGCATAAATACATAAACTAATTGAAAGATTAGAAACAAGCATGATGGAAGATAAATTTTGCACATCACTGATGGACAGATGGGGCACTAAAGAAAGTGGATATCAAATGCATTGGATTATATGTATACTTGTTTGGAACAATTTTCACAAAAATCAAAGAAAGAAGCTATTCAAACGATCTGAAATCCGTGAGAAAGAAAAGAAAAAAGAAAAATCGGAATTCTCGTTAGTTCGAATTAAACGAAGTCAAGAAAAAATGAGTTCGAATTAATGAAAATTTTAAACCTTATTCTGCCATTGAAAATTTCGGGACTTCATGTTTAGTTCGAATTAAGCGAAGATTCGAATTATCCGATTTCGAATTAACGAGAGTCGACTGTATATGGATTGAATGGTTGGACAATTTACAAGATAATTATTTAGCTAAACCACGGACAATATCCAAATTAAAAGCGCGTGATATATTTAATTTAATTTCAATAATTATTTATTCCTGTTTTTCCTGTTCATTGTGTTTGTAATTTTATTTTCTATTTACACTTTGAAGATGACTCGGTTAAAAAGAGTTGAAACATGTAAATAAAATTTTTTAAACACTAGAACGCCGGGAAATTTTACGCAAGTTTTCTAAAATATGTTAAAAACCAGAAAAATAATGTGAAATTAATTAGTTTATTTATTTAGTTCATTTCATTGTAAATGATATATGAATTATTTCTTGAAAAATTTTCTTGATTCACCGATATATATTGATTTACCGATTGAATATTGATGTTACAAATTAATCTTATATAATTTCGTCTGCAGTGTTTTCTATAGCTCCATACAGTGACTTTTGATTTATTCTGTTGAGTTGATCCAAAGTATCAGACCAGATTGTATGATCGTTAAGGTTACTTGGGTGAAATAGTTCTCCAGGATTCTTCCGGGATAGCTCAGTTGGAAGAGCACTGGCGGCTTCAACCAATACACTCTCTTAAAAAGTCAGCCACCAAATAGCTCAAGTTGAGCTGAAATCCACTCATCTCAATGTTGAAAGGCAGCTTCTCAAAAAAGAGTTGAAATAACTCGAGTTTTAACCAATTTAAATGAAGTTGAGCTATTTAAATAACCAATTTAGATCAAGAAGATTTAATCGTTTGAAAAACAACTCTTTTATGATCGAAAAAATTACAGCTCTTTCATGAGAAGCCAAATCAGCTCTTTCGTTTTAAGAGTGCATCCCTGGTACGAATCCTGGTCCGGACTTTTTTTCACCCACTTCGAATAGTTACATCCGTTAAAAATTTGTTGGTCCAGAATTGCAAAACAAAGTCATTTCTGATCGAATGTGTAAAATTTGAAGAACAAAATGATCAAAGCATTGTATATTTTCATACTCTAGAAGTCGGCTTACAGAAAAAGATTTAACAATTTTTTTTCCATATTATACAGCTAAAATTAAATAATTTCGAATGTATTTCAAGAATAAATAAATGCTTTCTAAAAATGGCCTCCCCCCCCCCTCAATAATAATATTAAACTAGTTGGATGTGCCAATCACAAAACTTTCTTCTACCTCATACATACATCTTAATGTTTCAAAAAGTAGTTGCACATGTTAATGCTTCAATATTATATCAATTTTGGTTTTCATCTTAAATTTCTGCTTCAGTCAATTAATCAGGTAAAAGAAAAAAGTTAATGTAGATCATGATATTTAATAAAATTAATAATTTCCCTTTATTATGTTGTCATCCTCTGTATGTAAATACAACCCTTGGCAAAAAGTTTCCGATCATTACATCAACACTACCATCTTTTGTAAGAAAAGATTATTTATTCTCACTGCATAAAAATGAAACGGCTATTAGCGATAATACATTTGTGTTACATATAATGAACAACAATATGCAATAAAGGAAAACCACCATTCATCAATTTATAAACAGAAAAATTGTGATTGAAATTTCGGCATCAAAGAAAAAATTATCCGATCATGCTTTGATTTGGAAAAAAATAACCGATCACTGTAATTATATATTTCGTAAATCCGCCTTTTTTCGGATGACAGTCGAAATTGTTAGTGGACTGGACTCATTGAGATTTTTACAATCATTGGGAGCAACTTCACCCCAGCATTCCCTTATAGCTTTACGTAAATTCTATGGCATTTGTAATTTATCGAAAATCGATTTTTCTTTTTAATATATTTCACAGATTTTCGATGGGATTAAGATCCAGACTATTAGGCAGTCACGTCATGGTTTGAATTGGCATATTACCTACATTTTGTAGAAATTTCTTCATTGATTTGGTGCGTTGGGGAGCTAATTGTCATCTTGAAATAAGAAGTCATTTTGATTTCCGAACTATTGATCGATGCTGGGAATAAAACAATCCACTAAAATGTCAATGTAAACTTCAAAGCTTACTGTACGTAACACAATACACAACTTGCCGACGCCTTGTGATGTAATACAACTCTAAACTGCAAATGCAGGTGAAAATTTAGTCTTCGTATTGATACACTTATCATTGAACTTTTCACCAACTCTCCTCCAAGCAAATGTTCCACAGTCATCTCTTTTACCGATAGATATGCGAAATTCATTTCTAAACATAACTTTAATTAATGTATCAAATGGCTAGTGCACATGTTTTTTGCACCATTGCAGGCGCTCTTTTCTATGTTTCTTTATCATGTAAGATTTTGTTTTAATTTTACAAGATTTAAATCTTGCTACGTTTAGATGATTACGTACTGCAGTCACATGCCTTTACGTTATACTTAGACCATTCGGAATCAAGTTGTTTTGAGGTTGCTCGCCGCTTTGTTTTCGATATTTTCACAAGTTTTCTTTTCCTTTCTAGGTATTGACATTCGTGGTCGTCCACTTCGAGGTAAATTTTCCACGCTATTAGTCAACTGATATTTTTTCCAAGTATCGCATACTGTACTTTGAGCACAATTTCATAAATCAGCCACTTTCCATTGTGAATTTACTTCTTCTAATAATTAAATCATGCGGATTTTTAAATCGAGAGACAGGTTTTTCACACGAGTCATTTTCCAGCACTTCAGTGCTGCTTTTGATCTCGCAACTGGAAGATTTCTTCTTTTAAATAGGATTTATATATCATACGCATGCGCAGGCACTCTAATCTATCTTCAATATGCAAATTTCAAACTTTTTCCCTCAGTGATTGATTACTATTTTCCAACTTCGATCTTGATCGGATATTTTTTTCTCACGAGGAAACATTTTTACCTGCATTATAATTATAAATTATATGATTGCAATATTGAATTCACTTTTTATTTATATTTTAACATTCTTTCTTTTATTTGGCATATTGCAAAACGTTCCTATGCTCTTGAATCGTGAAGTATACGCTTCGAAATACAAAACTTCATAAACTTGATAACAGTGATCATAAACTTTTTGCCAAGGGTTGTATACGGCTTAACAGGACGCAAGTTTCTGTCTCTACATGAGCCGATGGACAATAGAACTACGAAGAATCGAGATAAGGATATAAAAATCGTTTTTAGAGTGTTTCTTTCTCACGGTATATTTCCAAATTGAAGGAAGAGCTGTTGGCCATAGCCAAAAACATACACAAAAAAATGGTTGAATTCTGCGCATACTTTTATACACTTTTCGATGGTACATTAATAAAAATAGCACAGAAATCACTTTTGCAGCGACCCCTTCAGATTTTTTTTTTTTTTTTTTCAAATTTCAGGAAGGACCTTTTTGTCATAGCCAAAAAATTTAGTTCAGTTCCATGCATAACTTCTTGAACTTTTTGATAGTACAGTAATAAAAATGGTACAAACATCGCGATTATATCTTACGCTTTCGATGGATTTTTTTCGAATTCGGGAAGGATTTGCTGGCCACAGTTAAAAACATATACGAAAAATTTGGTTCAATTCTATGCATAACTTCATGCACTTTTGGATGGTACAATAATGAAAATGACACAAAAATCGGTATTACAGCGCCCCCTTCCAGCAGATTTTTTTCATATTCAGGTAGGACCTACTAGTCGCAGTCAAAAACATGTACAAAAAATTTGATTTAGTTCTAAACTGAGCTCATATACTTTTCGATAATACATAAAAAAAATAGTCCAAACATTATTACAACGCCCATTTTTTTTTTTTTTTTTTTTTTTTTTTTTTTTTTAATTTAGGAAGGACCACCTGGAATTATTTGGTTCAGTTCTACGCATAACTTCATATACTTTTCGATGGTACAATAATGAAAATGGCGCAAAAAGGCTGTTACAGCGCCCTACTTCTGGCAGAATATGTCTAAACTGAATGAAAACCTGCTTGCCACAGCCAAATACATACACAAAATTTTTGGTTCAATTCTATGATATTTATTCTGTATATATATTTTTTATATTATGATAAAAAAAATCTAAAACCAAAATCTAAGAAGAAAAAACTAGCCCGGTTGTAGATCGTCCTCAATTATCCTATGCAAAAAAAAAAAAAAAAAAAAAAAAAAAAAAAAATCATGTAAAAATATTAACATTTGAGCGAGATATTTGAAAAGAACACCCCCGTAGACTTAACATTATCACCCGGGTCTTTTTCAATCAGTAGTGTGGGCTCTTAAGGGGACAAGAGACCTTAAAACTCATTTTCTTTTTTTTTTCTTCTTCTTCTTCTTCCTTTTTTTTTCTTTTTGCCTTAGTGTTTTATTTTAAATACTATTCATATGTGCACTGTATGCGTAGCTTATATTTCTCACATAACAATAACATTTGGGGGGGGAGGGTATAAGAATTTGCTTGAATATTTTAAGTATCATAAAGAAACTGTTAAAAGTAATTAATTAAAAAAATGCGTTGCAAAAAATTTTTCATAAAATTTAGAATATATATACCTATTATGTATCTAAACTACTGGGCAAAACTTTAAGGGGTGATAGTACACAATTAAATGGGAAACTAAGGGTCCCAAACGTCTTCCAAAGGAGATAGGCGCCATCAATGTTTAGAGTCCAAAATTTGAAATGATTATAAAAAACGGAAAAATTGGTCGATTCGTTTGCGGTTTTCACGAAAACTATTCTTTATGTCAGTATTGTCTTGAAAATAAATTATAAAGATAAATTTCAAAAAATGCCGATAGAGGGCGCTTTAGACTTTAGAGTAACGAAGAACTATTTTTTACCGTTATTTTTTGCATCTCATTAAATGTTTTTAGAGATTTAGTTATAAACTTAAATTTTGAGCTCAAAATTTGTGTTTAAGTATCGCAAACTGAACTGTATTCAATGGGAGTGGGTAGGTTCAAATTTCAAATGATTATAAAAACAATAATTGATCAATTGATTTGCGGTTTTCACTTATACTATTCTTTATGTCAGTATTGTCTTGAAAATAAATTATAAACATAAATTTCAAAAAATGTCGATAGAGGGCGCTTTAGACTTCGGAGTAACGTACAACTATTTTTTACCATTATTTTTTGAATCTCGTTAATTTTTTTGAAGCTTAGACATAAGCTTAAATTTTGTGCTGAAAATCTGAATCGTTGAGAGTGGTTACGTAGTGCTAACTGAACTGTATTCAATGGGGGTGGGAATATTCAAATTTTCAAATGATTATACAAAACGGAAAAATTGGTCGATTCGTTTGCGGTTTTCTCTAAAACCATTCTTTATGTCAGTATTTCCTTAAAAATAAATTTTAAAGATAAATTTCAAAATTTTTCTGTTAGAGGGCGCTTTAAACTTTAGAGTAACCAACAACAATTTTTAACTGTTATTTTTTGCATTTAATTAAATGCTTGCAAAAGCTTAGCTTTAAATTTTAAGCTCAAATTCTGAATCGTTGGGAGGGGTTAAGAAGCGCAAACTGAATTTTGTTCAGTAGTTGAAATGTTACCCTCCCCACCCATTCGAACACATTTCAATTTTCCGCTACTTAATTACTCACAACGATGGAGATTTTGAGCTCAAAATTTAAGTTTGAACTTTTACAAGCATTTAATTAGATACAAAAAATAACAGTTAAAAATAGTTGTTGGTTACTCTAAAGTTTAAGGCGCCCTCTAACGGTATTTTTTTAAATTAATCTTTAAAATTTATTTTCAAGCAAATACTGACATGAAGAATGGTTTTAGAGAAAACCGCAAACGAATCGACAAATTTTTCCGTTTTTTATAATCATTTGAAATTTGAACCTCCCCACCCCCATTGAACACAGTTCAGTTTGCGCTACTTAACCACTCTCAACGATTCAGATTTTCAGCTCAAAATTTAAGTTTATGTCTAAGCTTCTAAAAAAATTTAATGAGATGCAAAAAATAACAGTAAAAAATAATTGTACGTTACTCTAAAGTCTAAAGCGCCCTCTATCGACATTTTTTGAAATTTATGTTTATAATTTATTTTCAAGACAATACTGACATAAAGAATAATTTTAGTGAAAATTGCAAATCAATTGACAAATTTTCCTGTTTTTTATAATCATTTGAAATTCGAACCTACCCACTCCCATTGAACACAGTTCAGTTTGCGCTACTTAACCACAGATTTTGAGCTCAAAATTTAAGTTTATGTCTAAATTTCTAAAAAAAATTAATGAGCTGCAAAAAATAACGGTAAAAAAAAGTTATTCGTTACTCTAAAGTTTAAGCGCCCTCTATTGGTATTTTTTGAAATTTATCTTTATAATTTATTTTTAAGACAATACTGACATAAAGAATAGTTTTCGTGAAAACCGCAAACGAATCGACGAATTTTTCCGTTTTTTATAATCATTTCAAATTTTGGACCCTAAACTTTGATGGCGCCTATCTCCTTCGGAAGACTTTTGAGACCCTTAGTTTTACATTTAATATTATGTGTCTTGATGTGTACTATCACCCCTTAAAGTTTTACCCAGTAGTTTAGATACACCCTGCATATTTATATACATATATTTAAATATGTAAAATTTGATGTACAGTTTTATTCGTATATATAAAACAAATTTGCATTAAGACATTCTGGAGATTTCAATTGATATGGAATAAATAAAATGAGGCATTTTGAAAAGATCTTCACAATGCTTCAAATATTGAACAAAAATTTCGTATTTTTCTCCCAATTTTTTTTTTATCTTGTTTGATAGATAAATATATGTCATGATGCATATAGTGTGCCTCTGAATGGTATTTAAAGAAAAATTTAAAAAGAAAAAATGAATTTGAAGGTACCTAGTCCCCTTAAAAGACTTTATAAAAAAAAAAGATTACGACGCAGTATTTCTTTTATGACATATTTCTTTCTTTTCTTTTCCCTATAAAATCCAAAAATACGGAAACGTTACATTTGGAGATGTCGCAGTAAATCCAAAATAACAACTGGTCAAATATTTATACTGAAACATCTCTAGAACATATTTTAGAATCTTACTAAAAGAAGTTTCTAGAAGAAAAAGTAGCGAGGTATTATCCCTATCGATGGGCCATTTTTTAAGGTTTCATATTGCGTTCACTTGTAAAATAAATAATACGTGATAGTGCTGTAAAAGTACAGTAGGGGAATATCGAACGACGTTTACAACATGGAGTGAAAAAAAAATGTTGAATTGTGAAATATATCTCTTTATTCTAAAAAATAAGTCAGAAATTGCTCGTCAAATGTGAAAAATGAGGTGCATTCGTACTATAGTTCGTATATATCGGGTGTCCCAAAAATGACTGATGGATTTTAAAATTCAATAACTTGCAAACGGTGACAGCTATTTAAAAAATTTTTTGCAGGAGGGTTATGTATAATGTCAGGATTTTTTTTTTTTTTACCGTAATTTTTGATTTTAGTTCGAATTTCAAGCAATAGATGGCGCTGACGGCAATTGAAGCCCAAGTCGACGCCGAAACTGACCTCACTCAGCATTGATCACCTGGCCTTCAATCGCCGTCAGCACCATCTATTGTTTGAAATTTGAACTATAATAAAAAAATACGGTAAAAAATACTCCTGACATTGTACATAATCCTCCTGCAAAAATTTTTTAAATAGCTGTCACCGTTGCAAGTTATTGAATTTTAAAATCCATCAGTCATTTTTGGGACACCCGGTAGCTAGTTTTATGTATAGTATTGAGATCTTGGCACAATAGCTATTGCATTTATATGCAAAAAATGCATGCATGCAAAAATTATTACAATTCTACAATGTTAAAAAAAAGGCCCAAATTTGGGTTTCCCAAATTGAAAAGTTCAACTTTTAGCCTAAAATGTTTTTTTTTTTTTTTAAAACGACAGATCCCTAATAACATTAAAACTATCGAAACATCTTAGATAATTGTCTGAGCGAAGCGAAGTCTTTATACTCAGAGATACGTAACGATATTAAAATTCAAAAAAATTCTTTCGTCAAGCAAATCTCAAAAAGTACTTGTCGGATTTTGATTCTGTTTGTACCAATAAGTACCTATGAAGGTAATCTGGTGAATGCACCTACTTTTAAAAATTAATTCCAAATAGTTTAAAAGTTATATTAAAAAAACTGAAAAAAAAGCACAATTTATGTGCATACGTCACAGAAATTTGGTGAGCGTGATTTTCACCGGCTGGACATTTTCGTAGATAACCGAATCAGTACATGGAGTAAATAGTAATCATTTTCACACTCAGAAATATTGAATGCAATAAAACATTTTAAAATTTAATCACGCAGGAAAATAAATCTGTTATTTTTTTATATTAAAAAATTTCATAAAAACTTTGATTTTGAGATTTTGTGATAATCTCTTAACAGCACTTTTTGATCGCTAAAAGAATATTTTACATATTTCGCGTGTGAAAATTAGAAACAATTACGTTTTTAAATAGAAAGTTTCTTTTATGACATCATTTTCCCTTTATATTTATTTTCATTGCATGTTTTCTTTTAACTTATATTTTGTTTGTGTATGGAAGTCAATTCTGGTCACTAATTTTTCGGCACGGATACCACAAGCGCATCAGGTTTGGCGCAATTTTTTTCAAAGCCCATTTGACGTAAACTCCGTTTTCAAATAACGCTTACATACACATTTTTAAATTATTTTCTATTTTCAAAAAGAGCTTACAGTAAATAAAATAATAATTAATAACTATAAAAAGAAATATTTTATATAATTAAAAAAAGAAAATGAAAGTAAATAAACATTTTAATGAGTAAATAAACAGATAATAAATAAATAAAGCCGGGTTACCATCTCAGGTAAAATAATGCCATTTTGACGCCAATTATGTACCCTGGTGCATATGTGACATTTTCCCCCATTTTTCATCCGTTTCCTGTTGGCATACAACTTTGAAATATGGAGTATGTATGCATACCTGGGAGCAATACTGGAATTAGACATTGATTTTTTTTAATTCGATCCAAAAAAGGGCAACGGGGCTATTTTTTAACGTTTTATACAATTTATACTGCATAAAGGAGCCACTTACCTATTTCTATATACCAGAAGAAGTAAGTGGTATGTAAAAACAATTATAGTATACATAAATAAAATACTTGAGATAATATACTAGAGATATAAGCACCGGGTTTGGCGAGATTTTTTATGCCAATTAGGCGAAAACATCGTTTTGATTACCAAATGCATATAGCATGCTATAACAACACGTTATTTATTTATTTCAAAATGAAAAAAAAAAGGAATAAATGAAACATTTTCTGTTATTAAAAAAGATATAACAATCAATAAATGATAATATTTTTAGAACAAACAATTTATTATAACATTTATATGATAACCAGCATGTTAGGCAACTAAACGCCATTTTGGCACCAATTAGGTACCTCCGTGTATATAGGGCATATATGTGCCATATTTATTTGTAAAACTGAGCACGAAAGTTTACCAGGTGTGTTTTCATAGGCGCTTATATCTTTTTGCAACATAACGCACCTTTCGAAGACAAAACGGCACAAAAGAAAAAATAATCAATATTTGCAGCATTTTTTTTTTTTTTTTTAAATCTAATGCACATTTTGTAATCAGTAGGCTCGATAATCAGACCTCGTTTTTTTGCTTTAAAAGATGATATTTCATACGACGTCTTTTTGGGATTCGTCGTTTTTCCATATTTGATAGTATGTGTCTATTCGTTTTGTACCCTTTTTTGTAACTTTCTTCTTTATTAACAGCGAAATCTGGATTTCCTATTTAAATAAAAAAAATTCTAAATACAAAGAATTTTGTTAAAATAAATAAATAATAGTAAATGCGGACATCTATTGCTCAAAACACAAAATTTTTCCTATTGAGTTAATGAAAATCAGTAAAAACATAATTTTTATGATAATAAAAAGGTGACTTATGTAATAACAGAGTCATATATTATGTACGTTATGGATTAAGTATGAATATTTCAATGAAAGTTGATATTTCAAAAGTATTATGAAATTAGTTAAAAACCATTTATTTTAAACTAAATGAATAAAAGATTTATATTTTTAATGAAATAAATGGGATTTGAAAAATTATTGGAAATTTATCACCATAGATGTATCAATATTACAATCAGTACCTTGTATGCAAAATGGAACAATTAGCAATACTTTTTGTACCCGAAAAATGGTCGTTGCTTTTTTTAAGGTTAAAAAGTAGATTACGAAATATTCCTACATAGAGATGCCAAACCCTCGCTTATTGCAGAGCAGAATTTTCTTATAGGAAAAGTTATTTTTTAAATCCGCAGAATGTTCCAATTTAATAAAACATTTTCTGTATTAAAATACCGGTACCCAAAATGCCGGAGACTTGGCAGCTCTGCCTATAACATTTTAATTAATCACGGTACTTTTTTTAAGCGGATTCAAATTTAGTGAAGAAAACGTTTTTTGGCCGAAAGCATCTTTTTTCCACATGTCTAACTACGATACAATTCCTTGATGTAGACTTATGAATGTTTTGACTTATGCTATTATTGCTTCCTCTCATTTATTTATTTGAATTTTAAATAAGATGACTCAAAATCGTGTTTTTTTAAATATACGAAAAAAATGCATTTTGAGAGAGGGCGAAAAGGACAATATTTGGCGATTTATTACCTGCGTTTGGCTAAGTGTCTTACTACCTTGTATTTAATACTCTTCACAATACTTCGCTGTTATATGGACTTAGGGGCTTTTATAAAAAGTTTGTCGTAATTCGGGCTTAAGAAAGTGAGTTTTTTCCTGAATAATACAAATAAATGAAAAATGAATACTAAGAAATACTAATAAAAGAAAAATGAAGCATTATATTGATCTATGTATATTTAAAAATTCATCTGCTAGCACTAATTAGATAATTTGTGTATATAATAGGAGATAAATAGCTTTTGATTCTGTATTTCTATGCTATAAAGCATTAACGTTTGTGTGTTTTTCATTAGCATTGGGAGTACCTAGCCGATTTAAAAAATAATGTGGGCAAAAAACCATCTTTGCTGCAAAATATACTATATTTTGCGTAGGAACAATAATCACCATCAATGCACGAGCAAAAAAAGTTCTAAAATTGAGAATTCTTTGATGTTGATATGACTAAAAATTTTAAATCTTTTTTTTTTTTTTTTTTTTGGTGGCAACTTTTAAGATATAATATTCTCGTTATGAACGATTTCTAAAACATTCGACAATTTAATTTCACATATTAAACATTTTTTTTTCTAGAAAAAGTTTTAAACCCAATTTATTGAGAATATTGTAATTTCTAGGATACTGTTGGGGTCAGAAACTATAACTTTGGCATCACAGTAACTTATAAGATGTAAGTGCTCGTTTAGGACAATTTTTTAAAAAAGGATTCCTTAACTCTTATCGACAACCTCATTGCATCCGTGGAAAACAGGTATTCAACATTATAAACTATTCGGACGGATTTCACACCATATAAAATACACTCCATTTCTCTTCAAACATAATAGTTTGTGTTATTTATAGTTTCTCAAATCGGTGCGAAGCTTCTGTTTATGCTCATGACATCATTTCAAAGATATATATTTCCAATATAGGAAAATTTGGTGTTTTATTTTCTGTATTACTTTTAACATTCTGCATATTTCCAATTTTATATCCATGCATTGTTTGCTTTTCTTTTATAAAAATAGTATATGCAACAAGATTTTGTAGTTCTACAATTCGATATGCTTATTTTCATCATTATATTTTATCACAATGAATGACCAATTAAAGGTAACATCTCATTTTCTTTACTTATCGCAAGTTATCAAATGTGTATTCTCAGCAATATCGCTCAGACTAATCCCTCTGAGGGAAGTCCTAGTGTATACTTTATATCTAAGAAGATTTGATTGTTTTAATGTTATTAAGGATCTGCCCTGTTTTGAACCATCTCGGATTAAGTACTCTGGGAATAGTACTGTACAGTTTTGGAAACACTACTGTACCCAGAAATCTTACACCCCAAATTGCGCATTTTTATTTTTATATATCTATTAACCGAGATTTTCGATAAACGAGGTACTAGCGGTCCCATTCAGCTCGGATAATGGAAGTTGTACTGTAAATACAAAGAAATTCTAGCTATATTTTTTTAGTATTTTTCCAATTCATTGTGCTATGTTTTAAAGAGGGTCTACCAGCAAATTTGAGAAAACAAAAACTCGGACATAAATAGGTTAATTAGTTTATCACACCCTTTGAAAAATAATTAATCACCCGTTAAATTTCCTTTTAAAGTATTCGAAAAATGCCGTTCTTTTACTTTCTCTTTGAATATTTTATTGAAAACATTATTTCTTAATTAATTAGATTTCCTCCAGGTAATAAATATCTTGTACCAGAAAAGCCAAGCGACTGATTTTAAACTTTCTTTTTTGTATCATTAGCTACGGATTTCAGATTAATTATCAGTTAAGTTCGTCTACACATCCATCTTCTTCTACTCCTGAATCTGTCAGAGTTGCGTCCAGAAAGAAAAGTGTGTTACTACGTTTAATTATTCGCTAATCGAAATTCTAAATTCTAAATTTCATTGTTTCAGAAATTCACTTCACTGTTTCGCATCGTATACATTTTTACTTTCTTCTATCTTTACAAGAAGAAAGTATTGGATTCATGAAAATTTTCGACTTCCGGTTTTCGACGGATTTATACGTTTTAGAAGGTCCTGAACACGTTTTGACTATTTTTAGAAAATGTCTGTCTGTGAGTCTGTCAATCTGTCTGTCTATCTGTCTGTCTGTATGTGACAAAAAATTTGTGGGCGCTCTATCTCAACAACAAATGCTCGAAATTTCATACAATTTTATATTCAGTTAGACCTTGATATGAGTTAGTGCCTATTGGTTTTTGGTGTAAATTGGCCTGCAGGTGGCGCTGCTATGCCACATCTTTCATGATTTTCATGATAGCTATATCTCAAGAACTGGGGCTGGGCGATATCAGAATTTTAATATCGTGATATATCGCTGACCAAATATCGATAATTTTCGATATATCGATATATTTCAATTCATATGTCACTCCATTACAGGGTCATAAATGTAAATGTCCTCTGTATAAAATACTACAAACACATAATAGTATATATATATATATATGTTTGTGTGTGTGTGCATGTTAATTATCAAGAAAAAACAAAAATATCAATATCTTGACATATTCCAAGGAACATAAATTTTAATTTTTATGTATTGATTCAAAATATGCAAACCCTTTACCTGCAAATCTGTTCTAAAATATGTGTTATTGAAAACTCTTAGAAAGTTAAACATTATAAATCATTAAAATGAAACAAGAAAATGTATATAAGACAATAAATAGACATTATATATATTGAAAGAAAATTAATTACCTATTTAATTACCTATAAACTTAGAATTTTTTTACTACAATACAAAAAAAAATAAAATATATATTTCTGCAATTTTGGGCAGTAAGGAACACCTTCTTTTCGTTGTTATAATAAATAATTCTATTATTAGTCAGAATACAAATGAAAGCATTAGAATAATCAAATAATTTTAAGAAAACAAGAAATTTCTTTAATAGAGTACAAAGTCCCAAATCAAGACGTTTTGCTAACTACCGTTTTGTTTTTCTCTTCTTCTTTTAATAATAATGCTGAATTAATCTCTATAATCTTTTACTTTTTCAATTTTGTTTACAGATTTTTTTTCTAGGATGCTTTTACTTTCGAAACCAGTTTCAAAAATGAAAGTATTCCAGTAAAGAAAAAAAAACTTGGAAACAAATATTAAAAAACGGCTCTTGTTGAAAGAGATCAACCTCAGATGTGCAATGCAAAAACAAATAAATAAATAAACAAAAATATGGAAATGCAAACGAGGTATAAAAAAAATAAGATTGACATTGAGCGGATGTTTTTGCATTAGTTAACTCTTAAAATAAAAAGGAGCCATGATATTCAAAATCAAAGCTATCCTCATTCTTTTATGAGAGATAAACTGCTCGATTTTTTTTTTTTTTTTTTTTTTTTACACTTATAAAAAGGGTTTTGTGAAAGTATCAACTAGTTTCAGTTGTTTAAGTGTGCGAAAAACACATTCAACGGCACATACAAACAAAAAGGGGGGGGGAGAAAAACAAAACCTTTTATTCTTTACCATTAAAAGGGAAAAAAAATTTATAACTCCTAAGTTAATTTACCGATTTTTTTCAAATTTTCAGCAATTTGCAATAATAGTAAATTAGGCTGTGAGACAAATTTTTATTAAAATATAATAAGTTATTACAAAATTTGAGCATCTTTTACAAGTGTCCAGTACAGAAGAACCTCAAAGAAAACATAGGAAACTATCCATCGTTTGTTTTTGTTTATCGAACTCAGCGAAATCGGAACTTGAATGTTTATACAATAATCATATTGTCATCTGCTGTGGATGGGTAATATGTTTTGCCAAGCAGAAAGACACCATCCATAGAGTTTTAGCGATCTTTCAAAATGAAAAGTATTTTCCTTCCAAATTTGAGAAAGATTTTCATTTTTTTTTTTTTTTTTTTTTTTGGGGGGGGGGGGGATTTTTTCAAAAACCCGTACGCAAAACGGGTAAAAATACTAGTATCCAATAAACTCTAAAACTAAGGTGAATCACAGTGAACAAAGAAAAAATTTCCGCTTTAAGTAAAACTTCTGCTTAAAATAAATGACATAATAGAATTACCATACATGTAAATTATTAATGTTATTAATAAAAAATGTAAAATAATATGTGATTTAATATAATTATTTATTAATGCTATTAATAAATGAATCACAAACATACGAGAAATATCGATTAATTGTGCTCACATTCTTGAAAATATGTCAATCAATTCTGCATTCTGGCAGCAATAACTATACACAAGCTCACAGGAAAACAACAGTCAGCCACCGATATGGAGTCAACAAGTGATTGTATCGGAAATGCCCGATCCTCAAACGAGTGTTTCAACTTCGATTCTCGAACGAACTCCAATAAATAAAGCGGTACATCAGAATAGTAGACTGTTCGCCCATATTCCGGTATGTGCGCGACACCAGTGCAAAAAGTAGACTGTTCGCCCATATTCCGGTATGTGCGCGACACCAGCGCAAAAAGTAGACGGTTCGCCCATATTCCGGTATGTGCGCGACACCAGCGCAAAAAGTAGATAGTTCGCCCATATTCCGGTGTGTGCGCGACACCGGCTCAAAACTGGAAGTATCACGCAAGTGCCGATTACAGCGCGAACATTTGCAAAAGTAAACAACTTTTGCGCCGACAGAGGTAGATTCGAAATTCCGTAACTCCGTAATTCCGAAAGTAGGATGAAATACCGTTTGAAACGATATATCGGAAGGATTGAAATCTCAATATCGTTACCGCGGTCTTAAAGAAATATCGATATATAACGATATTACGGTATATCGCCCAGCCCTATCAAGAACTAATGCACAGAATTTCACCAAACTTCAGATTCCGCAATACCTTGAGATACATTGCCACTGATAAGGTTTTGGTGTGAACTGCCCAATAGGTGGCGCTGCTATGCTACATTTTGCACGATTTTATATATTATATTATTATTTTGCACGATATATTATTTGCAATATATTATTTTGCACGATTATTTGCACTATATTATTTTGCACGATTATTTGCACTATATTATTTTGCACGATATTATATATATATATATATTAAAATGAAATTGATCATGTACACAGTAAAAAAAGAATTGTATTGGAAAATTAAATAGAATTAGTTTTACGTAATACATACAGTAAAATTAAAAAGGTTAAAGTGAAAATTAAGATAATGAAACAAAAATTATATATATATATACCTATGCGCTAAATAGATGTAATTATTTGCACTTTTTAAATAGTTTAATTGACGTGATTTAAATAGAAGAAAGTTTTGTGATGGCCACAAAATACTAGTTTTAACCATTTAGAAAACAGTTGTTGCTTTCGATCTAAAGATATTTGAGACATATCTGAATCATCATTTCTGATGGATCCATATTTAATGTCCACCAAACAAAATACTTCTATTACCACAATGACAAAAAAAGTAATAAAAACTGCAAAAAAAATTATAATAACTCAGAAAAAAAATTAAATGCATCTTTCAACAAATTGCGTTTAAAAGTAATTTTTTCCCCTATAAGACAGTTCAAAAATTGAAAATGTGCAATGTTTACAAATCAAAAAATTTGCAGTATCGAAACTTGTACAACTGAAATTTCATTTAAAATTTGTTTATGATGGATCCAGGAATATGAATGTTGAATCCATGACGTGTTGTGTTTATTACACAACACAATACGCATGTTCATCATCCTAAAAATTATGTTTATTATTACTTTCTTCTATCTTCAATAGAAGTATTGTAATCGAAATTTCTTTCGACTTCCGTTTTTCGACGGATTTACACGTTTTAGGGGTCAGAGATTCCAAAAAACATGTTTTTACAAAATGTCTGTCTGTCTGCGTGTCTGTGTGTCTGTCTGTGTGTATTTCGCCATTCTACCATCAGAAAGTATATGAAGTTTAGTATAGAAATGAACCAAATTTTTTGTGAATGTTTCTGGCTGTGGCAAGCAGGTCCTTCTTCAGTTTTGAAATATTCCGCCGGAAGGGGGCGCTGCAATAGTGATTTTTGTGCCATTTTCAATATTGTACCGGCCAAAAGTATATGAAGTTACGTATCGTATTGAACCAAATTTTTTGTGTAAGTGTATGACTATGGATAAATGGTCCTCCCTGAATTTGAAAAAAATCCGCCGGAAGGGCGCGCTGCAATCGCGATTTTTGTGCCATTTTCAATATTGTACCAAAGAAAAGTATATGAATTTATACAACGAATTGAACCAAATTTTTTGTGTAAGTGTATGGCTATGGCTAGTTGGTCCTCCCTGAATTTGAAAAAAATCCGCCGAAAGATGGCGCTACAATAGCCAATTTTATGCCATTTTCAATATTGCACCACCTCAAAGTGTATGAAGTTAGTCCTAGAACTGAACTAAAATTTTTTTATATGATTATTTTTTGGTAAGGCAAATAGGTCCTCCCTGAATTTAAAACAAAACTGCCTATCATTGTATTTTTCATCGGCTCTTGTAGAGACGGAAATTCGTTTTTACTCCGATTAATTGATTGAAGCAGAAATTTAGGTTGAAAACCAAAGTTCGTATGGTATTGAATTAAAATTATTGAAACATTAAAATGAGTAACTATTTTTTAAAAATATTAAAATGTACGTATGAGATAGAAGAAAGTTTTGGGATTGGCATATCCAACTAGTTATTACTATTTTAAATATAGAACTTATTTAATTAAAATTTTATTAACTAAAATTTTAATCTTTGAAAATTATCATTTTGCAAATGGTCGTTGTAATTTGATAAATTACATTTTTTAAACTATTCTATTACATTTTCTATTTTATTTTGCAACATTTTAAAGAACGTCTACTAGCAAATTTAAGAAAACAAAAACTCGGACATAAATAGGTTAAATGGTTTATCACCCGTTTGAAAAGTAATTAATCACCCGTTAAAATTCCGCTTTAAGTATTCGAAAAATGCCAGTCTTTTACTTCCTCTCCGAATATTTTAGCGAAAATAATGTTTCTTAATTAATTAGATTTTCTTCAGGTAACAAATATCTTGTATTAAAAAACCCAAGCGACTGATTTTAAGCTTATTTTTAGTATCATTAGCTACGGATTTCAGATTAATTAACAGTTAAGTTCGTCTACACATCCATCTTCAGCTCCTAAATCTGCCAGACTGCGTCCAAAATGAAAAGTGTGCTACTACGTTTAATTATTCGCTAAGCGAAATTCCAACTTAAAAATTACATTGTTTCTGAAATTCACTTGGCTGTTTTGCATTAAAATCTCAAATTAAATTTTTTCTGCCGTTTGGCAACAGGTTGTTGCTTTCAGTCTAGAGATATCGGAAGCAAGGCCACCTTATCATAATATCAAGGCCTCGCATTCAGGAGAAAATCTATTGTTGAAATTGTCCCTATAATTGCCAACTTATTACATGACTTTGTCTCATAAGTAACGCCACCTGGTGCATACTACTGCTAATAATCCATGCACAAATTAATAGGAAAATATTTCAGTTTCTCACATTAGATGGCACTACCAACGGAAAAACATGTGGTTTCTGACCAAGTGTACTGCGGTCAAAGGAAACTTGGCGAATGAGAAGCCTGTTATGATAAGGTAGCCTTGATGTGAGGCACATTATTCGTTTCCCCAAATTCAGCTAGTTACTGTTCATAGACAAAAACTTACATATGAAATTTTTTTTCAATTCTGCGCATAACTTCATACTTTTTTCAATGATATAACAAGTTGTAAATTGCCCTCAAGCGTAGCAAATGAGATGAGTTCGTACTATAACGAAGTTTTAAAAATATTCAGATCTTGTGTATACAGTACTTTGGATAAAATAGATTATCCGAAATCTTTTGTGTATCCCTGTAAATACTTTCTCCTTTCTATTACACAGGAAGCATCTTTTAGTAAACCACAGCAAGGTATATCAATTTCATAAAAAAATAAATAGTTTACTGTTATTAAAATGCGGCCCAAACAATGTTTCCCTTCTATACCATTATGTAATGAAATACTTTTGTGCATCTCTGTAAACTAATAACAAATATTCATTGCATCACAGATTGTACAGAATGTATATTATAATACATATTAATTTTATTATGTTCGAAAGAGTGTGACACTATTAAAATGCACTTGAAACAATTTTTCCCATTGTTCGTAATGAAAAGGAATACTTTTGATTGTCCATCATTAAACTATGCAACCGGTTTTCACAAAATCATGGAACAGTTGTATATTTTAAATTTCAAATGATTCGGTTGGGTAGTTTTTGATCGGTTATATGCGGACAGACAGACGAACTGAACGACAATTATACGTGCTACATATTTACGAAATTACGAAGGCACATAAAAAGAACGCACGCAGAATGACAGACCTTTTTTAAAATATATTTTTCGGGATCTCTGACACCTACAACATGCAAATCCGTCCAAAAAAATTTCGATTACATACTCATCTTCTAATATCGATAGAAGTATCGAATAGGTAGTCTTGTCTGGAATTTGGATTTTGTCATCGCAACTGTTCTGAATTTCTATCACACTCTCCACTCATGCGTATATACATCGTAATGATAGTATAGTTACCTCCATTTACATCCATGGGAGCGAAAAAATGTCGTAAATCTGAAATTTCAAAAGGAACTCATTCTGTTCATTTCAATGTAGCTTAGTATAATCTGGGTTGTTTCGTGTTTATATGCATACCTATATGAAACTAGTCGAAACTGTTAATGTTTTTCGAGTTTATTCTAGTTTCATTTATAGATAAATATATATATTATATTATATGTATATAATAGCTAAATAGCAATAGGTTTTTAAGAAAGGAGTTTGTGTAGCGATTTTTTGAAGCGACTAAGATATGGAATTAATTTGAGAAACATCTAATTTGGTAATTTTTTGCGTAATTTTCTTAGATAGAAAGATAAGAGAGAGAGAGAAATAGATGGACATAAACTGTTAAAAAATATTCTGCCAAATAACGAAGAATCTGCGGTTAATTCATTATCTTAAATCTTATGTAAAATTGCAGATTTAAAAAAACGAGATTTTGTTAAATAAGAGAGAAGTTGTTCGGTAAATTTAGAATAGACTCTGTAAATTGACATCGTTAAAAATACACATGGCTCTGTAAAATTTCTTTTAAAGATAACAATTTAATTTATTTTTTCAAATTAGTCAGTCACTCAATTTTCAGTGACTTTCAGAGAATTTGAATTTTTCGAGTAAATTTGAACGGCTGTAACAATTTACACATTTAACATTTCAACATTAACACAATTTTTTTAGCCGTCCTTGGGTTTGAAACCGAGACCTCTTGGAGGTGGAAAAACATCTTACAGACTTAGCTATAAGAGCTAATGCTCTTGAGTAAAAATTATGTCTTTTATGATTCAGCGGGAAAAAATCCTTACTAACTCTGATGAATGATTTTTGCATTTCTTAATTATTCTCACTTTAATAATAATAATAATAATAATAATAATAATAATAATAATAATAATAATAATAATATATTTCTAATGAAATTGCGAGCATTTTGGGTGTTTTAAAGCGTTTATTTTGAACTACAAAATTTAACAAAGATAAAAAAAATATCTTTAAATAAAAACGTGTAAATTCCTGCAGGAGATTTGATATACAGGAAATTTGTGTAAAATGATGACCGAGAAACTCAGTAGAATGCATTTAACGAGAACTAGTATAAATTTACAGAAAGTTCTCGATTATTTTCCTTGTTTTTACTGAAATTTTTAACAGTGTAAGGAGGAAGAGAAAAGTGGAGCTATAGATAGAGTATATATAGAGAGAGGGGGAGATAGAAAGATAGAGAGGGGTGGAGATAGTGACAGAGATGGTGATAGAAAGACAGAGAGAAATCTGTGCAATAAACATATGAGTTAATATCTGGGCATTGCATTACACAAAAAGATCATTAAAAGTCGTTATGCATTTGAATACAGATACAGAAATAGAGATATGGAGTTTGGAGGTAGAGACAGAGAGACAGAACAATAGAGATAGAAATACTGAGAGTGCAATAGATAGAAATATATATGAAAAAGATGGAGATTGTGTTAGATGCATAGGAATACTGAGATAGATATACAGCGATAAACAAAGCGAAATAGATAGAAATAGAGATGGAGAGGTGGATATTGAGAGAGATGTCTATGATCTGGTGCCCGAAGGTTACGGAGGTCCAAACTTTCTAATACGCAGTCGAACCCCGTTATAACAAACTTCAAGGGGCCTAAATTTTTGTTCGCTATATCTGGTGGTTCGCTATATCCGAACCGTTAAAAATGTTAGAGTTTACAAAATATATATATAATTACCTGATATCTATATGTTCAATAATCATGTATTAAGAAAAAAACGTAAATTCATTTAGATATGATCATTAATGAATTAAATTGACTAAAATTGATAATATTAAACTGGCACAATACTAAATAAATTAACTAAAAAGGAAGACAAATAGAAATACAGTAAAGCGCCGATTATCTAAACATTCGAGATCAATCCTAGTTCGGATAAATGTTAGGATAAATGAGCAGACAGTTTAAAGACTGATCCTGACTATACTAAAATCTTTACACTTTATCCAGACTTATTATGAGTAACACTAATTACTGGCGCGTTAAAAATCGTTTTACTTTTATTTGTGTTTGTTTACTGTTTTTTCATTTAAATTTCCCTTTTTTCATCATCTTGTGAACTCCAGAGAGTATAATTTAAGGAAAAAAGCTTTTGATTATTGCTTACTTTAAAAATGTTCTTTTCATTGTCGTCATGTCGCGAATTATTCTTAAATACATTAGTTAAATAAGTTAGCTTAAATGCGTTACTGATTTGCTATGACAGGAGTAATGGAAAATAACTGACGGGGGGGGGGGGGCGTGATCACACCTGCAGAATGGCTACCATAAAAGAGGAAGAATGCAGGTCTTACTACTCTTTAATAAAGAGACATAGTTAATTTGCACCATGTTTTATTAGCCGGTATGCATTTTCTTATAAAATTAGAGTCGAAAACCTTTTTTCACATCAGCAGAAAAGAAAAAAGTGAAAAAAAATCATGGTCGACTAGAAAAAAAAATTCGTTATAACCGATTCTTAAGATTCCGGAAGTTCGCTATAAAAGGGTAAAATAGCATTAAAAACAATAGGAAAACGGCGGGACCAAAATTTTCGTTTGTTATAAACCGGGTTCGCTATAACGGGGTTCGACTGTAATTACATTAGAAATTATTAGTATTCTAATATAATTATGTTCCTTAAGCCATAAACTGTTTAAAAATTTATTTTAACGGAAGTCATTTTAAGAATATCTTTAACATCAAAAATTAAGAATTTGTGAAGTTTTTTTTTTTTTTCTTTTTTTTGTAAGTGGGAGAGTATTACTCAAGTACAAAGGTTTTCATGCAATGAATATATGAATTAATAATCGGGCATTGCAATGCACAAATATATCATTAAAAGTCATTATCTAGGCTTTAAAGCCCATGGCACACAGATTACGCCGCCCATATCAACATGTATGTCCTTACCGTCCGTGTCTTTAAGGGTTAATATCTCGGCTAATTAACGATAATTTTTTTTCAAAAATCATTATCAACAATCCTTTTTTACTTCTGTGACGATAGGTATCGCCAGCGCTTTTCAGCTCCGTTGCTGAACGCCTGCAAATCGAAATTTGCAGGGAACGAAAAAATCTATATAAAAACAATGTGACTTAGGGTAATCGCTATTGTTTTCCTGCAAGGTTTCAATTAATTTCTACTGCTCATAATTTTTTCCTAATTTTAGATTTCGTAGAATAATAAATAAAGGGGGAGAACGTATTTTTGCTTGCATTTTCGATGATATCGCTGAAAATATAATACCTAAATTTTAAAATATATATTTTTGAGTTACGAAAACTACAGAACGACATGCACAACGAGATTTTGCATTTCACACGATATGCAAAAAGAAAGAAAGAAAGAAAAATTAAGTAATTTAATTAGCCTCTTTCTATTTCTTATAAATATATTTGTGAATAGTTGATTATTTGTAAACATGTGGGTGAATGGCTTTCATTTTTTAACCAGTTTGAACTTTTTGCGTTCCATAATTTACGAATAAAATGCTTGTAACATACAAACAGACAGACATTGGAGTGATCTCAGCGCCGTAGCTAGAAGTGAATAGTAGGGGGGGGGGACTCAAGAAAATGTAGGAGGCTCATATTTTCTCTCTCACTCTTTGTGATGCAGAAAGATAAATTAGCGCATATTCACACTGTAGTTACTGTGTTTTTTCTCATAAATTGTTGTAGTAACTTCGTTTTATGCTAAAAAAAGAAGATGGTGATAAAAAATTCGAGTGTATAACTAGTGAAATATTAAACATCATGTTAGCTTCAAATGTGCATATAGGATGAGCAAGTGTTGAAACACTTATTTTAGTTACAATTTAGTATTTTTGCAAAACTGTGAAAGAACCTCAAAACTAAATTAGATTTTTGAACAGAAATTCATTTAGATTTTCGGAATATAAATACATTTAGTAACCTTGGAATTTTTTCCTTGGGTATTATTAGTAACCTTGTAGCTTGTATTAGTAACCTTCGTCTTAGAATGTTTTAGGGGGGGGGCTAAGCCGCCTATAGCACCCCCTTAGCTACGGCCCTGAGTGATCTTATACGATTTGTGTTTTACTTTTTAAATACAGAAGTCTGTAAAACGATTATGACATCTGTAGCATGCATTTTTAATTCTTTATGTAATTATGTATCTATGTATGCTGCAAAATGCATGTAAGCACTGTATAGCCAAAGGTGACTGCTCGCTTGAGATTTTAGAGTTTTAATAAATAAATAGAAAAGTACATAAGGAATTATCCTGAAATGCCAGTATCTAAACAAAGTACTACAGGTCATATACTTCCTCGAAATTTTTTTTTTCCCGAAAGCCTACAAGGGACCAGAAACAAATTAAACTAGTCGTTGGGGGCCACCGTAATACTTACCCATCATGGATATGTATATGAAAATAAAACATGTGAAAACTATTTATACAATGCTTTGCAATTTATAAACAAAATTTAAATATTGTTAATATACATAGTAATGCTATATTAAAGAAATGCTGATGTACCAATTTCGACGAATTATATAAAACGGCAAACTACTCAAGTAGTACCGAACTGCGTAAAAGAAACATCCTTATAACTCCAAAAATAATAATTCTAATAACTAACAATTAACTGCGTCGGATTAAGCGTCTCATTTCCAATTCAAATATACTTCTGAATTGAAATTTGAATGAAATACAGGGTCATGAAAAATCGAAGAATGTGGAAAACAAGATTACAGATATCTCGGCAACTAATAATCCGATCGACTTCGTTCTATATGCAAAATGTGTGTTATTTTATTGCCTTTTACGTCCATTTCTTTAAACAAAAAAATTCGAAAATTTTTATCTACTTTTCATCAGAACGAATTTTTCGAGAGTCCGAAAAAAATAGTTCCGGATAATCGAGGTTGCTGATATTAAATAGGGTTCGTCCCATTCTTACATACTAACTACATACAAAATTTCAAGTCTCTATCTCGATTTGTTCGGGAGATAGAGCGTTTACAGACAGACAGACAGACGGACGGCAAAATTTTTTTTCTAAAAATATGTTTTTCGGAATCTCCACTATCTAAAACGTGTAAATCCGTCAAAAAAAATTTTTCGATTTTCAAAACGATTGCAAGACTTACCCTATACTACGTATGATGGGTAAGTAAAAAGAACGAATATCTTTTGAATAACCCCGTCAAAACTAATGTAGTAAAATCGTTCAAACAGTACATATTGATTAAGTGGATTATTACAATAAATTGTGTTCCTTTTTCTGAGGATAGCATGTAGACTCGTAGAAAAATTAATCATATCAAATTTTGCCCACTTTTTTATAATAATTTACAGAGTTCTTAATATAAAAAATGTTATTTTCAAAAAATATGACAAACAACGTTTACACAATACCCTGTAATCAAAATGAAAAAATAATGAAATTGTATGATAAATAAGCAGGTTTATTAAATAATGTTTGACTGCGCATGCGTGAATGCATTAAAAATATAATGTGCTACATGTGTTAGTGAAATGTAAAGAGCAAATTTTGTTAAAGTCTCTAAACCATAACTTGAAAATTCTTAAAATTATCATAGATAGAATAACTTCGACATCCGTTATTTCCAAAAGCAAACAGAAAAGATTAGGGGCTGTATCCAAATATAGCTGTACATGCAATGTAATGTGCACTTTATTGACACTAATCAATGAAAAAACTAGTCGTTGGGGGCCACCGTAATATTTACCCATCATGTATAGGCATATGAAAATAAAACATGTGAAAACTATTTATACAATGCATTGCAATTCCAAAACAAAATTTAAATATTGTTAATATGCATAGTAATGCTCTATTAATGAATTGCTGATGTACCAATTTCGACAAATTATATAAAACGCCAAACTACTCAAGTAATACCGAACTGCGAAAAAGAAACATCCTTATAACTCCAAAAATAATAATTCTATTAACTAACAGTTTACTGCGTTGGATTAAGCGTCTCATTTTCAATTAAAATATACCACTGAATTGAAATTTGAATGAAATACAGGGTCATGAAAAATTGAAGAATGTGGAAAACAGGATTACAAATATCTCGGCAACTAATGATCCGATCGACTTCGTTCTATATGCAAAATGCGTGTTATTTTAGTGCCTTTTACGTCCATTCCTTAGAACAAAAACATTCGAAAATTTTTATATACCTTTCATTAGAACGAATTTTTCGAGAGTCCGAAAAAAATAGTTCCGGATAATCGAGGTTGCTGATATTAAATAGGCTTCGTCCCATTCTTACATACTAACTACATACAAACTTTCAAGTCTCTATCTCAATTTGTTCGAGAGATAGAGCGTTTACAGACAGACAGACTGACAGACAGACAGACAGACAGACGGCAAAGAATTTTTTCTAAAAATATGTTTTTCGGAATCTCCACTATCTAAAACGTGTAAATCCGTCAAAAAAAATTTTTCGATTTTCAAAACGATTGCAAGACTTACCCTATACTACGTATGATGGGTAAGTAATAGATGCAGTTCCTCATTTTTTCGCTTCATTTTTTATTTTCTTATCTTTAGTTGGTTACAACTATACACAAGCTACAGCAATAATAGAGATCATTATGCCAGAACACTCTTGTTAAAATAGATTAACTGGTCGAAAAATAGCAACAATGAAGTCTTTCAAGCACTAAAATTAGAAAACTAAACATAATTAAACTAAATAGTGCAATATAATTTTTTTTTCTTTTAAATATGCTTCTGTTACGGTTGTAAATTTGTTTTTCTAATTCACAAATTATCTTCGTATGGATATTCATATATATAACCCATTAATTGTATTACAATATATGAAACATTGAATTTAATATAAAATTACCACATTGAAACATGGGGGGGGGGAGTAAATAAATAAAATGAATACAAATGGAATTTACATATATATATATATATTACATATTTTAGCACCAACTTATTTTAATCCAAAGTAGAATCTTGAAAAGCAAAACTCTCTTTTTATGCGCCTTTTACCTGACACATCTTTTTACCCTTCTGAAGTTACAAAGCATGTCGCTTTGAAGAAGAAAATAAGAAAAGGAGCTCTCTTGCTTTTGGATTTTGTTGTCCAAACGGTTTCGAGTTCCCATCTTTTTCGTTATCACGCTCCGTTCATCCGTGTATCCTATAATAATAGACGAAGCACTGGATTTGCGTTTCCATCTATACGAACTATAAAATGTCTTGAATCTGAAATTTTAAAGGGAGTTCGTATAGCTCTTTCAACATTAGCTCAGTAAAATCACAGTTGTTTCGTTTTTTTACAGAGTATCTCAAAAAGATTGAAATGTCATTCAATTTTTTGTCTGTTGGAGGTGTACTGTTTTATAAATCGAAATTGTTAATTTATAATTATTAAATTCTTACATAGATGGTGGTACTAACAAATTTAATTGAAAAAAAAAATCTAAAAGAAAGTTATTTATTTTATCAATTTAAAAATGTTCAAATCAAATTATTTAAATAAAAAAAAAATTCCGAAATTAAAAAAAAAGTTAGCGGAGATATAAATAAAATTTTAAATCTCTAAAAGCGATAACAATTACTTACAATTAAATTTAAAATGCTGAATCATTAACAAATCGTAAATATTTTTAAAATAGACAGAAAATTGAATTCCAAAAAATATTATGAATGTTAGACGAACGAAACTCTAATAATATAGACACTTAAATAGGCCAAACATACGAAAATTCTTCTTATCAAATACGTTTTTATGTGAAAACTTCAAGTTCCAGCATCGGGGTTTGAATTAAAAACTTTCTGTTTACTATCGAGATGCTTTAGACCCAAGCTATGATGTCTATACGAAAAACGTTGTTCTCTTTGAAATTTAAATCGCAAAAAAGAAACGGATGACGCTGATAAAATTGCTCTAATTAAACATAATAGACATTTTCAAAATTTTATGATTTGTAGCGTGATAAGAGATATTCAGCTGTAAATACTCAAAATTTAAAGTCTCTGACTTGTACAGTTTTTGTGTACGAACTCTGTGACGGACGGGCTTACAGAGAACAGAGACAAATAAGGTTTCATCAAATGAACGAAATCTTAAAAACGTTCCAAAAATTCTCATTGAAATTTAATTCGCAAAAATGAACGGATGACACTAATAAAATTGACTTATTAAAAGATAATAGACTTTTTAAAATTTTATGACTTGCAGTGTAACACGAAGTATTCAGCTGTAAATACTCAAAATTTGAAGTCTCCGACTTCAAATGCTGATGTTTTAATAAATTCTATTTTTCTTTTCATAAATTATCCCAATAATACTTCCAGTCATCAGCACATTTAAGTTTCATTTCTTTTCATCGGAGAAAATTAATTAAATTGATTTAAGAAAAAAAAAAGAGATAAAACATCAGTTAGATGGCGTATTCATTGCAATGGGGCAACTTATCGTTCAACGACGTGGTGTCACTTATATGTCTTTCAGGAAAATTTAATTCAAAGGCATGTATACAAATTCTTTTTGACCATCTTTCATTCGCTGCAAAACTTATGATAGGGAAAAAACGGATATAACAGCGAGATAATGCATCTATTCACATAAGTCGTGAAAAAAACTGTAGTTCTATGAGAAAAATATTAAAATCGTGCAATGGCCGCTCAGAAACCCTGATTTTAATCCTATTGATAAATTATGGGAAGATCTAGAAGACAAGTTTATATAAAAAAGGGCATTTTTTTTTTCAGCTTCAGAACTCAGATCTGCAATTGAAGATAAATCGTACAAAAACAATCCCGAACTATGCCAAAAATTAATGATGGAATGGTGGAATATTTGAAATCATTAAACTCATTGGTTTGGGTGCGTAATACATTAAATATTTGTTTCTTCGGTTACTATATTAATTTTATTTTGCTGTTCTTAAAGTTTTTAAACAAATATAGTGTTTTTTTTGTACAGTTACTTAATTTCATAATAAAATACTCACGATCGAATTTTGTTGACTTTTTTATTAGTTTTTCAGCTTCATGATACACACTGTAAGGGGAAAGGTTTATTTGTTTTCAAATTTATAGAAAAAAGTAACATTTTTTGCTGTCCTTATTGTTCTTACACGCACTGTACATGTATTTATACATATACTAGTGTAAATGCGATGAGTAAAAATTTTGTTGTTCATTTAAAATTTAGAAAAAAAAAATGACAATATGGAAGCATTTAGATAACCAAACTTCGGATTGTTTAAGTTCCAGTGTCAGTGTTGCCAGATGGGCTACTTTTTTAAAATTAAAATTCTTGTTTGGCACCACTTTTAACAAATAATAAAATGTGCCTTATTCATTGACATGATAATTAAAGCGAAAACAAAAGGTAATTTACCGTTTCAAAAAAGTGGTGCTAATCAACAAATTCAAATTTTAAAAAAGTAGCCCACTGGCAACACTGTCCAGTGTTCCAGTAAATACACTATTAGCATTAATATTTCTGGGTAAACCGAGCTTTTCGGCTAATATATCATAACAAAATTAAAATTTATTAATAAATCAATGTTTTAACAAATATGCAATAAAACTGCATTACAATACATATGCAATAAAACTTAAAATTATGCTGCAACTATTGAAATAACACTAATAATTAAGACTATTTTTATAACATTTTGTAATGGTATTGTTATCGTTTACCCCCCCCCCCCCTTTCAAAAAACGCGAAAGGATTAATGAAAAGGGTACATTTTAAAGAAATAAAACAGTCGCAGTGTGTTTTAAATCTGTCAATAAAATTTCTAAGCAAAAGACAAAAGCTATTTTTATTCAAGGATAAATTTAATAAAAGCATTTTAGTGTTTCATAACCTTAATTTTTTTTTTACACATATCTATGTAGTTTTTAAAATATTGCAATGCAATGCAAAGAAGAACCAAACCTAGCTAATGCCCATTTTTAATTGCTGTACAAAACTTTTGTACTTAATACTTTTATGTATCGAACAAAGATAATCGTTTATTCTTTCTTTCACGAACGACGCTAACTTTGTCTGTGAATAGATTTTAAGTGAGGCACCGTAATCTCGGAATAAGAGATGGCATTGTTAAAATTTTCTTTCTGTGTACTCGCAGTTGATAGGCAGACTTCTCATGAATAAACAGGGGTAGGACAGGTTCAGGAGATATCTAGTTCCAGGGTTTAAGATTTTTTTCCCAATGAATAACTTACAAAAGGAAATGATTCTCTACCATCATGGAGATAGAATAGTAGATACTAGGGGTGATATTACGGTGCCTCACTTAAGATCGACGTAGAGACTTGCGATGTAAACAAAGCGCAAACGGTATTACGGTAGCGGCGTAACTTAAGGCAGCTCGGAAGCTGTCGTAAGTTTCAACACAAATGGACGCGCGCGCAACCACAACAAAAATGACTACGGTCTCTGATTGGCTGAGAGCAAGAGGACTTACGCTTAAGCGCGAGGACTTACGCTGAGGCACCGTAATACGAAGTTACGATCGATCGCAGGAACGCTCATCCTACGATCGAGCGTAAGATAAGACAGAGCGAGGCACCGTTATCCCAGCCTAGAACTATTATTTCTATCTTCATGCCTACCATATACCTTGTTTACACTTTACGCTACGGCTGTTTACGGCTCGATTTCTAAAACTGAACAATTTCTGAATTTTTAACTCCGTAAATCATTAAAAAAAATTTTTTTAATCTTTTATAGAAAATTATGTTGAACAGAAGGGATTTCAAGAAGTAAAAGATTTTATTTAGGCAGATATTTTTTCCCATCTCGAAGTGTAACGTAATTTCGATCGATCGTATAATGTCCTAAGATCGATTTGTTTGTCCCGGATCTGTTACATTGCATTTTATTATATAGAGATATACAATCATTTGAATTATAAAACATTAAAATACCAATAATTCAGGTAAAAACCAGAATACGACAGAGTAATTATCAGAAATGTGTGTAAGCATGTGTGGCGTTTCATACATGTATAAAACATAATCACATACAGATGTATAGAAATATATTCAGCAGTCCAACCAAGTATTTTTATGGTTGTTGAAGAAAGCATTGTTTCACACTCGTAAAAATTATTTTAATGTTTTAAATAAATAAACATGTCACAAAAGGTATTTAAAATTCAACAATGCAGCGCAGGTTTTTAAACTTCAGAAATTATTCGAGCAAATATTTCAGAATGTTTTTACAATAAATTCTGGGATTGTATTTACTTTGTAAACAAACGGACTTTTCTGACGGAAAACATGAACACTCTGGAGGATTTATTCTCGTGTAAAATTTAAAATATTATCTTTTCCTATAATTCTCTAGACTTTTGTGCAATTTTTTGGAGTGCTTTAGTAGAACTATCTTCAGATGCCAAAATATTTATTCTGTAGCATCTTTATTTTAAATACATTAATTTGTGTCGTACAAAGAAAATTATAGTAATCGGGTTTATTTAGTACGTAATAAATAAGCGTAGAGAAAATAGTTACAGGTTACATTTATTATTATTGTCTTTGTTGTTCTATCCAATACATTTGATTTTTTTTTTTTTTTTTTTTTTTTTTTTTTTCAGAGAACAAGATAGAGAAATCATGCCTCAAGCATAGGTTATAAAACACATTCCAGAAACAAAACTCAGCCATTTGATACGATAAAAAAAATACCTAAGTTAACATTTTAGAAAATGTATAACTTATTTTAAACTAGATTTTAACCCTTTCACGCTCAAGGGAAATATTTTTCTCTTCTACAAAAATCGTTATCGATTGTTCAATTATTATTGAATCGATATTTTTTTTTTTTTTTTTTTTTTTTTTTTTTTTTTTTACTGAATGTCAAAATAAAACGTATGTCCAAGGCGGCAAATGTTTTTCTGAACGAATAATAAAAAATAGCCAACAGGACCGTTAATTGGCGTTATAATATACAACGTAGAAATATGCATGCTAACCCTGAGTAATGGAAAAAATCTTATTTAGAAGCAATGATACAGACGTCGGACGCTAACTTTAATATAAACAGAGTATAATATTTGCAGTCGAAAAGACATTTGTATTGACTATTAAACTGAGAATGAACAATAAGTGTCTTGCAGGAACATGTGGTCTAAGAATATCTTTTTTATTTATTCTTTGATTAAATGAAAGTATGCTCGCACAGATAATGAATTAATGATAAGAAAAAGATTTGTTTTTGATTTATTTTATTAACGGCTTCAGCCGAGCATGAGAAAAACATAAGGAACTGAAATTTAAAGCGCAAAAGGGAAGCGATAGATACAATCTTTTTAAAAAGGAAAGAAAGTTTTGATTAACTTTGTAATTGTGAAGGGATAAATTAAATTTTACGATAGAGAGTTCAATTTAAATAAAGAATACTGCCCAGTTAAACTGATGGCATTGAGCTCACAGGCTACAAATACTAATTGTACATTAAAGCCTTATATTTTCAAGGGTTAATTCCGTTCGAAAAAAAAATTAAGAAGGGGAAACAGCTCTCCCCTTTCCTCTTTTTTTATACTTAATCATTGAACCTCCTATACTATCAAAGACATGCTTTATCATATAAAAAATCTATATCCAAAATTCAGAGCAAATTAGATAATTCTTAATAAAAACCCATTTAGCATTTATATAATTTAAAAGGAGTTATCCCCTTCTTTTATACTTAACCATTAAACTTCCAAAACTATTCAGAGATTTGAACGAAATCTGAAAATTCTGCTTGAAAAACCTATTTATATAGATAAAGAGGGGGGGGGGAGGCATTAGAACCCCTGTTGCCCCTATTTATACTTATTCAATGAACACCTAATAGCAGTCACGGAATCGCCTCATCAGAATGATACTAATCTAAATTTTGAACGAAAACTTAATTCTGCATGAAAATCCCATTTATATCAACTAACGGGGGGGGGGCATTAGAACCCCTGTTCCTCCTATTTATACTTATTCAATGAACACCTAATAACAGCCACGGAATCGCCTCATCAGAATGATCCTAATCTAAATTTTGAACGAAAACTTAATTCTGCATGAAAATCCCATTTATATCAACTAACGGGGGGGGGGGCATTAGAACCCCTGTTCCCCCTATTTATACTTATTTAATGAACACCTAATAACAGCCACGGAATCGCCTCATCAGAATGATCCTAATCTAAATTTTGAACGAAAACTTAATTATGCATGAAAATCCCATTTATATCAACAAACGGGGGGGGGGGCATTAGAACCCCTGTTCCCCCTATTTATACTTATTCAATGAACACCTAATAACAGTCACGGAATCGCCTCATCAGAATGATCCTAATCTAAATTTTGATTGAAAACTTAATTCTGCATGAAAATCCCATTTATATCAACTAACGGGGGGGGGGATTAGAACCCCTGTTCCCCCTATTTATACTTATTCAATGAACACCTAATAACAGTCATGGAATCGCCTCATCAGAATGATCCTAATCCAAATTTTGAAAACTTAATTCTGCATGAAAATCCCATTTATATCAACTAACGGGGGGCATGAGCCCCCCGTTCCCCCTCTTATACATATCGAATGAACTTCAAAAACTAATCAGGGAAGCGCCTTGTCAGGATATACCTACATACAAAATTTTAAGAGGATCGGATATTTTTATCATGAGTTATCGCGTTACGCACATACGCACATACATACAGAACGGGCGGGCACATAAGCTCTCAGGCTATGATAGCCTGTGAGCTAAAAAAGGGAATAAATAGCAATATGTGATGTTATGTTACTTTCAACATCACAAGCCAGTTATATGAATTATAGTATCTTGTAAAGGCAAAATTTACTTACAAGGTAGGTCTCCATACTGGGCATACTCAGAATTTTTTGAAAAAAAAAATGCTAATTAAACTAATTATATATGTAATAAAGGATCAGTGAAAATTAGCAGCGGAATCACAGAAAAAAATCTGTAAAAAAATAAAAAAATTTCGAATATTTGGCGTGAAAAGACGAAAGAGTCACGCGATTTGGCGAGAAGCCCTTTTCCTCGCCAAAAGCAAACGATTTTAATGCAATTGAAAACTGTTGGATATTTAGAATGCATGTAAATGGTATTTAATTAAATTTCAGTATAAACAATGAAAGAGTTAACTATATTACATATGTATGTTACAGGCCAAACCCGATTTTAGGCCAAACTAGATTATCCTAGGCCAAACCGGTCCATCCTAACGCCCATCGGATAAACTAGTTTTTCCTAGGACAAACCGGTCTATCCTAACCCCCATCGGATAAACTAGTTTTTCCTAGGCCAAACCGGTTTATCCTAACGCCCATCGGATAAATTAGTTTTTCCTAGGCCAAACTAGTCTATCCTAAGGCCCATAGGATAAACTAGATTTTCCTAGGCCAAACTAGTTTGGCCTAATTCTTTTAGGATAAACTAGTTTAGACTGCTGTTTATTGGTCTGAACTAGTTTATCCTAGGCCGATCTAGTTTATCCTAGGCCAATGTAGTTTGAGGTGTTTTTAGATCACGGGCTCAAAGCCAGAGAAATATTGGGTTTACAGGTTCTGTATGTATGTAGATATGCATGTATGTAAGTATGTACGTATGTGCATAACGCGATAAATCTTGATAGAAATAATGTATTTTGACGTGTTTTTATCTCATCAGGCTACCAAAGCCTGAGAACTAATGTGCTCTGAAGACTAAATGCATACGTCTGAGAACTCAACGCATAAGATTAACAGGCATTCTCACTCAGAAAATATTTAATCGAATATCGTTAACTATTTTTTCATAAAAGCTATGTACCTTTGAGAAAATACTATTAAAGCCACGTTTTGAATCCATTTTCCACTTACGACTTTACGGAAAAGAAAAACGTGACGCCGTGACAAGAATAGCTTTCTTTCTAACCGATGGCCAGGCTCCTACATGCCGAGCTATCTCAGCTTAACGGGTTAAATACCTGGTAACGAGGCGGACGACCGCCTAATTGCCGCGTAGCGGCAATAAACTTTGCTTCGCATGCCATCATTTCTGCAGTATTTGCTTGTCGTTGAGCATACTTTGTTTCGCCTGTTAATTAATGGTACGTCCTGTTGTTTGAACTGCAAATGGCTTCGCAAGATGGTCTCGTAATTTAGAGCCTTGATCAGATGACGAGACCTTCACCTGGCAAGGCACCTCCAGAGGTATAATTCACAGGTAACTTGGAGGACTTTGCACCCACGACGGATTTTACATGCACCAGGCGCCATTGGCGTACATGATGGAATTTTAGCCGGCAAAGTGTGGGCGATCTACGCAGACAAGTGCCGAGGTCGGCTGGTTGTGGCTAACGGTTGCTGGACTGAGTAGTTTATTGCCTTTGTGAATGCGCTGAGTTTGGCGCCGCACATCACTCCCATTCGCCGTGCCAAGTGAAATGGGGCTGGAGCTAAAATTTTTTGAGCCGAAACGGTGGCATGTCCTTAGCAGACAACAGGGGGGATAATTTTGAGGGAGATTTAGAAAAATAAATAACCAAAACTAAAAAGGCCGAAATGCTAAATAGTGCCAGAGAAGGGAGAATTTTTGGGCTGAAATGAAAGGCAGGCGAATCGTTGCTGGTGATGACGGGATCCCTCCTTTCCACCTTAACCAAGCAAGAAAAAAAAGGTGCTCCATGGGCTGTCCTATTGGAGCGGGTCCGGTAGCTCGTGCGGACAGAGTCCAAATGCACCTAATAAAGAGGCGTACTGTCACTAGAAAAAAAACAAGGGAAAAAACGAAAAAGAAAAACCCCGAACACGTTTCGGAGTCTCTGCGTCGATGAGGTCAACGTGTGCGGTTCGGGGTAAGTGGGCTAGTAGGTTGCTTCCCATTGCTCTTCGGACCGCACAGGGTCTCGTGGGTCCCTGTGTCAATGAGGTCAACTTGAAAGCCTGAGAGGCGTTAGCCCACTAGGGGGGGGGGTTCCAGAACGGTGTCGGACCGGCCAGAGTCCCTTGAGTCTCTGCGTCTATGAGATCAACCTGTACGGTTCTGGTGCAGTGGACTTGATTGGTGTTCCCGGATCTCTTCGGACCGCACAGGGTCCCTTGAGTCCCTGCGCCGATTAGGTCAACTTGAAATTTTCGGGAGCCAAGTCCTAGGGGAGGGAATCCTGGAAGGTAAATGGGTTAGTAACATTGCTATTGTTTAAAATTAACCAGAGAGTTCACTTAACCCAAGCACTCCCCGTGAATTCCCTTTTGAATTTTCAGGTAATTAATTTCCCAAAATATGAAAACGCTGTTCGATTCCAAATTATGTTCAGCTCCGATCTGGCTCGAATATGCAATAATAATAATAATAATAATAATAATAATAAATGCAAGTCGATCTCAGTTGGCATGAGTCTGCAGAAAATAAATAAAATAAGCAAACACCATGTCCAATGAATCATGTCTCTACGGTGGACATGATAAATTTCTGTATTGATGTTATAAGCAATGACTCTTTACACACATTTATACTTTTTCTTGTGAAATACATGTTTTTTACCGGCCAAACCCGATTTCGAGCCAAATTAGATTAGCCTAGGCCAAACTATTTTATCCTAACGCCAATTGCATAAACTTGTTTTTCCTACGCTAAACTTGTTTACCTAAATGTCCATAGGATAAACTAGTTTTTCCTAGGTAAGAGGATAATCCTTCATTTTTCTTTTCATACATAACCATTAAACCCACAAAACTATTCAGGGAATCGCCTTACCAGAAAGAACCTATATCCAAAATTTGAAGCAAATTAGTCAATTCTGCGTTAAAAACCATTTATCTAAACTATGTTGTGTTACCTACATTGCACTTTCTTTTAAACTTAAACAATAAACATTCGCAAGTAATCACGGAGGCGCCTTGTCACAATGATCCTATATCTAAAATTTTAAATGAAAACTGATAATTCTGCATGATAAACCCATTTCTCTAAATTAACGGTGGGCGATTAACCTCCCGTTCGCCCCCTTTATTTTTATCCAATGAATTCCCAAAATTAATCAGAAAAGTACCTTATTAGAATGAACCTACATCCAAAATTTGAAGCAAATCGAATATCTCTATCAAGAGTTATCGCGTTATGTACATACGTACGCACATACGTACATACATGGGTACATACATGCGTACATGCATATACAGAATCTGTGAGCCCAATATTTCTCTGGCTTTGACGGCCGTCAACTAAAAACACGTAAAAATACATTGGCCTAGGATAAACTAGATCAGCCTAGGACAAACAAGAATGTTGGCGTTGTGGCGGTCATTGAATTCAATAAAATCAAGCCAAATTGAATTGGCCTAGGATAAACTAGTTCAGACCAATAAGCAGCAGTCTAAACTAGTTTATCCTATAAGAGTTAGGCCAAACTAGTTTGGCCTAGGAAAATCTAGTTTGTCCTATGGGCCTTAGGATAGACTAGTTTGGCCTAGGAAAAACTAGTTTATCCGACGGGCGTTAGGATAAACCGGTTTGGCCTAGGAAAGACTAGTTTATCCGATGGGCGTTAGGATATACCGGTTTGGCCTAGGAAAAACTAGTTTATCCGATGGGCATTAGTATAGACCGGTTTGGCCTAAAATCGGGTTTGGCCTGTAACATGTATATTGCATTACATTTATTTATATATTGTTTCTTGAAGTACTTATTTAATTTATCACTGGAAAAAATATTTTAATACAAGTTGAATGTAGATTCTGCCATTGCAGAATTCAGTTTCGCCTCCGATAAGAAAAAAAAATATCGATAGAGGTCTTTTGGAAGGGCGACCCCGTTTAGAATGCAATGAACTAACTTCACTTTTCTTGTGTTTATCAATATAATAGCAAACAGAACGGCGTGAAATACCCAATTGATCAGCAATTTCACTCTGAGACATTGGAATTGCGGAATAATAAAGAGATACAATTTGACGTGCTACTTCTTCATTGACTAGATTCATGAGAAACTGGTTTTTTCTTTAATTTAAACGCTTTTTTATAGACTCTGAGAAAAAGGAAATGCATTTTAACAATAAAATTGTAAGAATGTCTCGTTTTAACGGCCAGATTACGAAACTAGTCGTTGGGGGCCACCGTAATACTTACCCAACATGGATATGCATTACATAATATGTAAAAATAAAATATGTGAAAACTATTTATAAAATGCATTGCAATTCCAAAACAAAATTTAAAAGTATATTTAAATATTCGTAATATACATAGTAATGCTCCATTAATGAATTGCTGATGAACCCATTTCGACAAATATGTAAAATACTAAACTACACAAGTAGTACCGGATTGTGTAAAAGAAACATCCTTATAACTCCAAAAACAATAATCATACAACTAACTAACAGTTTACTGAGTCAGATTAAGCGTCTCATTTCCAATTAAAACATATCTTTGAATTGGAATTTGAAGAAAATATAAGGTCATGAAAAATCGAAGAATGTGGAAAACAGGATTACAAATATCACGGCAACTGTTAATCCGACCGACTTTGTTCTTGATGTAAAATTTGTGTTATTTTATATTCTTTTACGTCATTTCCTTAAAATAAAAAAAATCGAAAACTTTTAGATACATTTTACCAGAACGAATTTTTCGAGAGTCCGAAAAAAATAGTTCCGGATAATCGAGGTTACTGATATTAAATAGGCTTCGTCCTATTCTTACTTACTAAGTACATACAAAATTTTAAGTCTCTATCTCCATTTGTTCGTGAGAGAGAGCGTTTACAGACAGACAGACGGACGGTAATTTTTTTTTTCTTTCTAAAAATATGTTTTTTGGAATCTGCAGTATCTGAAACGTGCAAATCCGTCAATCCGTCAATTATTTTCGCTTTTCAAAATGATTGCAAGATTTACCCTATACTACGTATGATAGGTAAGTAAAAGTGGACCACAGTTTTTGACACGACACTTTTTAGCTTGTCTTAAAGAAATAGCATCGGAGGCTAAAAAAGAACTGCCAAACTTTATTGCGCCAAAACCAAAACATTCGTGAGCTGAACTAATAATATCTTGAAAGTGTTTTTGACTTGAGAAAATAAAATAACTGTATTTTGTCACTGTATTTTACTTTTCTGATAATTTTTATTATGTTTTTTGTATTACAAAGCAATAAATAAAATACCGATATAATAAACCTAACTCTTCGTTTATTTACTTTTATGGTCCATAGGGAAAAATATTTCCTATGAAATTATAGGAAACCTATACACTCTGCTATGTTTTTCTTGTGATATTCCCTTACTTTACACTCACAATAGCTAAAATGTTGTGTTGTATTGGCATATTTAGTATTGGACATCTTATGGTCCTATAAGGGTTAACAATGACCTCCTATAGCCGAGAAGGGAATCCAATTATTTTGTGCTGTTCTGTGTATGATCGACAAATATGCACAGATTTTACATAGTATCCTAAAACTTAGTTTATTAAGAAAAAGCATAACAGAATTGGAAATCCACTCAAAGTAATTTCTATAAATAAACGGAAATATATTTTAACTCTTTTATATTGCTCTGTATGTAAAGAAACATCATATTTACAAACAATTACTTCCGTCAACTAATCTACCACTACATTTTCGCTTCAAAGATCAATGCATGAATCATCTTGCTGACGTAGGCCAATCGTATCATAAACCTGTTAATCGTTGACCAATCAAATTTCCAGAATTCATGTGTACAGTAAGAATCATAGCGAACGCACACGTGTTTCTTGCTGATTTACAGTAATTCACCATTCAATAACGTCACTTGCCCTTTTCTTATTACACATAAATTTTTGTGCACTCCACATATTAAGAAATATTTTAATTCAGGCAAAAACATGTTTTAAATTATGGAAATCACACTTCCCGAATTTACTAACCACAGCCGGCCATGTATCCAGTTCTTAACATAACCCTGTACAATGCCAGCAAATAATTCTTGATAGTCATTGAAAATTTTTAAAAAAGCCCTCATTTCAAACCACTACCAGAGTACAAAATAGGGACAATGATGAGTCATCTTCAGCTGTAACCACCACTCCATTTGACAATTGCATGATAGAAATTCTGGACCGCTTATTCTATTTAAAGCAGAAAAAAGTAGAATAAAACACCTAAATATTAACATTGTGGCTTAGGTGTTAAAATCGCTCTTTTTTGCCTGCATTGTATCTGATATTACTTGTATGCTATAATCATCTCTTAAGAAACTAAATATAGTTAATCTTGAAAATGCGTAACTAAAGTTAAAAAACAACTTTAAGCAATCCACGGTCATTCTCAGTAATGCTTGCTATTTTTTTGTTGTATCTCTGTACATGGTCTATCTATAGAATTTATGCACATCATGTAGTACGCAAAAATTTAGTTTAAATCACATGTCATGAAAACGCACTCTCAACAATCATACCTAATAGCAAACGCTCGGATATAGCATTATAGCCGAAATTCTTTGTGTGCCCATGTAAATGAACGATAAATGCATTGCGCATCATATTCAGTTGTAAGCATCTTGTAATAAACCTCAATAATTTAAAGCAATTTCATCATTTTCAATAAAAATGCGACATAATTTAAATACATTGCGAAAAGCTATTCTCCGTAGAGCATTATATAGCGATACTCTCTTGTTGTGACCCTGTAAATGAATGATGAACGCTTTATGCTCATTGCGCAGGTTTTTCGTCACATATCATTTTTATCCTTTCTTTAAAATAATAGATTTTGTTCATATCTTTTTTTTTATGTTAGGTCTCATCTGCGGTAATTCTTTGGAGTTTTTTTACCTTATATCTTTTTCGAACCCCCCTGAACACCCCCGATGCAATAATCGTCTTCACACTCATGTTTTACAGAAAGTATTTTTGCATCTCAGCTATTTACATTATTTTCATCACGTTTTTAACAGAGTAACATTGCTGAAATATGACATAAATGATTTTTTTTTACTATAATGTAACGAAATACTTTTGAATTCCCTCTGTTTAGACTGTAAGTGTCTCACATAGCACAGTAATCATCTTGTAGCAATAATTCTTTTGTGCACCTCAATAATGTATATAAATTTAGTTATGTTTAAAATACTGAAATACTAGTAAAATACATTAAAATAACAAATAAAGCCTTTGTGCAAACATGTTTAAAGATAGAAAACCAACGATTATAAATGCATAAATAATGAATGAAAAGGTAGAAACAGCTGTTTCGAATCTACTATCGAGATTCTTTATCAGTGCAAAACTCAGCGAGCTAGAAAAAAGTCGCGCAGTTTTGCTTTTTTAGCTCGCTGAGTTCTGTACTGATGAAGAATCTCGATAGTAGATTCGAAACAACTGTTCGTTACCTTTTCATACATTATTTGTGCATTTATAATCCTTGGTTTTCTATCTTTAAACTAATAAAATGTATCCCAAATGATTTTTCACTATAGAACTTAATGAAATGTAACGCTTTTGTGTGCCTCTGTAAATGAACTATGAAAGGTACACACTTAATTTTCAATATCGAAAATGAGTCTCAATAAGGCATAATGCGTATTAATTATATGCATATTAATTACATAGCCTAGTACATCACACGAGTTGGAGCGAGGACAGACAAACCCAATTCATAAACATTTTTCAATGTTGGTAAGTGTTAAAAATGCAGTTTTTACTTAGCCATCACACGTAGTATACGATAAATCTTTTAATCGTTTTAAGAATCGTCAAAAAAAAATATTACGGATTTACACATTTCAGACACTGGAGATTCTGAAAAACATATTTAAGAAAAAAAAATCCATATATTTGTCTGTGTGTCTATAAACACTCGAAGTTTCCCTATACAGAGAAGAATTAACATTGGGGGGATTTTGACATCATTCACGTGAAGAAAGGTTACCAGCAAAGGTTACAGCCAGATTTGGCTGTTTCTTCGAAAATTAAGAAATCGCTGAGACAGAGATTTCTTTTTGCGCTTATTTTGAAAATGTTACATTTACCAAACAATTTTTTGTTGTAATTTTTTTTTTCAACCATCAAAGTCATATCGGGTAGTTTCGACACATTAAAAATTTATTTATAATTGCAAAATATAACCTTATTAAATATGCAAATTGTTTTCATCTATTATATTATTAACAGTTGTTCCTGAGAAAATGAATTTATCATTCCTAAATAAGTAAAACTTACATTAGAAAGATAATAAAAAGTATCACCGTGAATTAATTTTAAAGACTAAGTATAAGATCATGTTCATATTAAAGGTACTTAAAATTAACAACATAGAAAACTAAAAAAAAACTGTTAAAATATTTTATTTTTACAAAAAAGATATCTTTAATGTATTCGTGTAAGAAAATGTAAAATTTTCAACACAAATCTCATACGTTTCCAAAGTACATACGAAAGAAAACATAAGTATTGTACAGCAAATTATAAATAAAATTAAAGAACGATCGAAAATTCTCTATCTTTACTCTGGGGTTGTAAACAATTAAATCCTCTTCGCTTTCACACTGCAATCACCTTATTTACTTTTTTTTAATGGTGTATTCGGAAAAATATTTTCCCCCCTCAACAGCTGGAAATTTTCTGATACATTTTCAGACTCATTTTAAAAAGTAGACACATGAAACTCGCTGAGGGGATTTTTGAAGAGATGTATAAGATGCCGTGTGATATTATTTTTCGCTCAATTCATTAGAATTTGATTTATAACCAAATATTTTTTCGGTATGGCCATTTACTTCGTACCCTGATCTCCCGCTTCGGAAAATTCGATTCAAAATGTCAACTTTGACAGCATTTTTTTTTTTTCAACGCTTTCTGCATTTATCAAAGAATTGACAAGCTCTGGACATTGTGTACTTTCTAAATAAGAAAATTTATTAGTTTGGTGCGTTTGAGAGCAAAATTTAACTTTAAAATAAATCACAAAACAAACAGTTTGGATTGGAATACACCTTTAAGGGGGTAGAATACCTTTGAAGACGTCGAAAAAGCAAAAAAATATAATTTTGTTCCAAGCTACAAAACTTGTGTAATAAGTGAAAAAAAAAAAATCAAACTTTATTTAAATATAAAACTTACGTTTAAATTTATATTTAAAAACGCATATATACAAGTAAATTCATAAATAAATATGGAAATGATAAGTTTAAAAAATATGTATAATAAGAGAAAAAACAATTGCGAGCATGATAAAATCTGAAAATATCCATATAAAGAGGAGATTTCGGTTAAAATAAATACATAATAGTACTTTATACTAAAACTAGAATATTTGTAAAAAATTTAACTTAAAAAAAATTTAATTAAAACTTTTCAATTTTTTTAGAATATTTTCAATGTTTAAAATGTTCAAAAAATCATGTAACAATGTTCAAAAAATCATGATATAATGTCATAATGTAATCATGCATAAAATCATGCAAAAAATTACATAAAAGTTTTATCACTTTGAGCATTCCTATTCATCAAAAAAACAAATGTCTTTTACTGTGGACGTTTGTGTAATTGTATCAGTAGAAGTTAATATATAAATCTAAAAAGTGTATGTCAAAAAATATGTTTAATCATAAAACTTAGAATTCATTAGAATGACTTGTTCGATAATCCGCAGTTCACATCCTCATTATGGTTTCTTCTTCAGCTATTTCGTCCATTATGAATTGTAATACATTTTATGGTGCTGCCATCTATTATGAATAACGTAAAACTGAAAAGGAAAATGTTTTGACTGCTTGCTATAGTTATCTATACTAATAAAATAACAAATCGCTCTTTCTGTCTGTGTGTCTTCGATAGTTAGCAAAAACTACGGCACGTAGGAGGTTCAAATTTTTTGTGAAGATTGTCCAAGGCCTTTCCTAATGTACCTGACCCTCAGAATTTTAAAATTCTAATAATTAGTTGAGAAATTATTTAAAATCCCTAAATTAGAAGAAAGGAAAAGTACTCACAATTCAATAAAAGCATAGATTTTTACCAAACCGCAGAATATTTTTTCGAAAACTCAAAGAAAAGGAAAAGGGTTATAATGTAAATAGAGGGTTGCCATGGCGATGAATGTACGCTTTTTTATAAAGGGCTGTATTTAAAATTCTTCTAGACCTAAAAACTCAAATATTAGACAGCTACATGCAGAAAATATTCCCCTTTCAAAAATTCCAAATATTATTTTCATACTCCTGTAAATAGTTGAAAAATTCGTAAAAATCCATTTATAAAATATCATTTTATTTCCATTCAAAGAAACAGACTTTCGAGAAATCTTTCTGAACGAGAGCAGGTGTTTTGCATCGCAGACAGCTGGGGGCCGGGGAGTAGTGGTATTTTTAGAAAACCTGTAAATATTTTCGAATGTTAAATTTATAAATTTAATTTTTATCAATTCAAATGAAGAATTGTTCGCTGATTTCAAATATGTAAATTTCTTCGCAGTCGCTCAATTACAACCTTAGATTTTAATTATTAATTCGTTACTCTGATGACTTGCTCTATTCCAGGCATGTCAAACTCGTGTATCACCGCGGGCCAGATTTAGCATTGTACACGAAGCTGCGGGCCACATTATCGAAAATTAAGAAGCAGATTAATTTGATGACTATCGCTGTATATGAAAACAGTATATTAAAAATACAGCATTGTTTTAGAAAACACACAAGCATACAAAAATGCATACAGAAATTTTAAAACTATTTATTGAAAAAATTAAAAACACGCACCAAAAAATGTTTAAAAATATTTATTAAAAACAAATATGTAGCAAGATATTTCTAGATGTTGCAGTTAAAATAAAACTACAAACATGTTTAAACAGATTTTGAACATTTTAAAATTTAAAATGCAATCAAAATTATATAAAAATGTGTTATTAATTTTGTAATCCTAATATCTGTATTTTCTTTTATGTTGTAATTGCTACTTTTTATAAAACCAATCATTGATAGAACACAATTATTTACAATACAATATTATGAAAAAAAAAAATCATAATTTATTAAAATATATTAGCTATGGTTATTGATCCGGGATAGGAATAAATTCCTGATTCTCCTCACTGATTTTTAAGTGTATATCGTGTTATAAAAAAAATAATAAATAAATAAATAAAAAAGGTCACAAAGTAAAATTTCTTGAACCTATATTTTCAAAAATGTTAAACTTAGAGGGCAAAATTAACGCTAGCTACCGGCCACTAAATGAGAAAAAGTGGCTATTAAAAAAATATTTGTCGGTGGCTACTGATGGCTACTGTCTACTAATGAAAATTTGTTAATTTAATAAAAAAATTCAATTATAGCAACACATATTGAAATTATGGATTTCATGCGATTACTGAAATTTCTGGTCACATCATTAATATTTATAGAAATGCCCCTACATATTTTAAAATTTATTTAACTATTTTGGACATCCTTTATTCTACCTTGAATAATTTCGAGCTGTGTGTATTTGCATCCAGTCATTGCTTTTAAAAGCAAATAGATTACTTTTAATATGTTTGACAAACACACTTTTTTCAACCAAGTTTCAATTCAAAATCTATTTATTTTTCGAAATTATTTCTAGATATTTGTGGGTTTTTCGAAATATTTGTGAGTAAATTCTTAGCAAACTTCAACGAAGTTTCTACATCTTAAACACAATTTTTCAGTCTTTCTTTGAGTATAAGAAATTATTTCAAATTGACTTTTATGAATCTGTGATGCTATATCTTCATCATCAAGAAAGATAAAGATCACACAGGAATAATTTACAATGATACGTTTACTAACCTTTAAGAATGAAATTAATTAATGAGCTTATGTCCAAAATGCTCACTTTCGACTACACTGTAAAAAGAAATTCAAGAGGTTACTAAAAATTTCTTAGTAAATTTGTATTCCGCAGAATTTTTTAGTAACCATTACAAACTTTTTTTTGCAAGTGAAACAAGCATTTCTTTTGTAAATTGAACAAAAGAATTTTTTGTATAACTAACTTAAAAATCTTTAGTATGAGCCACCAAGCAAATCTTAGTAATAGCTCCAAAATTATTTTTAACAACCATTACGTGCGGCTGAAGGGCAGGAGCTTCCTTCGAGTGCATCCGGACTTCTGAAGCGGAAGATTTTCGGCAAAACCGCAAAAGATGGCAGCACCAAACATTGCTACCTGCTCCGTCAGGATTTTCATAATCCCTTTATTAACGAGTACTTACACTACATACATTCGGGGCGTATTTGGCGGTGGCCAGTTTCGAACCCGGGACCTTTTAGCCTGGAGTCCGTTACTATAACCACTATGCTATCAAGGCCACACCAACTGAGTTTTAGTAATAGCTATTAAAAATATAAAACTATAAATTCTATTCATTGCTAACTTTTTTCTAGTAATTCTTACAGATTTTCTTGTAACCGACTAAGATTACTAAAAATTTTGTATTAATTACAAGGATCACTAAAGTTTTTTTAGTAGATCGACCCCTTTTTTTTACAGTGTATGCATGCAGCCAAATTATAAAAACAGGGTAAACTATAACAACAACATGATAACAACAAAACAGGTTTTGTTATTATTACTATTATTCTTTTACGAGACGAAAAATCGTTTCTCTCTTAAAACTAATAAATCTCTTTTAAAGCTATTTATTTCTCTTGAATTTTTAGAAACTTTTAATTAAAAATTAGCGTCCTATTTTAATTGATTTTAGATACCTTATTAATACTTAACAAATACCACGCGTTACTTTGTAATGTCCTACTGAATCAAAAAGAGCAGTAAAATAATGTATTCGTTTAACATAAACTGTTAGAAACTATAAACTATTAGAAAAAAAAAACTTTATATTTTTTTAGATTAAGAAATGCTCTTTTTAACTTTTATAATGATAATTTTTGCATACCCTATCTCCTGGAAACGAAATTTTAAAATAAATTAGATTTGATCATATTCAAGACAGTATGTTTGCATCTTTTATGCTACAGTGTTGTTGAATCGGTGTTGTTTGCATCTCCTATGCCAAACTGTGAAAAATTTTCATCCAAAATAACAACCGTTAATTTAAAATTGTAAACTTTTCTTTATTCAATAGCGGATCATTAAATTTAATGTATCATGTATGTCAATATCTGCCATTAAATGTAATGAAGATATTCTGAAATAATGGTAGATATTTTGAATAAAATCACTCTCCAATTTCGCAGCGCTGCAATATTTGCAATTCAAAGTGTATATTCTGCATCAACCAAGAACTGAATCAAACAAACTAAAATACCAAAAGCTTGGCGGGCCAGACAGAAGTCCCTGGCGGGCCAATTGTGGCCCGCGGGCCACGTGTTTGACATGCCTGCTCTATTCAAAAGCAAGTTTTTCGAAACCACAAATGATTTTGATATCAGAATTCTTTGGTACGCTGCCAAATTTTTTAAACTGCACCATTTAGAGATTTTAAAGTTATGCATCGAGCAATCATTTTAAACGCTGTTTAATAATATCTACATTTATAAGAATCCAAGTTTTTTTTAAATAAAAAAGTCGATTTTTAAAAAAGGAAAAGAAAAGATGAATTGCAAATTAATTAAAATTAAAAAAAAAAAACTTACAAAACGATCGTTTTGGAGCTTTTAGATAAATTACAACATATAGTAAATATTTTAAAGAGAAGTGAGCATCAAATATAAGGCGGAAGGATTTTTTAGGGGGAGCGGTCGAATATTTAAAATTGCACCGTTTTCTATTATTTCAAAGGCAAACTTTTCACTAAGCCCGGGGATAAATATTACTTATTAAATATAAAACTTGCAGATTTTTTAAAACACATAATATAGATTTTAAAGAGTAGGAGACGTCAAATTATGTGCAGGGTGAGGGGGGGGGGGATAATTATTTTAGGGAGAGCGTGGTCAAATATTTAAAACCGTAGAGCAGGCTTGTCCAACCTTTTACTAAGCAAGGGCGCATCTCAGCTTTTGGAAAGCAATGAAGAGCGCCATTATTAATATGGCCCAAAAAATCCAAGAAAATCATCTTTTAATATCAGTAGCAATATATATATACATATGCAAATGGGAAATAATGCCCTAATAGATATAAAGCCATGTAAAAAGAGAAAAAAATCGAAATAACAGTAAATTGTTATAAATTTCGAATAATACATTTTTCTGTGAGGGGTAATTTCAAACATTTTTGAATTGGAAGTAGCCAGAAAATGAAATATCATCTATTATTAAAATAAAATGGCAATCAGAGATATTGTTAGTTTTTTGGGGGGCGCAAATACTCTGCAATAACTACTTTTTTTTTAAGGTGTAGATTTGCGATTATAAAAATTACAGAAACAAAGCCCTGGGTGGTTTTAAAGAGAGAAAGTGGTTCTGAAAGAGGAATGGAAATCATTTCGCACAATTTATTTTACATATAAAAAAAAAAAAAAAAAAAAAAAAAAAAGAAAAAAAATTCTTAAGTTTCAATCGTCTGGGGGAGAAAGAGATAGCTTTTAAAAAACAATCTAATGGCCAGTGAAACAACGTCAATGACAATAACAACTAGTCGTTGGGGGGCCACCGTAATACTTACCCATCATGGATAGGCATATGAAAATAAAACATGTGAAAACTATTTATACAATGCATTGCAATTCCAAAACAAAATTTAAATATTGTTAATACTCATAGTAATGCTCTATTAATGAATTGCTGATGTACCAATTTCGACAAATTATATAAAACGCCAAACTACTCAAGTAATACCGAACTGCGTAAAAGAAACATCCTTATAACTCCAAAAATAATAATAATATAAACTAACAGTTTACTGCGTTGGATTAAGCGTCTCATTTTCAATTAAAATATACCTCTGAATTGAAATTTGAATGACATACAGAGTCATGAAAAATCGAAGAATGTGGAAAACAGGATTACAAATATCTCGGCAACTAATAATCCGATCGACTTCGTTCTATATGCAAAATGTGTGTTATTTTATTGCCTTTTACGTTGATTCCTTAGAACAAAAACATTCGAAAATTTTTATATACCTTTCATCAGAGCGAATTTTTCGAGAGTCCGAAAAAAATAGTTCCGGATAATCGAGGTTGCTGATATTAAATAGGCTTCGTCCCATTCTTACATACTAACTACATACAAAATTTCAAGTCTCTATCTCAATTTGTTCGGGAGATAGAGCGTTTACAGACAGACAGACTGAAAAAAAAATTTCTAAAAATATAGTTTTCGGAATCTCCACAATCTAAAACGTGTAAATCCGTCAATAAAAAAATTTTCGATTTTCAAAACGATTGCAAAACTTACCCTATACTACGTATGATGGGTAAGTAAAAATGCTAAATTTTTATGCGCGTAGGAGAAGATAAGTAGCTTATGTTTTTTTTTTTTTTTTTTTTTTTTTTTCTATATATAGGGGAGAGTGGGGATACTTGAGCCACCCCTATTATCTTTGCAGTTGGTCAATTTTTCTTTCTAAATCTGGCAACATGGTAACATATTTATAGTTCTGAACATGTAAAAAAGAAATCACATACCTTGGTACCATTTTGAAATTATGGTGATTAACCCTTTGAGCTCTGCTGGTAGAATTTTCTAACACATAATTTTAATTCTGAAATGTCACAACGACACCAGAAAATTCGACCAAATTTATTTGAAAAAGGTTTAATGGATTTTTTCGCGTATATTGTAAATCGGTTTTTTTTCTTTGCAAAATACTGGTGTGAATGTGACATCTGGCTTAAGTATCCCCTCCATGGGGATACTTGAGCCACGATGTAAAAGAAAAAGTAAAAATTTATTAGACAAGGAAAAATAGTTCAAAATTAATTGAAAGTGGTTTTCAATTGAAGAAAAAATATCAAATTTTCATTTTCAATATTTTATTTTGTTCTAAAAAATTATAAAAAATTTAAAAAAATTAAAATTTAAAAAATGGATCAAGTATCCCCATCTTCCCCTACTTCTTAACGTATTAAAAAAGTTATTGCCAACATTTATTGATTCCTATCGGTATAATTTCTATAAAAATATTTATAAAGTATTACTATTAATTTGTAAAAAAAAATTCAAAAGCTCAGGATTAGTTAAAAAAATTAATTTTGTGCTGTTGCATTTCTTTTAAAGCGTTGCGTACGTTGCTTTTATTCATACATGAAATGCACTTGTAGAGATTTTTAAAACATGTCTCATGAAAATATCAAGGATTTTAAATAAAGTATCATCTACAAGGAAATTTTATTTAAAATTAAAAAAAAAAAAAAAAAAAAAAGACTGGTAACGGGAAACTTTCAGAAGACCGCCAAGAAAATCAGCAAAGGGCGCCGCGTTGGACAGCCCTGACGTAGAGTATTAGATGAGGATTTTTGAGAGCCCTGGGACGAATAATGCTTATTTAATGTGAAATTTTAAAAGTTTACTTACTCCTATTTTCGAATAATAATTTCATTAAATATCTTTCTTAAGTTTTCAAACAGTTTTGTGGAGAAAAGAATTCGCTCCCTGGTTCTGGAATATAAAACTAAATAATTCCAAACCCCCACCCTTTTTAGCCTCCGATGCTATTTCTTTCAGACAAGCTAAAAAGAGTCGTGTCAAAAATTGTGCCCACTTTTTCATAATCTTGCCGCGAAAACGAGACATTCATACAATCTATATATTTAAAAGACCTGGCTGTTTTTTTAGTCATCAACCCTGAATTTTCTACTCAACCGATTTTGATAATTATTTTTTTTTTTAATGAAAGCTACTTATTTATAGTTGTGCCCATTTTAGCTATTTTTTAATTTATTTTCATTTTTATATTTTATTTTTAATTTTAAATGCTTTTTACGATATTTCTTCAAAATGGTGGCAACTCAGTTTAGCTTTTCTCTCGATAATAAAAATTTATTTTCCATTATCACTTTTCAGCAGTCAGAAGCTTTATTTCATCAGTGAACATGTCCTCGCATTTAAAATAAAAAAGTTATTGTTTTCGTAAAATTTAACCACAATAAAATGATTGCGTATAATTATACACTAATTGAGGTAAAAAATATATATATTTACTAAGAAATAATATTAACAATGTAAATAAAATAATTTATGATAAAAGTTAATGTCTAAAGCAAAATAAGAAAAATTTCAAATGTGGAAAATGATGTCATTCAGCAACCAGATAAATGGGAATTACAATATTATTACGGATGCCTTTTTCATTTTGCTAATAACAGTAACTTTTAAAAAACATTTGAAGAGAAAATGACATCACTATTTAAAACATCGCATTTTTACTCATAACGATATTTACATTTCAATATTTCTTTTCATTATAGACACTGAGATTGAGATTTTACTTTCAGATGACTTCAGTTAGTGAAAATAATGTCATAGTAAAAATTAAATTAGTTTTTTTTTTTTTTTTTTTTTTAATAAAATTATTTTTTTGTGAGTGCATATAAAATAAAATTTCTGGATTTCGCCGGCACTCACATTACAATTTTAACTGAAGATGTGCGAATATTTGCATGCAAAATTGTAACTGGCAAACTTGACATTAAGTTTGGAAATATATTTATTATATATTGATTCAATAATGTAATTACTTTTTTTTTTTTTTTTTTTTTTTAACGAAATCGATCGGATCTTTTTAAACATTTCATTCTTCGAATTTGACAGGATTCCACTCGTTTTATTGTTAAAATGCATATCCTTTTTTTCAGAGTCTATAAAAAAGCTTTTAAACTAAAGAAAAAATCCGTTTTTGATGAATCTAGTCAATGAAGAAGTAGCACGTCAAATTGTATTCACGCCGTTCTGTTTGCTATTATATTGATAAACACAAGAAAAATGAAGTTAGCTCATTGCATTCTAAACGGGGTCGCCCTTCTAAAAAACCTCTTTTTTTTTTTTTTTTTTTTTTTTTTTTTTTTTTTTTTTGCCGTGTGTGAGCAGCATTTTTGCTAAACGGTACTGTAGGCAATGGGAATTCGTTTCGAAATTGATTTTTTTTTTTTTAATGAGATTTTGCAGTACAAATTTCAGGTTTATTTAAGAATATTATTATGGGCCCGGACAACGCCGACGTCTCGACTAGTAATATCTAAACATTTCAAGAAATAAGTAATTTTAGTCCCCCCCCCCTCTAAAAAAGCGCCTTTCTTTTACAATAATGGATATTTTTGTCGTGTTTATAAATTCATAGGTCACTTTTAAATGATTACAAAAAAAAAAAAAAAAAAAAAATCCTATTTTTTGAAAGTTAAATAATGCTAGCAACGAACTATATTTTGCTTTCCAAATGCCTGATGACCTCAGTTTTTATATCACATAATGATGAAAGATATGTACTTCCTCGAAATAAATGTATGAAAAACGCGGCTCGTTTTAGCGACTTTTTATTGTTTTTATAAACAATTTTTAATCATTTTTTTTTTTTCGTTTGATATATTTAAAAGGAAGCTTTTCCTCTAAGTTATCACATTTGATAATCAATTGTCCAGCGAAACACGAAAAAAAAAATTATTAATTTTAAAATCACACTATATACCAGGGTTGGCAAAGTGGGCCCAGCCCAGAAAACCCCCGGGTTTTTCTGGGCGGGTCCACCACGAAAAACCCACCTGGGTTTTTGTTAAAAGTGGGTTTTTGCTAAAAATCTTTTCTGAATCTGCAAATTCCCTTAATAGTATAATACAATAAATTTTCCTTTTCAGACCAAAATTTAGGTGGTTTCTTTTACAAAATCACATTTAAAAAAAAAAAAAAAAAAAAAAAAAAAGACAGTTATATTTGTGGTAATCATGTGATAGTTTATTTATTAAACTGTGAATATTTATTTTTTCAATTTATTTATTTATGTTATAAAAATACATTTCAAATAAGTTACGCAATGTAATACAAAATAATTATAATTGATCTTTTTTATCGTTTACCAATCAAAATCACGTTTACTTTATTTTTTATGGTAATATTTATAATTTTTTACTAAGTTTTCACACTGTTTTGAGTCTATTCTGTTCTGTAATTTAGACTACATGAATCCAAATGTAGAGAAAATCCTCTTGATGGAAACAGAGCTAGATGGAACAGAATGCAGAGATTGTTAAAAACTGCAAAAATCAGAATCTAACTTGTTTTTCTTTTTCTGTATTTTTCCTTTAAGAATTTCCCACCCTTTTGAAGCTGATAATTGTGACATAATACTTTCTGAGAAAAATGATTTAGGGAAATAGTCTGTATTTAATTTTAAATGCCAATATCGCAGGTAACCAGAACCACTCTGAATGATACTGCATTATCCATTCATCAGTTTCTTCCTTTTTTTGTTAAATTAAGCCTTTCCCATCTAAACTTTGCATCCATTATATTAGCTAAAAATTGCTCGGTCCCGATGATCTGTTTGTAACATTTCAGCATAACTTCCTTGTGTTATTTAAATTCTTCTGATTCCATCAAATTTCTCCAAATCTTAACACATTCGCTGCCGATTACGCGCCAGCGCGTGATGTCTCAATAGCCAGTCACGCGCTGGCGCGGGAAAATCTTTCACTGATTCTTTGTTATAAAAAGTAAATCGGCTTCTGGGAAAACCCCACTTCTACAGTGCGGCATTAACTATTATCACATCTTCACGTAAGCGGAAGCGAACATGTTAACAGAACATGACAGTGTGATTGTATCTTTTTGCAGCTCATCAAGAGCTGAAGATATAT